>CM067299.1:64870324-65470324 GCA_034231615.1 Meghimatium bilineatum | reverse complement strand
ATATAGATAGATAGATAGACAGAAGACAGACAGACAGGCAGGCAGACAGATTTTTGTCTTTTCTGCATTGAGAAACAGAATTTGGGCCTAGCTATAATGTTTAACTGACATAATCATGTGTTCTAAACCTGAGGGGCTCCTTGATATTAATGTGGTGTCATCTGCATACCTAATTTCTGGTATCTCATGTCCTCCGATATTAAGGGGTTGAATTGTTCATAATATGGGTCTCCTCATATATTTTGCATAATATTTTCTGAGTATATGTTGAACAGGTGTGATTAGAGGATGCATACCTGCCTGACTCCTTTATGGACCTCAAACCAGTAAGATATTTTTCCTTCAAGATGGACAGAAGCCTCTTGCTCCTGATAAAGCATTATGAGCAATATGAGATGGTGGGAAACCCATGCTTTCCATTATATTCCATAAATTCTTGTGTGTTATGCAGTCAAATACGTTTGAGTAGTCTATGAAATAGGTGTATATATCTGCATTGAAATCTCTACACTTCTTTATAATTTCGCGTGTTGAAGTTGGGATTCCTAGCACCTCTGTTCTGTTTAAAACCAGCCTGAACTATATTGATATCTCTGTACATGTGTTGCTTATTTATTTTCATGATTAGAGAAGCATCTTGCTGGCATGATTGATCAGTGCAATTATTCTGTAATTTGTGCAGAGTTTCAAGCTGCCCTTCAGAAATAATATATAGGCCTACTGTTCTTTTTCAATCCTTTGGCCGTGCTTCACTTTTTCAGATCTTAACACAGAGGACATGATAGATGTGGACACTGGGTTATCCTTCTACTTGTATCTATTCAGCAACCAATTCATTGCACCCTGGTGACTTTACAGTTTTTAATTGCCCAACATACTTCTTCTATTATTGGTTCTGGTTCAAGTTCTTTGTGTCTAGTTGTGTTTGAGTCTGTCTTTGTTTTGATCTTATACATTTTTCTACAGTATTCCATCCACTTGTTCAGAATGTCTTTATTTTCTGTTAGTGTGTTTCCTGATTTGTCTTCAATTGCACAAGTGGTTGGTTGAAATTTTGCTGTCAGTGTTTTTGCTCTTTAAAAACATTATTCTGGTTTCCCCTTGTTCGTACAGTTGTTCAATTTCTTTACACTTGTCCTGTAGTCTTTCCTGTCCTGTCTAATCTTTTTCTGATTTCATTAGTTTGTTTCATGTATTCTTCTCTTTGTTTGTCATCTTTTAGTAATTTTTTTCTTCTATTGGTGACCAGTTGTAATGTTTTGACTTTGATGTAATCCCTACTTTTTGTCATTCTTTGAGGTGTGTGAGCTTGTACAGAAGATAATATTGAGTCTCTAGTATTTGCAAGTTTGTCTTATGTCATTTCCTCTTGAAAAGCCATCATTGTATTAAACTTGTTGTGCACCTTCATGCTGTATTCTATTGGTAGTGCTCTAGTGTTGCACTATTCGTTAACCTCTAGAGTCTAATCTTTACATCTGCTACTAGTAGCTCGTAGTCAGAATCACAATCAGCTCCTGGATATGTCTTATAGGAAAATAGACTGGATCTCCTCCTGTGGTGTATGGTGATGAAGTCTATTTTATTTCTTCTCTTGCAGTCTGGTGATTTCCAGATGTATAGACATTTGGGGTGTTATTTGAATACCAATATATGCATGAGAGGCAATTATTTGCTACATTTTTCTAGTTGTCTGGATTACATGTCATAACAAAGGTATTTATTGATATATTTAAAAATAATTATTGCACTCTGTGAGAGTTTAATAATATCATTTTGGGAATACCTTTACATTTATGCAGGTAAGGGAAGATATTGTTAACTACGCCAAGTATAAGTGGCCCCTGCTGTTCTCTAGATTCTTTGAGGCACGCAAATTATCAGGCCCCAACTTACCAAGGAATGATGTCATCATCGCTGTCAACTGGACAGGTATATATGTGGTAGATGATCAAGAGCAGGTGTTGCTGGAGTTGTCATTCCCTGAAGTTAGGGATATAAACAGTAGCAGGTTAGTGGTTCTTCAATTGCTTTACAATAAATATAAATTTAGTTATGAGCTGTCATATTTACAATCCGGGCAAATCCATAGGTGCTCAGCTCCAACCCTTCCCCAACTGTTGCTCATGCATGGATAGTCCTACTGATGGCTTCCATGGCTTGCTGGTTAAAGGTGTTCCTCATTTTGCCCAGTAGGTATCCAGTTCTACTTAGTCACACTTAGTCCCACATTCTCCCAACCACTTCCAAGATGCAGCATCTTTTGTTGATTCCACATCCTGCAGGCACACATTAAGCAACTACAGAGTACTTGCTTTATCCATCTTAATTTCATGGACTATGGATGCATTTGACAAAAGTCTATTTATTCATTTTCATTTACATTTACATGTTAAGGTCAGTGGTGCCCAGTTGGAAGAATCTATGGGTGCCATAGATGGAGTTCTATTTTTGTTTGAATTTTGTTCTACTTATGGATTTCATTAATTAACTGTATGTGATTACCAGCCACTGAGGCAGAGCTGTAGAGCTTGTCTATCAGAGCTGTTTCCAATAACCATAGCTTTCTTCTTGTGATGTCAGCAGTTCTGTAAAATATGTTCTGAAATAGATGGAGTTATATTTGAAAAATTTTTGAAAAATTCTGTCACAACAGTAGGCTTTGTATTGTTTAAAAAGTTTTAATGATGATTAAATGCCAGAAAAAATTATAGCATGACCACTGTAAATGCTTTTAAAATGTATTTATAATTAAAAACCTATGAAACATTTCTGTAGTGGTGTGTATGGACATATCAATAAATATAGGAGTTTGGAAATGTACAGGTTTAAATAATTATTTTAACCCCTAGAACCCGGCATCCTGAAATTTCAGGATTTACACTAAATATTGGCAACTTGAGATACCAATTTTTCAGTATTTTGACTTCACAAAACAGTACCCCTTAATAATAATAATTTAAAAAAATGGATATTCAGTATTTACCTATGTTACTAGGGACTCATTGCATTGTGGGATTGACAGTCCACAAAGTATGAAAAAATGATGACCTCGTGTTGATAGATCTATTCTTTCATAATTAGTTTTAAAACATGAAATGTTTTTCTTCTTCATCGTTCATTCTCAAACTCCTGCTGGATCTCCCTTGTAGCAAGACCATTGTCCTACTAGATTTCTAGCAGGATGTAGTCCAGAGAATGGAAATGTGTTGTGTCGCCGTTTTATTTGCGCCTATGGCCCGACACATCAGTCTTCGGCGGGAAACATTTTTCAAAAACAACTGAACAAGTTGTTGAGTTTGTGTGTGATAATTCAGAGGACGATCAATTAGATTTTGATGGTGATTATTCTGAAATTGATATGACAATAGACTCAAATAAATTTCTTGAGCTTGAGCGATTGGAATGTAGTAGGCCTATAAAGTATGACATCTAGTATTGGTTCATCAGTGGGGGTAAAAAAAAAGGCACATGTTGTGTGTTGTTGTTACACCACTTATCTGTGCCTAAAGGAAGGGTCTGCATACTGGGAGGATTTGCACATAAAGAAAAATTACTGGTCAGAATAAGGTAAATCAATATTATATAACAGAACATAATTTTATGTCTTATTTCTGTTAAAATAACTAAGATCTGTTGTGGTATTGTTTTTGTATATTTTTTCCTTAGGGACCCAGAGGAAGGGGTTTTTAAGGAAAATTTGACTAGGGTTTAAAAGGTTAAATAAAGTATCTAGTGAAATTTGTATTCTAATTTTATAAAATACTTTTTTTCACATTCACTGTGTCCTAATTCATTTTTACAAAAAAAAATTATCAGATATATGTATAATCATTGTAAACTTATAGAGAAGTAATTGCAGAACATTTTCATATATAGGTCCTAATTTATGTTTTAGGAATTATAATTAAATAATTCATAATGAAATTAGAAGTAACAGTCACAGATAAAAGTTCCTGCAGAAAAACAAGCTCATAAAACCAAGGTTTTCAACCTAGTCCAGTAAGAACAGAAGGTACAAAAAAATGTCTATTCATTTAAACCTGAGTGGATTCTGTATAAAATGCAGAAAATATGTACTAATTTACAGGTATACAAAAGTGAACACATTATGGATAATCAAATATTTATTGGTGGCCAAAAATCTGCAATAATAGCTAAATAGGCTTCTGCCACTTGGACATGGATTATTTATAAGAGAGACAAATAGATTTGTCATTAATATCTTCACATTGGATACTGGAACTGTCACAATACCAACATCAAAGTGTCCTGCTATTTTAATAATGGCATGTCAAGTTCCTTGTTTTTCACTTAGGTAGATTCCATCTTGTGACATGATCACATTGTCACTGGAAAAGAAATTTAATGCATTTGAAGATCTTCATTGGTGTCATGTATTTGAATTGTCATGCTACAAGAGGTAAAGTGGAAGTTTAAGAATTAAAGCAAAAAAACATCAACAAAATAACTAGTAGTTACTCCTAAAATTTTTACACATATTCTTGTATGTGCTTTTTTTTTTATCTATCAGAACTGGCAAATTACATGTTGAAAGCTTTAATGTGATCACAATCAAGGGAGATGAGTACACATTCTCATCTCCAAATGCAGAGGACATCCAGGAACTGGTTATCTCCTTCTTGGATGGTCTCAGGAAGAGATCGAAGTATGTCATAGCTGAACAGGACTATCAGGCTCCAGGTATTCTCCATATTCTGCATGTATTTAGTTTGAATACTTTCACAGAAAGAAATGGCCAGTTAGAGGATTAGCATTTAAAAAGAATTTGGCATGCAAAATATCATAGATTTATTCTATAGTTTTTGCTATCTTTATTTATGGTGCCTTTGCTGCAACATAAAATGGAGCAGTGGTGGTACAGTGGTTAGTTTAATGGTATTCTAGCTCAAGCCATTTGTAGTGATCATACACAACCGTCCTCACCTTATGAAAATATGACATGACTTTCAGTACTAGGAAACAATTAAGATTAAAAGCAACCCCCACTTCCTCTCTCCTTTTCACCAGCTTTAAAAAAAAATCAAAACATAAAAACTCACAGAAAGTGAGGTAATTAGCATTTTTTATTTTTTCTTCAAAAACATATACCCACTCCTCCTCCCTTACCAAAGTCATATCTATGACCTTCTCTTAGTCTTGTAGAAATATTGTAGTGTCTTAACTTTGTTAAGCTTAAAAATTTAGACTTTCAATATTCTATCAGGTTCAAGCTTAGGTATAAGTATTACCAGTAATGTCTGCACATGTCCATTGGTGCCCAGATCTGTTATTGATACTTTCCTATCTAGTTGATATAGGCCCTACAGTGTGTGTTTTGAGTAGCTACAAAATCATACTTTTTTTAAAAATTGACCTATCTGCTGCATGCGATGTTACTTTTAGGAGGTGCATACACAGATAGTGGAGTGATTGTGGGGCAACACCAAATTGAAAAACACAAAGTGTAGAATGGCTTAAATTCCACCAAAGAGAGATGTGTTAGACCATTTGCGCAAATAAAACAGTGACACAATGCATTTCCATTCTCTGGATTACATCCTGCTGGAAATCTAGTACAACCATGTTCCTGCTATAAGAGAGATCCAGCGGGAGTTTGAGAATGAATGCTGAAAAAGAGGACTAAAAATGGCTTAAAAGCATTTCAAAAGCTACATATCCAAATTCTACAATGGATAATCACATGTATTCAGACATGTTTCCTGGTCAAAAACAATACTGCAGGGAACCTTGAAGGTTGGAGGAGCAGAGGAGGGCAAATAAAGACATAGATCAAGGAATGGACAGGACAAGATTTTTTCTCACTCATCTGCATTGTTTAAAATAGAAATCACTGGAGGACTCTGTGTGCTGAAGCATCCACTGTAGTACCCCTACAACTCTGACGGTTATGAGTTTATGGATGGATGGATGGATCTAAATTCATTTTCCAGACTGACTAGTAGCTGAGAAGATCCTACTTCAAGCCATTGTTGGATCAAATAAAATGTTACTGGTCCTCGGATTAGATTCTTGCTTTTTATTTTATTTACTTTCAGCTGTTCCTCCTGTTGTTTTATATTTCATTTTCTCAACAGTTTGTTTTGCTGAATTTTCATTCCTGCTTAATTAACAGGAAAGAGCTAAATTATTTGTCTAAATGTGGTATTTTTGAAGTAAAATAGGTTGATTCTGCATGTCCCAGATGATTTTTACTCAATGTAATTGTATAATGCAATGTCACAAATTAATAGTTATCTGTCACCCTGATATAACATATGTACTTACGTAAAACACAGGTTTTTATAATAGTTTCACTCAGACACGACAGACTATAACTAAAACTAGTGCGTAATGATGTGCACACAAGAAAGCATACAAATTACAATACAGAAATCATATTCAATGTTTCAACCAAAAGGTCCTTATCAAGACAACTATCAGACAAAACATCAAAAGACGATGAATGGAAATTATCAAAATACACAAACGTATCCAACGGAAATATGGAAATGAGATGCCGGAAGGACAGGAAACCAAGCAACCAAATTCTTACCCACTATTTTTAGTTATAGTCCAGCATGTCTGAGTGAAACTATTATAACAACCTGTGTTTTACGTAAGTACAATTGTTGTTACATTTCACGCAGTTACCTTATATTGATAAAACATAGAACCTTTGGGTTAGGGTTGAAAGGGGTTTAAAACGCAAGTTAAATAGTAATCTGCTAAATACATACTTTAATGGTTGTGGTTCACTGAACCACAACATCCATTATTGCAGGTAAAAAGCTCTGATATAACCAAGTTGATTTAATGTCATGGTTGAAAGAAGTGTACTTTACCACAAGAGGTATTTTGTTTACTAAACAATAGTTGTCGGTTTCTGTGGGGACTTAACCATGACTGAAGTCTCAAGGCATGCTGAAGATAAGAGGATAGCTTCCTCCTAGTAGTCCCAGACATGGATATATATTTCATAGGCTTCATCACAGCAAAGATTAAATCTATTCTTTTTCATTGGTGAGACAGTTTTGTTGATATGATTCCTCAAGAGAGGTGAAACAAGTCTTGATTACTGTGAGTTCTTGCCCTGATGTGCAAAGTGCAGGATTTACTTATCTGTGCAATCCTCAGGGTCAGCAAGCTGCAGCTATCAAAGAGCTTTCCCTCTGCGATTATTCTCGACAACAAGCTGCAGCAAGGCAGTGTGGTCAAGCAGTAAGGAACAAAAAGGAGAAACAACGGGGTACATAAAAGTGCTGTGCTGAAGTATGATTAGTCAGGTTTAAAAACACAGATGTCATGGTTAAGCAATGTGCTGATAAACAAAGATTTTGGTTGCTCAGGTCACATCGTGATAACTGGTAGGAGTGTGTGAACAAATGTAGAAGAGAAAAGAGAAGAGAATTGTGAAATATTCTGATTTTACTGAAGTTTAACTTTGAGCATCATGGTCATGACTAGCAAGGTTTCAGGACATATTGATGTGGTGATACTCATGTTCCTCCTTCACAAGCGAAGATGAACATTGTGTAAAAATAAGGTCATTAGGTTGTGTGTATGTGCATGAATAGATTACTGAGAAGTCTCGGTCTGGTCTAGGAAAAACCTGTTGCAGTGTAAACAGGAATGAAGAAGGCCATGGAACAGGAGAAGACTGACTCTATTCACCCAATGTTTTTGTCTCTTTCAAATGTTCTATAGTGTTCTACTCTTTTCAAAGTTTTAAATATCTACAATAATCTGGCCATGCAGTGCTGAGCGGTCAAGAGTTATTGTTTCCCAAGAACCTGAATTAATGTTGCAGTGCTTGAGTGATAGGCCTATCTTCAAATAGTATTAAACATGCTTTTTCTGAACTCCACTTAAACCTTACCTACCTATGTACAGCTCACCATGTAACAGTGTCTTTGGAATACATTTATCTGGCTTGCAAACAACACAACCAATCTGGTAATGTTGAGACCTAATTAACAATGTATGGATGCTTTCCATCTTGGACAATGGAAGAATCTCTGTTTCCGGACTTATTATAAACATGTATGTTGCCGATACCAAAAAGGGAGAAAAGCATCATGGCACTGAAACCTGTTAAGTATTTCATGAGAGGTGACCAAGGATGGTTGAGCTTATGATAGGCTACTTCAACCTATGATCGCTGTAAACCATGACACAATGCATTCTATTTTCTGGACTAAATTCAACTAACAGGCATGAATTTTGAGAATGTTGACAGAAGAAAACTAAACTTTAGCCACACTTGTCACTATGTATACATTTTATGTATTTTGTACAGATTATGTTCAAGTTTCATTGAATATGACTGTACTTATGCATAATTGTGAGTAAAAATACAGAATTTATGGGTTTTAATTTGCTGATAAACAGAATAATCGTTCTGGATGTTGACAGAATTTATTAATACTTGGACTGGAGATTTTCATTCTAATTATGATTTGTATCAACCGGTACATATGTGAAATATTTAATGTATATGTTTATTCTATGTATCTTGTTCAGAAAAATCAAATTTCTTGGCACTCAAGAAAGGGGACTTAATACTGGTCGACTCAACCATCAGCGGACAGACAGTAATGAACTCTGGCTGGTGGTATGGTGAAAATCTGAACAGTAAGAAGAAAGGAGACTTTCCAGTGGAGTGTGTTTATGTACTACCAACTATCAACAAGCCTCCAGTAGAGATACTGGTCAGTCTCAAAGTTTGTATTGTTTAAATTAGTGGTTCTAACATTTTATTGCTGCTGTCCCTTATAAATATGTTTCTTGAGCATTTTCATATTATCCCATAGATAATTCATTCTTGAGCATTTTCATATAGAGTAAATTTTTGGGATCCACAGTAATGAATTATCTATGGGATAATATTAATTAGTCTCTGCAATTTAAAATGTACTGCGAGTGTCTTGTTAATAAACAGAAAATTGTGGAAAATATCTCAACCTCTCCTTCAGTACAAAGAAGTATGTCAATGGCATATGCATGATGCATGCCTTGATCTGGAATCATGGGATACCACGGATCATATTGCATAGTGGAAAAATATCAGGAATGGTATGAAGACAAGAAAGGGATAGATAGTTAAAGGGCTGTAGTTTTGAAATACATACAACAGTGCATCGTAACACAAGTTGTCTTGAGATTCCTTGTAAATACTACAGAAAACTTTGTGGCTCTTGCTATCCATATCCACCATCATCATGGATTGAAGATTATATTCCCTCTTAAGCACATCAAAAATATCGTCTGGAAGGACAGAAAGATGCCAGCATGAGCATTTGTGAGCATATCCTTGTACATACACATCTAAACAAAGTTGGGAGGTATCATTAGGTGTTAACAAATGTGCTGTTAACACAAATTCAAGTAGGAAGCAAGAGGATAAATTAAATATTCTTGAGACTACGGATATTATATGTATTTTGTGTTACTGAGGATACTTTAATACTTATATGGGATGTTCATTGTTGTTCTAATAATCCTTGTCTCGATTGGTCTGTTCTCAGTGACTTCAGTACACAGTTTGAATGTCTTGACAAAATCACATCTTTTTTGGAGATAAGTATAGAAAAACTCATTTACTCTTGTTGGAAGGCAATTTGGTGATGTTAGAACGGACTGGTTCAATTCCCATTAGTCTCAAGAATTGGTAACACAAATAATATTTTAATGAAAGTTTGTGATCTTACAGAGACTAAGATTGAGGCAATGCCTACTAATGTTGACTTTCAATATAAATTATTATCCTTTATTAGAATAATTCCTTAATGAATCAGTTTTATTGATTGGTCCACATTCCATACTCTCTTATATCCATGTAAGACCACCAGTGAATGAATTGTGAGACTTTTCTAAGAATTAGAAATCCAAGGCATAGTCCAATATCATACATGGTCTTTTGTAGACTCAGAAAAATGCATAGTGTAGCCAAATCTCTACCATACCTTCTTAATCCCGTCTGTGATATACATGGCAGGTCACAGTGTTACTATAATTTTGCTCCCCTTTTGGGCTAACAGCACATGACAAATTTACATAGTTATCTCTACAGTTCAAGGGGTTATATCATTCAAAGTTATTGTATTAGTACACCTCGCAGACCAACTGGCTAAGGAAGGTGCTGCCAAAGACCAACCAGATCAGCCAATCATCTACCATCAGAAAAAACAGATGATCAAGTCAATAAGAAAGCCACATACACAAGATGACTATCACATTATGAACATATCAAAACAGTTGTAATTATAGGCCTCAGAACATGACACAACCGACTCCACAGTCACACATACACAAAATTCAAGATTCGCAACACTGTCATGTGTACATGTGGACTGGCAGCAGAAAGTGCCAAATATATACTTCAAGAGTGTTCTGAATATCAAATGCTGAGGCAGACATATTGGCCAGAGGAAACAACACTGGAATCAAAGCTCTATGGGCCACTGTGTGAACTACAAAAGGCTGAATTTTATTCAGGAGACAGAATTACAGATATAGACATGTTTCAAGTGAACAAATCTATTTTTAGTACCTTTCTTTCATTTCAGAACATGTTTCTTCTTGCTGGCACAACATCCAAACAATCATCACAAGATGACAATAGTCCATCATTGATGCTACACACCTTGGAGCAATATTCATATGATCACTTTAGGTATGTCTTGTTTTTCTGTTTTTTTTTAGAACTCTAGTTCAGAGAATGTAATACATTTTGACACAGTTTGCACCTCAGCCTAGTTCAGATTATAGTTCTTACAGACATTACTCCTGTTGACTGATCTTATCCATGCTTTTCATTTATCACTTTGGGTATAGGCCTACCTCTTTTCATCAGGCATATTTTCATTGCATTCTTAATTTATTATTTCCAGATCTGTTAGTTTCCATCATATAGTCCTTGGTTTACTTTGTTGTTACATTCTGTCTTTGTTTGTCTCTTTCTTGATGAAGACCAATTTGATCAAAATATTGATTCTCTGCATTTGTTCCGCATGAAACTGCTATTAAACTCATTTTATATTTTTCCTTCTTTTATTTACTGTATATTGTACAATTTTATAGCAGTCTTCATTCAGTCAATTTTTCACAGCGATGTACAGTGTAGTGTGTTGTTTGATAGTATTGGTTGCTAGTTTTTCTGAAAGTGGATGTGTTGGACCAAATAACAAAAAAAATATAACTGCCTTGCTGTGAGCAACAGCACAATATCAATCAATAAACCAGTAACTCTTCAGGATTGTAGGGGTATAACATTGTTATCCTCAGCGATGCAGATGAGTTTGGAAATATCTTGTCCTGTCTATTCCTTGATGTTGTCTGTCCTTGTTTTTATTTGCCCTCCTCTGCTTCTTCCCCCTTCGATAGTTCTCTGCAGTATTGTTTTTGACAAGGAATCATGCCTACATACATGTCCAAACCAGTTTTCTAGTTTTCGTCGTTTCACTATTGAAAGCAATGGTTCCGGAACACCTGCACATATCTCTACTTTATTTCTTACATATACATTGGTCTTATGTTCCCTATAGGAAATTTGTAGAATTCGTCTGTAGTATTTGTACTCTAAAGTCTGTAATCTTTTCTCCATGTCTGTAGTGAGTGTCCAACTCTCACAACCATACAGTACAACAGAAAGCACAAGTGACTTACACAGTTTGACTTTCATTCCAACACTGGTGTTGCTTTTCCAAATCACCATTAGCCTTGATAAGGACGCTAAAGCCATCTCCAGCCTTATTTTTAGTTCTGCTTTGCATTTTCCATCGCTGCATATACTGGATCCAAGGTATGTGAAGGTATTCACCACCTCAAGCTTATGTAAATTCATGATGTTAGCCTAGTTTTCTGTGTCTCTGCTGTTAACTAAGGTTTTGCTCTTATCTGTTTTGATTTCCATTTCGTACTTGCTGGTAACTTTTTCCAACTTTGATGTTAACTCTTGCAATGTTTGTTCTGACTCAGCTATAAGATCAATATCATCATCGAAACGCAAGTTGCAAATAGGATGACCTCTGATCGATATAGACGTGTTGTATTCATGTAATGTCTCTTGTATGATGTGCTTTAAGTATATGTTGAATAGTACTGGAGACATTATGCATCCCTGTCGAACTTACACATTTGTTTTGAAGAACTCTCCAATTGTATTGTTTGACAAGACAGCACTATTTGCATTATTGTACAACACTTCAATAATGTCTATGATTGTAGTGTCAAAATTAAATTGCCTCATTATGTGCCGCAGCACAATATACTTAATTTCAATTGGCTGAAATTGAAAAATATAAATCAGTGATGTAATACTTGAGAGAATGCGGAAGAAGAAGATGAGTTATAGAAAAAAGTGTTAAGAAGAATAGATTATAAAAAGTGAACAAATGAAAATAATTAACAGCCAGAAGACTGAATCATATCTGTCAATTTGTACAGATTTTCTGTCTTTTGTACAGAATGTGTTAAAAATTCATTGAATATATTTCTTTGAACAATTTCTGCAGAACTTCAGTCAAAATATATAGTTTTGCTGGCTATTTTAGAGTTAACTTAGGTTGCATAAATGTAGATAAGAAACAATATTTGAGAGTTAACTTAGGTTGCATAAATGTAGATAAGAAACAATATTTGAGAGTTAACTTAGGTTGCATAAATGTAGATAAGAAACAATATTTCTGAGTTAACTTAGGTTGCATAAATGTAGATAAGAAACAATATTTCAGAGTTAACTTAGGTTGCATAAATGTAGATAAGAAACAATATTTCAGAGTTAACTTAGGTTGCATAAATGTAGATAAGAAACAATATTTAAGAGTTAACTTAGGTTGCATAAATGTAGATAAGAAACAATATTTCAGAGTTAACTTAGGTTGCATAAATGTAGATAAGAAACAATATTTTAGAGTTAACTTAGGTTGCATAAATGTAGATAAGAAACAATATTTCAGAGTTAACTTAGGTTGCATAAATGTAGATAAGAAACAATATTTCAGAGTTAACTTAGGTTGCATAAATGTAGATAAGAAACAATATTTAAGAGTTAACTTAGGTTGCATAAATGTAGATAAGAAACAATATTTAAGAGTTAACTTAGGTTGCATAAATGTAGATAAGAAACAATATTTCAGAGTTAACTTAGGTTGCATAAATGTAGATAAGAAACAATATTTAAGAGTTAACTTAGGTTGCATAAATGTAGATAAGAAACAATATTTCAGAGTTAACTTAGGTTGCATAAATGTAGATAAGAAACAATATTTTAGAGTTAACTTAGGTTGCATAAATGTAGATAAGAAACAATGTGGATATGTAGGTAGATGAAGTTAGAGGAGGAAGATTGCCAGAGATATAGATAAGAATGTAGTTCAGTTTCATTTGACAATGACAGAAGTAGAATTATGCTTATATGATATTGAACTCAATAATTATAACTATAGAACATAGAACTCAACAAGTTATAGGAAATAGAAGTTAAGAGTTATACCTCGAGATATATAACTTAAGATTTTTAACTATGATATATGACTAGATTTATTTGTTCATTTGTACTCGAGATAACTATAGACATAGAACTCAAAACTGTATTTTATTACAGAACACATATCTCAGATATTTTTCATTGTATTCAGAACTCCAGCCAAAACTACATATAGTGGAACTCTGAGTAGAACACTTCAGAGACAAAATGACAAGCTGTGGAGACATTCTAGGGAACCCTTGAAGCAGCCTTTGTTAAAAAAACTGATTGGCGATGAGCAACTTAGTTCTGAAGCATGCACATGTTTTTTGAATATCCTTTCTAATACTTGTTACCTTTACTATTAAGCTTCAGTTTTGCTATCACTTGAAACTAATTTATATTTGTGAATTTACCTTTTCAACATGTTGTGATGGTATGTATAAATTATATAAGCTTATTATTTTTCCACCTAAGCTGCTTTTGCAAGATGCTAAACATCCATTGAAAGAATAAGATATATGATATTGAATTACTGGTGCTTCTTCTTCTTCTTTCATTCACTTGAAACATGTCTATATCTGTAATTCTGTCTCCTTAATAAAACTCACTGTCTTTTTTAGTTCATACAGTGTCCCATAGAGCTTTGATTCCAGTGTTTGTTTCCTCTGGCCAATATGTCTGCCTCAGCGTTTCATGCTCAGAACACTCTTGAAGTATATGTTTGGCACTCTGTGCTGCATGTACACATGGCCGTGTTGCCAATCTTGAACTTTGTATACATGTGACTGCGGAGTCGGTTGTGTCCTGTTCTGAGACGTAGAATTATAACTTGTTCTGATCTGTTCATAATGTGATAGTCATCTTGTGTTGGTGTTTGTGGCTTTCTTATTGACTTGATCATCTGTTTCTTCTGATGGTAGGTGATTGGTATATCTGGTTGGTCTTCGGCAGCACCTTCCTTAGCCAGTTGGTCTGCTTTTTCATTTCCTGGTATTCCATAGTGAGAGGGTATCCACTGCATGGTTATTCTATACTGGTACGACAATTCGCTAAGTAGTTTTTTCAAGTCTGTTAGTTTTCCAGACTGGAGAGCTTGAAGCACTGACCTTGCATCTGTCAGGAATACCATAGGCTGTAGGCCAGAGTTGGAGTTATCAGTTTTTAGCTGCCACACTAATTGCCTGGATTTCTGCATTATAATTATTGCAGAATTTTTCTGTTGGTGTTCTGATTGTATCTCTAGGCTTGTGTGGATATTCTATATATACACTTGCACCTCCATTCCTCACAGCATTCTGTGCTGACCCATCTGTGTATACTCTGACCCATATATCTTGTGGATATTCCTCTTCCAGGAAACTGAGGGTGACTGTCCTTCGCTGCACACTGTTCTATTCGTCCTCGCTTAGTATTCCTTTCACATGAGTCTGAATATATATTGATATTCCACGCCTTTCACTCCATAGGGTTTGTTCTCATACAGACCTTAAGTGGCTGTCAACTTCAGCTAGGTCTGTAAGTTGTCTACGGAGTCGTTTAGCTTGATGGATAAAGCTGCTTCTTTTCAGTCGCCCCATTGCTAGATTTTGGAATCCTTCCTTCATTGGATGACTTGTCATACACTGAAACATTTCTGCTTGAATTAGTACTTTTGTGTCTATGCGTTCGCCAAGTGTTTGCATTCTTCCCATTTTCTGCATCTCTGCTATGGGTGTTGATTTCATTGCTCCCAACATTATTCTAAGTGCCTGGTTTTGCACTTTATCTAGATCTTGTAATGTGGTGTTTGATGCAGAACACCATGCAGCTGAACCATATTCCATGTGTGGTCTTATAATCCAGCTGGTAAACTTTACTGAGTATATTCCCACAGACTCCCCATGTGGTTCCACTTAGTTTTCTCAGGATAGCTAACTTCCTCCTGATTTTTGTTGTTGCTTTGTTTATGTGTTGCTTCCATATCAGTTTATCATCAAAAGTAACTCTGAGGTATGTGGGTTGTTTGTCTTCTTTCAAGAGTTCTCCATCTATTTTGATATGACCGGCTTTTTGTTTTGGTGAGAGGGTAAAGAGTGTAGTGCTGCACTTATCTGTGTTAATGCTGACGCACCATCTATTAGCCCGTAAGGTTAGAGCATCGATAGCTCTTTGTATTTGTTTAGTGGCCACTGTAGCATGTTCTTCCGTGCACCAGATCACCAGGTCGTCAGCATACATTGCCACTTTGATCCGATGTGATAGTTCAGCAACTAGGTCATTGATGTAAACCAAGAAAAGTGTGGGTGACAGGACTCCTCCCTGGGGGACTCCATGACGCAGTAGAACTTTCTTGCTCTGGCGACCATCTAATTGTACCCTGGCTCTTCTATTATGCAGGTATGATTTTACCCATTTGTACATTCTTGAGCTAACCCTGCAATTTTGCGATTTCTTTAGGAGCCCTTCTTTCAGACCTTATCAAATGCTTTTCTGAGGTCTATCCATGCTGCTAGTACCAGTTTCTTATCTTGGAAGGCATCCTCAATCTCTTGGGAGAGGTAAGTTGCCTGATCTTCAGTAGAGTAGCACTGTCTGAAACCTGCTTGCTGTGATACCAGAAGGTTTTCACTTTCAAGGTACCACTGCATTCTAATATTGATAATGCGTTCCATTGTTTTGCATAGACAGCTTGTGAGGCTGATGAGCCTGTAGTTGGAGACGGTGTTGCCATCTTTTCCTGATTTGAGGAGTGGTATCATTATTGCATATCCCCACGCCTGTGATACATTACCTGTGGACCAGCTAGTATTAAAGATCTGCAGTAGCTTTGCTCTTGCTGCAATTCCCAGGTTTCTAATCATTTCATTGGACACTCCATCAGCTCCAGGGGACTTTTTCATTTTCAATTTGGATATTGCATGCTCCAGTTCTCTCATTGTGATTGGTGCCTCCATGACTTCAGGTATAGGTTCGCCTTGTCCAATGTTTTGCTGGTTCTCTCGAACCTCCTGTTGTTTGTCTGGGCTGACTTTGATGTTATTGTCTTCTGCAAAGGAATCTACAAAAGAATCAGCTGCATGTTTACCTGTTAAAATCTTTCTATCTTTATAAAGTGTGATCCTGGTATTTCTCCCTGTACCTTCATCATTTAGTTGTTTTACAAGTTTCCATACTTTCCTAGTATCTCTTTCTAGGTTCAGCGACTCTGTTTTTTTTTTCCAGCTACTCCGTCTGGCTTGTAACTTGGCTCTTTGAAATTTAGCCTTTGTTTGCTGATATTTGTTGTGATGTTCTTGGCTAGGTCTGTTTTCGGCCTGCTGTCAAGATGTTTCCATCTCATTTTGCAGCTTTTCCAGTTCATTATTCCAGTAGGGTTTGTAGTTCTTGTGTGCCCCCCTGGGTATGGTTTTACTAGCAGCATGTAGTATACATCTATTAAATTCACTCACTGTTCTATTGATGTCTTTGTCCAAGTTCATGTCCTTAGCTAGAACACTGGTTAAATGCTGGAACATTTTCCAGTCTGCCCTCTTATAGTTCCACCTAGTGAGCGTGCTGCTGTCCTTGGTAAATTCATTGTGGATTTCCAGCAATACTGGTCTGTGGTCACTACCCCCAAGCTGCTTTCCAACGACACGTGTGATGTTCCATTCCAGGCCTGGTGAGTGGAATGCCAGATCTGGTGTAGAGGTGGTGTGCCATGCTCTCGAGTAGAAGGTTGGTGAGTCTGCAGGCTGGTTAATAAGGATGAGATTATTTTCATCCTGCCAGCTCTCAAGTTCCTCACCTCTCTTGTCGATATGATCGTAGTCCCAGCTCTGAGAGTGGCTGTTGAAGTCACCACACACCATAAGTCTCTCTTTATCTTGAATTGTGTCTAGTGCCAATGGTTTATCATTTGGGCAGTAGTAGTTCAGAAAATGGAATTCTGCACTGTCTGTATTTAGGTGGAGCATCTGGTATTCTGCCCCTTCCATATATACTTCAAGCTGACATGCGCTGATATTGTTTTTAACAAGTGTCAGAATTCCACCCTTTCGCCTGTCCTTTCGGTCAGATCGGTAGCACTGGTAGCCTCTGATTTTGAAGGCTATGTCGCTGCTGAGGTGTGTTTCTTGGATACAGCATATATTAACTTGTTCTTCACTGACGACATTTTCAAGTTCCAATTTTTTGCTGTATCCATCTTTTTTACTGTTGACACCCTCAGCATTCCAGTGCATTATTTTTATTGGTCGTTTGTTTGTTTGGCCAGTAGCTCTATTCCCTTGCCTCCTGGCTCGTCGAGGCAATTGAGAAGGACTTTCAGTAACTGAGGTTGGGCCCTTTCGAGGTATAGGGCCCGGCACCGTCCCTGCCTGAACGTCCGCCACAGGGCAGGCACCATAACTTTTTATAGATACAGACATGTTTCCATTGTGTTTTGTGCGTGGCATCCTGATTATCTGTGTGCCTCTTGGCTGGATGCCTCCGTCTTCAGCACTCTGCTTACTTGGGCAGGACTATGGTCCTGCTCTAATGGGACTGCCCGACCAGTCTTAGTTTCCAGCCACTGATGGCTGAACTAAGCCCCATCACCACTGCACGGTGCTGGCCTTGATGGGGTTTGTACCTGTGTATAGGGAGCCGCATAGTGCAGTGGATAGTGTTTGGACTTCGCATATGAGTGGTCCTGGGTTCAATCCCCACTTGAGGTGGAAATGTTCTGTTAGCACTTGTAAAAGCCGTGTAAAATTCCACAATTTATCTCCTGCAGCCGGTTCTTTTTTTGAAACTTTGTGTTATTGTTGATGGCTGTTTTGAAAACACGATAATGTTTTTGTTGTTAGAGATTTGTAAATAATATTTGTACATGTAAATATAGAATTGAATGCTGAATATATTGGAGTAAGTTTTGTTTGTGTGTGTGTGGTACTCAATAATCATGATTCCTTATCAAATGTCACGTATTTCATTATTACAGCACCATACAACTTCTTTCCTGTCCATTAAACTATAGGAAAAGGGAGTTAATAGAATAACTAGCTAGGATTCGTCCAATTTGGTCAGCTGACCATAAACATTTTGCTATTTTCAGCATTGAAAGAGTGTTATAGCAACAGGCTTTTGGACTCGACAACAGCACCCTGAAACTTGGAATATTTTGTTGAACGCACTAGACAAAAGCATGGTTAAGGTTAAATTGAAATACATGTATTTCTTTAACATTTACTACATATCATGAAATATATGGGTGATCATCCAAGTCGCAAAAGCCGTGTTTCCAATGAGTTAACAGATCTTATTTTTACAGCTCCAATAGAACAGGTAGGAATATTATATTTACAAAATTTATTTTTATACGATGCTAGAAAAATTATACTAGAAATGAAGTTGTGAAGATCCATGATCACCTAATCCACCTAGGCTGCAGAGCACCTGATAATGATGAGAAAAATTAGGAATGAAGAGAGAACTACTGATGGAATCAAACAATATAATATTTTGGCACAGCACATAACCTGCGTAATATCTTGTTGAAGACCTTCAATCTATTAATCAAGACCATGAGGCTACTAAGGTGTTTGCACATCCTTGGGTGCATAGACCAAGGACTTTCTATTTGTCTCTATCCTTGGATAAATTCTCATGCTCATTCCATGTAACTCCCATCTCTGTTAAGTCTTTCATGGTCTCTTCTCTGTGTGTTTCTAGGTCTTACCTGTTTCCTTTTTTCCTTGCGGTTTTCATGTAATTAATTAGGCACATGTGTAGCAATGTTATCTAACATGATAATCTTGTAACATTATTTACATTATCATTTGTAAACAATGTGATAAGAAATATATAGGTAAAACTTGCCTAAGACTAAGTGATCATTTATGCGGATATCTTCATGCCATTAACAACAGAACACCTACTCCTCTTGCTATACATTTTAATGGCTCTGATCATTGTGGTGCCCATGATATTCCGGTCACAGCATTAAAATGTTACACCCCAGGTAATAGAGCATGCCAAAGATGGATGTGTCTGACTATTGGCATAAATAAAATGGCAACACAGCACATTTCCTTTCTCTGGACTACATCCTGCTGGAAATCTAGTAGGAATATTTTCCTGATACAAGAGAGATCCAGCAGAAGTTTGAGGAAAAATGCTAAGGAAGAAGAAGATGATAGAGCTAGGTACATCCTTGACAATTGCTATATATTGCAGTTTGATAATCCTTAAGGACTTGACAAAAGTGAAAATTTGTGATAATCTTGTCTGATAATATGTGGTTTCTTTGTTAAACTGGTAAACCTTGTGTTTTACGAAAGTTAATATTATATAGTTTTTGCAATGGCATTGTATCTATTGTGTACAATTATGTTGTATCTTTTTTTAATGTCAGCATCTGATTTCAATGATGCTAAATCTAATTTCATATTCTTTGGTGCTCTCTTGATCTTCTTTAATCTTATACAAAATGTCCCCACCAGTTTATAGATGTCTATAGAGGTAAAAACAGATCTGTACCTCTGTTTTATAGACTACACGAAAGCATTTGATAATAATATTTAGATTCAATGATTTTTAATATCAAAGACGACCATTGCTATGAAAATGGTGAACCACGGAAATATCAGAAGTGCTGAACACCACATGTAGGATATGTATATACAAAAGCCATACTCTTCTGGCCTGGTACCATAAGGCATTGGTCTACCTTGCATCAGTGAGAATAAGAATTTGGTTTTTTTAAAGCACAAAATACTAAAATTGAAATACAACTTTAAATTACGATAGTTGATTTCTGTGCCTCAGGGGCTAGTAAGAAACTAATACACAAAGTATATACACAATGTTTACACAGGGCTCTTTCCAAAAAAAAATTAAATGATGTTTACTTGTTTCTTTAGGAGGCCTTGAGAGATGAAATCTACTGTCAAATAATGAAACAGCTTACTGACAATCGAAGCAGGTATGGGCTGTTAATTAGTTATCAGATCATTATTATTGTATATAGGACACATTCATAGGTGCTCTGATCTTCCTTTGGGGGCATCCACCATTACATAATGACTGACAGTTGCATGTATCTGTTTGTTGGCATAATTTTTCTAAGCCCACAGTTGCACTCATTTTTGGTGACACTACATTTCAAGCCCAGATCCTTTATATTGGACATGTAAAAGGAATAATTACCCTCATTTACTTCATCTGGCCATGCTGTTTCTTGTAAGGAGTTCAGTATGTCAGCTATATCCATTGCTCTTCCACCTCACACAGTAGTAGTGCATGCCAGTCAATCTGCTGTCTTGTTTCCTGAACACTGCATGATCAGGTATGAAAATGTATCTGCTATATTGTGCAAGATAAAAGTGGCACTTCCATAAAATTGCCAGACAATGCAGCTGTGGTCCTTTCCCAGTTGTCAGGTCTACATTTCACACTTTTTATAAATCTGCGGCGATCCGTATTTTGTAGTAATTTCAGTCACTTTATTCCTAGTTATATAATGGCTGCCGTAATTGGGCATTACCACTGTGCATTAAAATTGAGTAATTTTCGCCTGCCACTGCATTCTCTTTTTGTCTTTACTTAAGCAAATTTTTTATGGAGGGTATTTAGAATATGCAATAACTATTTTTAAAGCTGCGTGTATATTTTGTGTGTGTGGAAATAAAGGTTCGTCTTGTGCTGTCATTGTCCAAATGCAAAGATGTCAAATTATAATTATAACCAAAGAATTAGCTATAAATTCTATTTCATCAAATTGTTCTTTGGTCATTTGGATATTAACTTCAGTGTTTCCCTTTTATCCATTTTAGGTTCACTGAATATAGATCCATTTGACACGAGTCTGCTCAACCATTATTGTAAACATCAACATGTCCAGGGCATTAGATCCATGGTGATACAAAGGAGGTGAAAAATTGTAATATGAATTGAAATATGCTATCAATTCATATTGGCACAAACAATTTTTAATCATTGCAAACAGAACTGACATTGTGATCAGACACAATAAATACCTTACTGAATGGAGTCTTAGAGAAACTTTAGAAAATTGCAGTAATGGCCTCAACCTCTATAATCAGATTACTGTTTTAGTAACAACATAAAGTAATATATCTTTTGTTTTCATTACCTGTAGTGTCATTGAGGCCAAAGGCTGGGAGTTAATGTGGCTGGCTACAGGATGTTTTCCACCTAGCTCAAACCTTATGAAGGAGTTGACAACATTTTTACAGACAAGATCTTTCAATGACATAGCTTATGATTGTCTCATACGGATACAGAAATGCCTAAGGTTTGTATAATATATAATTTAGGTCACTGTAATATCAGTTTTTCAAAGCTGGTAATATTACACCCTAGAAGGGGATGTAAAAAGACATATTAATTGGATTCTGAAGGATCAATAAATGATTTGGTGGGGCGATGTTATATGTGTTAATGAAGCTTTAGGTGACACTAAACCAATAATCAGGAGGCATGCTGCTTGCTACATTGTAAGTATAGGAAGGAAGACAATTCTATTGATAGGAATTTAGCTCTGGCTAACTATGCAAAGCTATTTAACTGCATAAAAATTAGCTATTTTACATTCTTGGAGTCTGAAAAAAATTGAACACTACATTTGTTTTAGTATTTGTTCTCAAATTACTGCTGTATTTTTATTGTAATGGGACAATGTTCCATGCTTGAATCCAGTATGATGTAGCTTATAGAGCAGAGATGTGCTGTGTGACCATTTTATTTGTGTTAAAGGTCTGACACATATGACTTCCATGGTATGTTATATTAAAATTTCTTGTTAGTTCCAATTCCCTAAATTATGAGTGATGAAGCTTTTGTTTCCAGTGTGCAGTGGAGGGTTTCTTCAGAGCCTTGTTTTTGTCATACCCAAAAGACAACTCTCAAAGGCACACAATGCTTTGAGTTTTATAGACTACACTAAAGCATTTGATAAAGTTAAACATAGTGAAGTTATACACATGCTAAAGAATTTAAACATTGACAGTAAGGCTTTAAGAATTATCATGAACATGTACTGGCAACAAACAGCAGCATAAGAGTAGGAAATCACTTTGGCCCCTTCCAACAAATAAAACAAGGAGTTAGACAGGGATGTGTACTTTCACCAGACCTGTTCTCTTTATACAGTGAAATAATGCGTGCATTAGTTGATATTCCAGGAATATCAGTGGGAGGACATAACATAAATAATATAAGATATGCAGATGACACTATTATGATTGCTAAAAGCGAGAAAGACCTTCAAGAATTAATTAATTTAGCAGTGACAGAAAGTAAAGGAAAGGCCTTTTCCTAAATATCAAGAAAACAGAAGTAATGGTTATTTCAAAGAAACAAAATACCACAACTTACAAGATCAAAGTGAATGATTTAGTATTAAAACAGGTCCACCAATTCAAGTATTTAGGTACAATGATTACAGCAGATTGAAGAAGATCAACAGAAATAAGAAACAGAATAGGGCAGGCAAAAACATCATTCAGAAAAATGAAAGATATATTGTGTATGTAATATGACTTTGTCATTAGAGATGAGGAAGAGAGTTCTGCAGTGCTATATAACTCCTATACTAACATATGGATACGAGTCTTGGTCAATAAACAAACAAGACAGTGAGAAATTAGAGGCAATAAAGATGTGGTTCTAAAGAAGAATGCTGAGAATACCATGGACTGCCAAGAAAACTAATGTGAAGATATTAATACGAGACGGAACTTAATCATAAAAAGACAATCTTCATTTTTTGGCCACTTTATGAAACAAAGATGTTTGGAGAACATAGTCAAAACAGGCAATATTGAAGGCAACAGAGACAGAGGGCGACAACGTGAGAAAATATTAGACAGTTTAACAACCTGGCACGGCAGGGAAACAACAACGATCCTGATACATAATACTAGAGATAAAGAACTGTGGAAAGCAATGATCACCTACCCAGCCTGCATGGCACCTGATGATGATAACTGTGGAAAATGATGAAATAAATAGAAACATAGGAAATGCAGCTATCAATTTAGATATACTATCCAAATGATCCTGGAAAAACCATAAGCTAATAATGAAAACAAAGATACAGATCTATCAAGCATGCGTGCTGAGCACACTATATTATGACACCCAAAACATTGACTTATTACTCAAAACATAAGAGGAAATTTAACACCTTTCACCTAAGATATCTCCATAAATGATGAACATCAAATGCCAAGACAAGATACAAATACTTTGGTACTGCATCATGCATTGTTGTCACCTACAATGGAGACACTGAGGTACAAAGATATTTTTAAATCCTCAATGACAGATTTTTTTAATCAACTCTAAAAATTTGAAATCGTTACCAGATTTCACCATATTGTATACACTGCCTGCATAAAAATTCTTCACACAAGGAGTCGCTTATAAAAAAATATTATTAACCATTAGCGTACTCAATTAAAATTATTAAATCTTTCTCCTGCAACTGGGTTAGTTTTGAGAATTTGCATAATTTTTGTTGGGTATTTTGAAAATGCAATAACTTTTTTGTTATTAGAGATTTTATTATTTTGTTATTAAATAAAATAATGTTTGCACATTCAATTGATGAATTGCATATTGCAAATAATTGTCTAATTTGTTTTTTATAAGAGTCATACAGGACTTTTTAGGAAGGTTTGAAGACCTTTTTCACACAAAAAAAACACATAAATAACCAAACATTTGTTTTTGTGTAATGCAAAAATGTTTTTGCTGTTGCATATAATCTGCTCCACTGACAATAGGCTCAATAAGCTCTTGAGAATCACTATATTTATATGTTAACTCTTTACGTAGCGTCTTTTAATCGATCCTATGATACCATTACAAAATACAGACCGTTGATAAAGCAACACAGACGTTTTTGGTTTATTTAATATTTTTCAGCATTTATATTAACATAAGGATGATTCTGATCTAAAGTGTAATATGTCCACATTACTTCTGGCATGATTTTGATGTGTTATGATATATATTTTTGAACATATGTGGTATATGATGCCATTTTTCCATAATTTTTCTGTTTATATTTTTAAGCACGCTTATGTTTCATGAAAGTATAACTATTTTACTTACTTTGGTCACACTAATTATTGAAATCCATCCTGGTAATAATCTGGCAGCATACCTAAGCAGAATTAAGAAAATTTTAAGGAAAAATCAGGTAAAAATGTCTATCGAAGTCTTAGATCTACCTTCAAATTTTAGAGAATTGGTCTGATTTTTTTGGAATAATGAAATAGAATTGAAGCACTATGCCTATATAGGGTCTGCTATATATTTTTATGTTCATAATTGAATTATCTACAAAATAGATACAGTCTAAGTTTAATTAATTTATTTGGAATTTTAATAAGTTCATATTTCCTTTCCAAAATTTAAAAAATTTTAATTTATAAATTATATTTACCGGTAATTAAAAAAATTAATTTTTCAATAGGTAAAGCAACATTATTCAAAATACACTTGTGATAACCATATTCTCTGTCCATTTATATTTCTCGGTCCATTTATGTTTCAAAATATATATATTACATATATTATATTACATATAATTTAAATATATTTAGAACTACTATTTTATGTTCCTGTGATGGATGTGCAAAAAATAAAATGTAAAAAAATATTATGTCCAAACACTAAAAATACTAATGAGTTAAAGTCTTTTGCTTCGATACACTTCATTCCTAGCCTAGGGTAGCCGGGGGTAAAGATGCGCTGGGGGCAAAGATTCGCAGTCGGTTTTTCCGGAACTATGGGTTTTTCCAGCAAACCACGTGGCCACGCCTGACGCTAACATCCGTTTCTGTCGCACAACAAATTTTTATCAGTCAAAGGCAGGTCATTTTTGAGCTATGAGGTAAATTCATTTTTTTACGTTCTCGATCTAACTTTTTTTCCACTTCTCACTCTTTATCCTCTGTTATAATTACTGTCATGTTATTTTACATATCTAAACTGAAAACTATATTGTATTGTTAAGTTATTAAGCATGTTACCGTGTCAATATAATTTTTGTTTTCATGATATTTTATAAAAATTGTGAACAGTGTGATTTTGGGGTAACGCCGCGCACACTGACGGGGCAAACATGCGCTGCGGACTCACTGCGCATGTTTGCCCCAGTCACTTTCCCCTCATGTTGCCAAATATTTAAACCAATATTTTATTATCACGTTATGTTTCTTTTTAGGAATTACAAAAGGATAATTGAGAAAATGATGTCACTGACTGAAAATTAAGCCGTCGCTGCTATAGATGCACAATCTCCACGGGTCATAGTATGCACGATCTCCGCTATTACTCTGCTATCCATGGATGCACGTTCTCCGCTATTCATAGATGCACGATTCCTGTTGCTTATAGCTGCACAATGTTCACGGATTATAGTTGTACGACCTCCGCAGATAATAGAGGCACGACCTCCGCCGATGCACGACCTCCACCGATGCACAATATCTGCTATTCATATATGCACGATTCCCGCTAAACGTAGATGCACGTTCTTCGCTATTCATAGATGCACATTCCCCGCTATTCATAGATGCACGTTCTCCGCCATTCACAGATGCACAATCTCCACCATTCATAGATGCACGATCTCTGCTATTCATAGATGCATGTTCTCCGCTATTCATAGATGCACGATCACTGCCATTCATAGATGCACGATCTCTGCTATTCATAGATGCATGTTCTTCGCTATTCATAGATACACGATCACCGCTATTCATAGATGCATGATCTCCACCATTCATAGATGCACGATCTCCGCCGGTCATAGATGCACGTTCTCCGCCGGTCATAACTGCACTATCTCCGCCAGTCATAATTGCACTGTCTCTGTCGGTCATAGATGCATGATTGCCGCCGGTCATAGTTGCACGATCTCTGCTTGTCATAGTTGTAAGATCTCCACTGATCATAGATGCACGACCTCCGCTATTCATTGATAGTTGAAATTATAGTCAAATGCTTTATAGAGCACTCCAACACGTTTTTATAGTTTCAAACGGATCTAAGCATCCATTCTCTGTATTAATTTTTTTTCATATTTCCATTTTTTCATTTTTTTTGTATTGAAGTTACATAATTATGCATATGCGTAGTTTTTGTGCTCTATAATCTTCCCACAATGTGACTGACTATGTTTAGATAGGAAGTGATGTTGTTATTTTGCTGGTTTTGTCAATTTTCTCATGATTTCGTAATTTTTTTGCCTGCGCGTGTTTGCCCCAAAAATTGGGGGCAAAGGTGGGATTTTACTCATGTTCATAAAATTTAATTCTACGGACTAAACGTGATTGTATGTTGTAAATACCCTGACGATTGTTAGATGGATGGATAAGCTACACACTGCTGCTAGTTTGGTCTCTCATAGTTAAGTCTATTTGTCAGAATACGCAAAAAAGTGAAAAATGCGCATCATTGCCCCCGGCTACCCTATATCTAAATTATATCATTCTGTTTCCAGTTCTAGCTGTTTTCTATTGTTCTCATCTAGTTTTCTAATCATTTTTTTGTTTATACTAAAATAATTTAGGATTATCATAGATTTAGTTTATCAAAGATTTAGATTATCATACAACCTCTTTGTTAGTTTTCTTCTCTTTCCATGCTGTTCTCTCTATTCTTCTATATAGCAGATTGCAGTATTACTATACTTTGCTTCCATTTCGTGCCCTGTCCTGTCAACATCCAGAAATGTAGGCCTATTAGCTATGCATACAAATTGCAGTGTTAATAGATATCCTAAATTTAGTATCCTAAAGTTAAAAAAACTATGATCTTTCACAACGGTTAGCAAAATTAAAGTTAACTTATATTTTATATATAGGGAGTTGGTGATGTTAAGTTTTATAAGTTGTATCATTTTTTTCTTCCAATAGTCCTATTCCTATTGGTTACTTCAACATTTTAACAGACAATTTTTTTTATTAATAGGAATGGTGTTCGCAAGTGTCCACCAGACCAAGTTGAAGTTGATGCAATCCAGCATAGAACTACACATATTGTACACAAGATCTACTTTCCAGATGCTTCAGAAGAGGTAGAAAACTTTTAAAACTCTTGATGTACATACCAAGAAACCACAATTATACACATTGTATTTAAAGAACAAAAATTTAGGGCATGATTTATTTGTTGTTATTTCTTTTTTTGCCATCACTTTGAAATATCTGGCAACATTTGTGTGTGATTTTGTTATTTCCACCAGAACGTGTGAAGTACATTGTGCTACCATCGTGGGTGTGTTCGTTCCTTCTCAAACTCCCACTGGCTCTCTCTTGTAGCAGGACAATGGTTGTCCTGCTCAATTTCCAGCAGAATATAGTACAGAGAATGGAGGTGTGCTGTGTTGCCATTTTATTTGCAGTGTTATTGTCAAATGTGAAAATGAAAGTGAATATGCCATTTTATTTGAATAAGTGGCCTGACACATCTGGCTGTGGCGGTAAATGCTACTATTTAATTTGCTCCATATAGTTCTTGCACATATGTTTTCATCATGAATGATTATTTCAAATGAAATCATATTTTTATTTCTTCATTCTACTGTGATGTATTATACACCTTCTTCTTTGTTAATTCTCAAACTTCTACCTGCTAGTTGGAAGTAGCCGAGAGAACATATTAATTTGTGTGTGTGTAGATGCAATATCTGCACCTGCTTACCAGGCATATCCAACATCAGCATGACATTTAACCTATATGATGGTGCAGCTGTAGCTGACCCTAAATAAATAGTCTTAACCTCCTCTTTTTCTTTTATTTTCACATTATGAATAGTTTGAACCCCTTAATATCGGGGGACATGAAATCCCATAAATTAAGTATGCAGATGACACCACACTAATATCAAGGAACCCCACAGGCTTAGAACACATGATTATGTCAGTCAAACATCATAACAAGGCACAAAAACTTTTCCTCAATGCAAAAAGAAAAAAATAATGCATATAAGCAGAAATGAACTCACACCTAAAATAGTAATTGACAAAGAGCAACTAGAAAATGTCAGCAACTTTGAAAATCTCAGATCAACCATCAACACCACAGGAGATTGCTCAGAAAAGATGAGAAAGAGATTAGCAATAACTCTGCAAAAAACATCACAGATGAAAAATCCATGGCAAGGGTCTAACAGAAAAACAAAGTTAGAACTATTAAGAAGCCATATTTTTCCTGTGGCACCATATAGTTGGGAGACTTGGGCAATGACATCTGCTATGGAAAAGAAAATATTGGCTTTTTAAATGAGATGTTATAGAATGATCCTAAGTATATCATGGACAGAAAGACGAACCGAATCAGACGTCAGCAAAGATCTGAACATAGAAGAAGAATGGTTCCTCAAAACTATCAAAATACGCAAGCTAACATATTTTGGAAATATAAAAGAGACACAAAGGTTTAGAAAGATTAATCATGGAGGGCAAAGATCCAGGTAAGAGAAGAAGAGATAGATCTAGACCATGATGGACACATGACATCACAGAACTTCTGAACATGACACTGGAAGAAGCTGGGCAACTTGCACAGAACTGATATGCTTACAGAGTGGCAGTGAGGACAACGTTTTGTACAAGATAATCACAGAGAGAGAGAAAGAATCTCCTCTAATTATGACATGCATAGCAGATTCATCATTAAGTGACATCTTCTCAATGAAGGTTGGCTACAACAGACCTCCAATATCCTGTCTCTTGTTTTGGTTGTGCACTCTGTTAGACTGTAACCTGTCCATCTCATGATGTTACTCTCCCACTTGTATCTCTGCTTCCCTCTTGCGAAGTTCTGTTGGAACCTCTTTGTTAGTTTTCTTCTCTTTCCATGCTGTTCTCTCTATTTCTTCTATATAGCAGATTGCAGTATTACTATTCTTTGCTTCCATTTCGTGCCCTGTCCTATCAACATCCAGAAATGTAGGCCTATTAGCTATGCATACAAATTCCAGTGTTAAATTGGGCGTCATGCTTCCATGTGTTGCCGGGCTTAAAAGGGAATCAAAGAATAGTTACACTGTTACCTGCCACACCGCAAGAGGTGACTAAGGAGGTTTGGTGGTGGAGTTGGCTGTCCTATCCCATTTAGGGTCAAAGTGACCAATAACCCTTGAAGAAGTTGAATATGTCAGGTCTAAAGGAACAGATATTACAGCTAAGCTGTAAACCATGACATAATGCATTTTGTTCTTTGGACTACATCCAGCTAATCTGCAGGAGTTGAGAGAGAATGAATGAAGAAGAAAATGGGGCATTAAAAATATGTGTTAATATACAAATATATCAAAATAAACACATTAACCGTATTAATATATAATAAAGTCTTCAAATTGAGGTTTACCATGGGTAAAAGGTTTAAAAGGGAATTAAGTATATATGGGGAACCACAGATGCATAGATGATAAATTCTTTCAAATTTTCTATTATATTCCATTGCAGGATTTTGAGGTGGAGTCCAGTACAAGAGCTAGAGATTTTTGTCAGAATATTGCGAAGAAGCTTGGCTTGAAGTCTGCAGAGGGATTCAGTTTGTTTATTAAGATTGCTGACAAAGGTAAATGCATCTTTGGCTTATTCAGTCTTATCATTCAGTCTCATTGAGAAGCTATAGCTCAGAGGTTATATTGGAATAAATCCTTTATCTTAACTCTTTCTATCCCAACCAACTACCCAGATCCCCAACAAAACTATATGTTTATTGCTAAATTCAAATTTAAACCACACTATATTATTCTTCTTCTTCTTTCGTTCACTTGAAACATGTCTATATCTGCAATTCTGTCTCCTTAATAAAACTCACTGTCTTTTGTAGTTCATACAGTGTCCCATAGAGCTTTGATTCCAGTGTTGTTTCCTCTGGCCAATATGTCTGCCTCAGCGTTTCATGCTCAGAACACTCTTGAAGTATATGTTTGGCACTCTGTACTGCCTGTCCACATGTACACATGGCCGTGTTGCCAATCTTGAACTTTGTATACATGTGACTGCGGAGTCGGTTGTGTCCTGTTCTGAGACGTAGAATTATAACTTGTTCTGATCTGTTCATAATGTGATAGTCATCTTGTGTTGGTGTTTGTGGCTTTCTTATTGACTTGATCATCTGTTTTTTCTGATGGTAGGTGATTGGTATATCTGGTTGATCTTCGGCAGCACCTTCCTTAGCCAGTTGGTCTGCTTTTTCATTTCCTGGTATTCCACAGTGAGAAGGTATCCACTGCATGGTTACCCTATACTGGTAAGACAATTCGCTAAGTAGTTTTTTCAAGTCTGTTAGTTTTCCAGACTGGAGAGCTTGAAGCACTGACCTTGCATCTGTCAGGAATACCACAGGCTGTAGGTCAGAGTTGGAGTTCAGCAGTTTTTTAGCTGCCACAGTAATTGCCTGGATTTCTGCATCATAATTATTGCAGAATTTTCCTGTCGGTGTTCTGATTGTATCTCTAGGCTTGTGTGGATATTCTATATATACACCTGCACCTCCATTCCTCACAGCATTCTGTGCTGACCCATCTGTGTATACTCTGACCCATATATCTTGTGGATATTCCTCGTCCAGGAAACTGAGGGTGACTGTCCTCCGCTGCACACTGTTCTGTTCGTCCTCGCTTAGTATTCCTTTCACATGGGTCTGAATGTATATTGGCATTCCATGCCTTTCACTCCATGGGGTTTGTTCTGGTACAGACCTTAAGGGGCTGTCAACTTCAGGTAGGTCTGTAAGTTGTCTACGGAGTCGTTTAGCTTGATGGATAAAGCTGCTTCTTTTCAGTCGCCCCATTGCTAGGTTTTGGAATCTTTCCCTCATTGGATGACTTGGCATACACTGAAACTTTTCCGCTTGAATTAGTACTTTTGTGTCTCTGCGTTCGCCAAGTGTTTGCATTCTTCCCATTTTCTGCATCTCTGCTATGGGTGTTGATTTCATTGCTCCCAACATTATTCTAAGTGCCTGGTTTTGCACTTTATCTAGATCTTGTAATGTGGTGTTTGATGCAGGACACCACGCAGCTGAACCATATTCCAGGTGTGGTCTTATGCCTTGCTGGTAAACTTTACTGAGTATATTCCCACTGGCTCCCCATGTGGTTCCACTTAGTTTTCTCAGGATAGCTAACTTCCTCCTGGCTTTTGTTGTTGCTTTGTTTATGTGCTGCTTCCATGTCAGCTTATCATCAAAAGTAACTCCGAGGTATGTTGGTTGTTTGTCTTCTTTCAAGAGCTCTCCGTCTATCTTGATATGACCGGCTTTTTGTTTTGGTGAGAGGGTAAAGAGTGTAGTGCTGCACTTATCTGTGTTAATGCTGACACACCATCTATTTGCCCATAAGGTTAGGGCATCGATAGCTCTTTGTATTTGTTTAGTGGCCACTGTCGCATGTTCTTCCGTGCACCAGATCACCAGGTCGTCAGCATACATTGCCACTTTGATCCCATGTGGTAGTTCAGCAACTAGGTCATTGATGTAAACCAAGAAAAGTGTGGGTGACAGGACTCCTCCCTGGGGGACTCCATGACGCAGTAGGACTTTCTTGCTTTTGCGACCATCTAATTGTACCCTGGCTCTTCTATTATGCAGGTATGCTTTTACCCATTTGTACATTCTTGAGCTAACCCTGCAATTTCGCAATTTCTTTAGGAGCCCTTCTTTCCAGACCTTATCAAATGCTTTCCTAAGGTCTATCCATGCTGCTAGTACCAGTTTCTTATCTTGGAAGGCATCCTCAATCTCTTGGGAGAGGTAGGTTGCCTGATCTTCAGTAGAGTAGCACTGTCTGAAACCTGCTTGCTGTGATACCAGAAGGTTTTCACTTTCAAGGTACCACTGCATCCTAAGATTGATAATGCGTTCCATTGTTTTGCATAAACAGCTTGTGAGGCTGATGGGCCTGTAGTTGGAGACTGTGTTGCCATCTTTTCCTGATTTGAGGAGTGGTATCATTATTGCTTCTCTCCACGCCTGTGGTACATTACCTGTGGACCAGCTTGTGTTAAAGATTTGCAGCAGCTTTGCTCTAGCTGCAATTCCCAGGTTTCTAATCATTTCATTGGACACTCCATCAGCTCCAGGGGACTTTTTCATTTTCAATTTGGATATTGCATGCTCCAGTTCTCTCATTGTGATTGGTGCCTCCATGACTTCAGGTATAGGTTCGTCTTGTCCAATGTTTTGCTGGTTCGCTCGAACCTCCTGTTGTTTGTCTGGGCTGACTTTGATGTTATTGTCTTCTGCAAAGGAATCTGCAAAGTAATCAGCTGCATGTTTACCTGTTAAAATGTTTTTATCTTTATAAAGTGTGATCCTGGTATTTCTCCCTGTACCTTCATCATTTAGTTGTTTTACAAGTTTCCATAATTTCCTAGTATCTCTTTCTAGGTTCAGCGACTCTGTTTTTTCTTTCCAGCTGTTCCGTCTGGCTTGTAACTTGGCTCTTTGAAATTTAGCCTTTGTTTGCTGATATTTGTTGTGATGTTCTTGGCTAGGTCTGTTCTCAGCCTGCTTTCTAGATGTTTCCATCTCATTTTGCAGCTTTTCCAGTTCATCATTCCAGTAGGGTTTGTAGTTTTTGCGTGCCCCCCTGGGTATGGTTTTACTAGCAGCATGTAGTATACATCTATTAAATTCACTCACTGCTCTATTGATGTCTTTGTCCAAGTTCATGTCCTTAGCTAGAACACTGGTTAAATGCTGGTACATTTTCCAGTCTGCCCTCTTATAGTTCCACCTAGTGAGCGTGCTGCTGTCCTTGGTATATTCATTGTGAATTTCCAGAAATACTGGTCTGTGGTCACTACCCCCAAGCTGCTTCCCAACGACACGTGTGATGTTCCATTCCAGGCCTGGTGAGTAGAATGCCAGGTCTGGTGTAGAGGTGGTGTGCCATGCTCTCGAGTAGAAGGTTGGTGAGTCAGCTGGCTGGTTAATAAGAATGAGATTATTTTCATCCTGCCAGCTCTCAAGTTCCTCACCTCTCTTGTCGATATGATCGTAGCCCCAGCTCTGAGAGTGGCTGTTGAAGTCACCACACACCATAAGCCTTTCTTTATCTGGAATTGTGTCTAGTGCCAATGGTTTATCATTTGGGCAGTAGTAGTTCAGGAGATGGAATTCTGCACTGTCTGTTTTTATGTGGAGCATCTGGTATTCTGCCCCGTCCATGTATACTTCCAGCTGACATGCGCTGATATTGTTTTTAACTAGTGTCAGAATTCCACCCTTTCGCCTGTCTTTTCGGTCAGATCGGTAGCACTGGTAGCCTCTGATTTTGAAGGCTATGTCGCTGCTGAGGTGTGTTTCTTGGATACAGCAAATATTAACTTGTTCTTCACTGAGGACATTTTCAAGTTCCAATTTTTTGCTGTATCCATCTCTTTTACTGTTGACACCCTCAGCATTCCAGTGCATTATTTTTATTGGTCGTCTGTTTGTTTGGCCAGTAGCTCTATTCCCTTGCCTCCTGGCTCCTCGGGGCAATTGAGAAGGACTTCCAGTAACTGAGGTTGGGCCCTTTCGAGGTATAGGGCCCGGCACCGTCCCTGCCTGAACGTCCGCCACAGGGCAGGCACCATAACATTTATTAGATGCAGACATGTTTCCATTGTGTTTTATGCGTGGCAACCTGATTATCTGTGCGCCTTTTGGCTGGTTGCCTCCGTCTTCAGCACTCTGCTTACTTGGGCCGGACTATGGTCCTGCTCGAGTGGGAGTGCCCGACCAGTCTTAGTTTCCAGCCTCTGATGGCTGAACTAAGCCCCATCACCACTTCAAGGTTCTGGCCTCGATGGGGACACTATATTATGAGACAGGACAATTTAGTCATCTTGTTTCATTTCCTATTTATCATATACAGTTTAGTCAACTTGTTTCATTTACTATTTACCATATAAACATAATTTCATATGTAAGCCTTGAGTCTTACATACGAAATTATGAATTGCCTATGCTGGTTTTGTTTAATAGAAATTTTTTTTTTATTTAGGTAGTATCTGATGCTTAAATTTTATAACAAAAATGGCATCAAACATGCATTAATATCATTCTACGTTTGAGTATCATTAGCACTAATGCAAATGCTTCAATTTTCAGTAATATTACTAATGATAGTTAAGTCACTCAGGAGGTACTGTAACTAGTGTTGTATATGATGAAGCTAATATAACTAGTACAAATGACCTGCAAATACCTGCTGTAAATTAAATACCTAAGGCAATGTTTTTTATGTGCTTCTATTACTTGTAAACATTGGCTATTTTCAGTTCATGGTAAATAATAACATATATATATATATATATATAATATATAAAATATATATTGCAGCGAAATTTGTAACACATGAACAAATTATTCCCTGAAAATATAGGGTAGATGAGGTAGAGTAAAAAAAACCTCATGGAAAAAATTGTGTGTATTTCTTTTCTATGTGTTTTCTTGATACTACACAAGACTATGTCAGACGCCAACATACAGATTACTGACAGAAGGAAGTTTGATAGGTCAAGGGAAAGTCAATTTTCAAAAATTGGAAAAATATTTTTTGCTGTGTTTGAACTAAATTTGTTGAAATTCTAACTCTCAATCTGCTGTTATCATTAATATCATGATTGTTTTAAATTTTGAAACTGAAAATGTTGTTACGTTCTTTAGCACATTACCTTATTAGACCACTTAATTTATGGGAAATTATGATAGTTGCTAACATTGTAATTTGGGTTAAAGTTCTGCACAGTTAGTAGGGCAAAAGTTCAAATGCAAAATGTATGAAGAATCATTCTTCAGTAAGGCATGAGCCATGAGGAAATCACAGAAGCTGATCCAGAGCTGGGAGAGATTGATATATATGATTATAGCAATCATCCAAAGACATAATTAGCTTTAAAACAGAACTTGGCAACTTGGTCTATTCTATATATATAAATACAATTTCATATTAAAGTTACAGAATTAAATATAGTTTTAGTGTTTTATAATGTTGACATAATGTAGAAAGGTAAAAACAAGCAGTTAGTCAATTATTTTGCAAATTTTGTCAATTCTACCTCAATTCTGTAAAGATTTGTCCTTTTTTTCTTGCGGATCTTTACCCCATCAGAAGGGGCAAAGATACTATTTTATTTATGTTCATAAACTGTCATTCTATTCTCTACACATAATCTTATGTTTTCAATACTCTCATTAATATAGGATGGATAGATAAGCTATACACTGATGACAGTTTATTGTCGAGTAGTAAGTTCTAGGTGACAGAATACACTGAAAAGTGAAAAAGGCAGATCTTTGCTCCCACCTACCCTATTAAAGTTTGGTTACATTAGACTGATTATATAGGAATGAATTGAGAGTTAAGTGTCAAATGTAGTGGTTATGTTTATGGATGTTTCAATGTAGATTCTCAATTCAGAGCTGAGACTTCTGCTATAGATAAAAATTACACTGCAAAGTTTATTAGATTACTATTCTACAGCTTTACTCCTTTCCCTGAATTTATAATATATGATATTGCATATTAAACTTAACCTTTGGTAAAACTTTAAATATGACAGCCAGCTATTTTAATTTCATACAAATTATCACCCTTGTGCTCCTACTATAAAACACCTTGTAACACAAAGAGTTAAAGCAAATATATCTAATATTGATGATAAATGTAAAACAGGATAGGAGTGATAGAAAGGACTTTCAATGACATGAGACACCGCTAAAATCTAAAAATCCATATTTAACCTAACATTTCATATTTAAACTAAAAATAATGAAATGCTACATCAACTCTACTGTAATGAGTGGTTCAGAAACATGGACAATGAACAAACAGCTAGAAGATAGAATTGATATCTTTGAGATGCGTGTATGCTGAGAATAAAATATTTATTTTCTCTCTCAGTGACCAGTATACCAGAGAAAGATTTCTTTTTTGACTTTCTACGATTTCTGATAAACTGGGTTCAGAAGACTAGGACTACAAGAGAAGGTAAGTCCAATATTATATCAGTATTTGTTTTGCCAGACATGAAAGAGTTAGACTTACCTGCAATGGATGTCATAAGAAGCGACTAAGGAGATTTTTATGGGTTGGGTGGAGATGGTTGTCCCATCTCATGGAGGATCAAAGTGATCCAAAGTCATGCTGAAGTAGGACGTGTCAGGTCAACAGATGCAGATTATGCGGCAAAGCTGTAAATCATGACATAGTGCATTCCGCTCTCTGCTCTACATCCTGCTAATCTGCAGGAGTTTGAGAATGTATGCAGAAGAAGAAGAATATTGCTACAGTAACCAGGAAACAGTAGCAGATAAAACAGTTAAACATCATGTAACAAGAAATGGACAAAAGAGAGTGCGTTTTATTTTGTCTATTTGTAAAACATTTCATGTTTATAAAACCTTGGAAGGTCTGGGTTAGCAATGACAAGGAGAAAAAATGTCTTCAATCATCAGCTGGCTTATTTTTTCTAGGATATAATATTTTAATACTTGAATGTAGTTGAAGGAAGGTGAGAAAGATCTAGGGAAAGTTATAAGTGGGAGGGAAACATTACATGGAAAGGTTATAAGCCATACATGGTTGAAAAGGTTACAAAAATAATGTAAACTGCCAAAAATGGCTGAAAATGTTACATTGTAATGGGAAAGTTTTACAAGTTAACAATAGATGCATATAGTCTAGAGTATGCAAAGAATACATTCAGGAAGAGAAAAGTATAAAATTGCATGATTGGCTATGTTTTAATAGAATTGAAACTACGAGTCTAACCAGATGATGATGAACTGATTACTCTACCATCACTTTGGCAAACATCTTTATAATAATAATAATAATAATACATCTTTATAATAATAATAATAAGCCCCATAAGCTATCAGGGTAGTAGGGGGTGCCACACTGGATACATCAGCACCAAAAGCTCTGCAAACAACTCTATCCACAGCCATTCAGAGGAGTATAGAAAAATAACTCTTAAACTATTTCTTGATGTTATCTATGCAGGATTTTCTCTGTTCTCCTCTTCTCCTTTCATCCTCAACTATTCCCTGTAAAATAATTTTAGAGAGTGATTTGTGTCTCGCTACATGTCCAAACCAAACATTTTTACACCATTTCACCACTACCAAAAGTAGTTCTTTATAACCTGAAAAGTTTTTTATTTGCTGCCTGAAATACATATTTCACTTGTGCTCTATATCATAATCATCATCATCAGGTGCCATGCCGGCTGGTGTAGGCAGTCATTGCTCTCCACAGCTCTCTGTCCACAGTATTATGTATCAAAGTCATTGTTGTTTCCCTGCTGTGCCAGGTTGTCAAACTGTCTAATATTTTCTCACGTTATCGCCCTCTGTCTCTGTTGTCTTCAATTTTGCCTGGTGTGTCTATGTTCTCTAAACCTGCCTGTCTCATGAAGTAGCCAAAAAAGAATATTGCCTTTTTCTTATATTGTTGATTAAGGTCTGTTTCAATAAGATAGAGTAATATCAGAAAATACATAAGGAGATATGAGAGAAATGCAAAATAGCAAAAGAAAGCTGGCTGAACAAGAAATGCATATAAATAGAATGGCATTACAACCAAGATACAACATTACTATATAAGAAAATTGAGATGATAACAGGAAAGAGAATGCAAACAGTTACAGGGTGTCTAAAATCTAAGACAGGGCAGGTATTAATGGGAATAGATCACATAGTACAGAGATGGTCAGAATATATCAAAGAACTTTATGATGACAGACAATAGACCATAAATAAACATACAAGATAACGGCGAGGGTCCATCAGTACAGCAGAAGTAAGGGAGGCACTAAGAAACATGAAATATGGCAAAGCCCCAGGTCCAGACAATATCACATTAGAAGAATTAGCAGCTTTAGATGACTTTGGAGTGCTCTATATAGCTAATCTTAATAAATATCTGTAGCACTTGTTTTCAAAAGACTGAATCCTTCTTCTGTGTCTGCATTGAGTGTCCAACTTTCACAGCTGTATAAAAGTATACTTAGCACTAGCTATCTGAATATATTGATCGTCACTCTAATACTGATCTTACTTTTCTAAATCTCAAGTCTTAGCTTAACCTCCTCTCCTGAGTTGCCATAATAACATAATTGTACCCAAGATATTTGAAGGTGTTAACTTCTTCCAGTTTGTGGCCATTTAATCAGACATTCGTGGGATCTTGCTTGGTTTCACAAACGTTTTTCTGATTCTTCAGATGCACCACTGACACTAACCTACCAAGTCTTGTTCAGAAAGAAATTGTGGATACTGACAGTTCCTGGAAAAGATTTTGAGGCAGACATCATTTTCCATTATCACCAGGTAAGATGTGGTTTTATAGACGGATGTTGTGTTTCCCATGAATAACTAAAAAATCAATTAAATGGTACTGTAAGCAGCCAATATAACAGAAAGTGTCTGATAAACATACAGTGAATGAATATTTGCAAAACATTTCTTATCTGTACAATATTTCATTAACACTTTCATAAACACTTTCATAAACACTTTCATAAACACTTAGTGTTTCATACACACTTTACATATAAACTGTTGGAAATGTGGTTTTGACTACTATGTATGTTAGAATCATTAACATTGAAGTCTGACAGTGAATGAAAAATAAGATACTAAACAATACACAACATACTATTAAGAAGTTGCATGTACAGAAAGCTTTAAAGCTTGTTTGTGCTTGTGGACGAAACTAGCAACTACAGAATTAATCTTTCAAATCATGTCAACTATACAGAAAAGACAATAAGTGATTGTGACCAGCTGAGAAATGAAACTTCTAATAGTTATATCCTGTAGCAAATTACACAACTTACTGATGTTAACTCTTTATTTCTGATGCCATTCAGACCAACTCATCATGACAGAAAGTCAAATAATCTTTCATTTTGTAATAAGCAAGGAATCCCCTTTCCACACAAGGAGATGCATTTTGAAATATGGTGATAGAAAGTCTTATGGGTATGAAAGAAAGCTCTGATAAACTACCCCACTACACATAGAAAGTTATAGTAAATTGCTCACATTTCTTGGGGATAGCAACCAACCATATCCATATTTTTGTGACCAATAATACCTAGCATCAAAATTTATCACAGATGTTATCAGGAAACGCCGTTGGTCCTACATTGGGCATGTCCTATGCACAGACATCAACAGAATACATCGCCAATCTCTTGAATGGATACCTACAGGCAAAAGAGCCAGTGGTAGACCAAAAGAAACACTCAGAAGAACAATACTTAGAAAGTAAAACAATCAATATCCATACTATCCAAGAACTGCACAGAATAGCTTTGAACAGAAAGGATTGGAGAGATCTGACCTCTGCCCTATGCGCTAACTTCAGCGCAAAAGGAAAATGAATGAATGAATACCTAGGAATAATGTGGTCAGCAATGTTCCATTCTATAGTGACTTTCAAATTTATTCCGACAGAACATGGAAATCCTTATAGAGGTAAAGAGTTACTGCTGTGAGTTGATGATAGATAGAAGAATGAATGAAAAAAACATATAAAATGACTACTCTTCTCATATTATTGTATGATACAAGCAGTTTTGTAAAATTTAACTCTTTACTACAATACATTTATAAAGTTGAGACACATGCATCATTACTGATTATAAAACATCCTTTCATAAAGGGGTCTAAATATAGCATTGCTTTAGAGTTTAAAAAATCCATGTACAATGTAAAGGTTAAAAATCACAATAGTTTTATATTTTTAATGTGAAACAAATTGTGACAGAATAATTCATTGTAAATCAGGCATCTGGAGCCTTTGTTCTGGAGTTTAAAAAAAGTGCTTGTGATAACAAATACTCATAATGTTTTGTTTTAAGAGAAAGCTTTGTTGGAGGAACCTGAACAAATATTGTTACTAGAGTATTTGGTATCCTTAATTTGCTTATGCTGCCTGCACACAAAAGAGTGCCATTAAATTTATTAATTAAATGTACAGTATCCCTCGCTACTTTTCGGTTCATTTATCGCGACCTCAGTACATCGCGGATTTCTAAAAACATATTTACAGTATGTACACGTTAGTTGCATCTACTTATGTTACACGTATCATATTTATATTATTTAGACATTATTTTATGTATGTTATTTTTACTATTAATATTTTATTTACTTGTTTGAAACTATTCTTTAATGTTCTAATGATAACATATGCACTTATATGGTTTCATATACACTTATTGATATCATACATACACAAAAAATGTGTGTTTGTTAAAAATGAGAGGATTACACTACTTCGCGGTTTTTCACTTATCGCGGCCGGTTCTGGTCCCTATTAACCGCGATAACTGAGGGATGACTGTATTCAATTTCATGGGACTTGCAAATTTGCAAATCTGTGGCCAGTGCTCATTATCAAATGGTTCCTGGTTTAAAGGGTTTTAATGTCATGATGAGATGATAGGCTCTGGGTAATGAATTTGTTAATACATGATTTTCTGAAACATAGTCACATAAAAATATGTCAGCTGCTAAATGATCCTTGGTTTATTAAACAGCAACATCTGTACAGATATAGTCATTAACGGTGATTGCTAGATATTTTCATGTTGTTTTTGGCATACTCTATTAGGAGCTACCCAAGTACCTCCAAGGTTACCACAAGTGCACGAAAGATGAAGCTGTACAACTAGGGGCATTAGTCTACAGGGCCATGCATGGAGAAGACAATAATAATTTTCAAAAAATACCGTAAGTTTATGGGTTGCTTAGGTGAGCAAAGCTTATACTTCTCACGTTAGGGTCAGGACTTGTAATTGCCAAGTCACTGCCATACTTCTTCGTAAGGTACCGTATTAACAAACATTTCTGATCAGTAAAATAAGGATTGATATGATCTTCATCAGGTGAAGCCTGCCGTACATGGATTGCTAGAAGGTAATTAACCATTTTATCTACAGCATACTCATAGTGGATGAAGGAAAATCAGAACAGAGTCCCATCCATGGTAGAGGTCTACCTGCATATGGGTTTTGCAATCTACATCCATGTCAGCTCAAACAGTCATATGGGACTTGCTATGGAGGATACTTCCTGAAAAATAAAAAAGAATGCCAAGAGAAAAAATCTGAAACTGGAAGCAAATAGGATTAGCAAACAATAATAACAACAAATTACTTGTACACATATCTATGATAGTAACATTGGCTGCCATTAGCACACTGGTATTATTATCCTAATGTTCTGGAGTCTGACCCCATAATTACCACTCGCCAGTAAACCAACTTGTACCTAGTCACCTGACTTTTTCTCAAGTGTTCATTCTCAAACTCCAACTGGATCTCTCTTGTAGCAGGACAACCTGAATGAAAAGGGAAAGGTGCACACAGTGAGAAAGAGAACTGAAATCATCATCTTAAAAAATACTAAAACTAAGTACTGTAAAGTAGAATATAGTTTCAAATAACATTATGTGTTGTGAAATTGTCGTTACACATATTCATAAACGAAGCCCTAGATACACAGAGCATAGAAGGGGGTGAAGAGTTAAAACTCCTCTTAGTGAAATAAATTCAAGTAGGAAGCCAGAGGACAATTTTTTTTAAATTCTTGAGACTAACGGGAATTGAACTAATACAGATATTAAATGTTATATGTTTGTTTTTACTGAGGATATTTCTATACCTGCACGGGATGTTTGTTGTTGTTGTAATAGTCCTTGTCTCCATTGGTCCGTTCGGATAACTTTGAGTGCATGCTTTGAATGTCTTGACAAAATCTCATCTTGTTTTTGAGATGCGGTTAGTCAAGTACGGAAGAATGAGTGTGCAATAGTTGCTCGGCGATTTGGTGCCGTTGAACGGACTGGTTTAATTCCTGTTAGTCTCAAGAATTCTTAGAAAAATAGAAAGTTAAATACAGGCTAATGAAAATTTGCTAATTATTAGAACATGCAGTGTTGTCTGTGTGTTTCCAGTGGTTAGCTTTATTACCCTGTTTTCAACTTTTGGCATAAGACAAAAGTACACAATTGAGACAAGATATGCAGTAACAGGGATGAATTTTTTCACAGGTGACAAGTTGCCAGCCCATTCCCCAACTTTTGTTAGCTGCCCCCTACAATATGCCTGTAAAGATGACAGTGGTCCTATTCTATGCACCATGAACTATAACCCCAGGACCAGGGTGTCACATGGGTGTAAAACATACTATAGAGGCCTATAGCACTGCAAAGGAAGTAAAATAAGATGGTTAACCCTCCTTCACCCACTTCTAATAAAACCCATTGGAATTTTCAAAATGTAGTGAAAAAAAAGCTTTCAATAAGCATAGTCACTCATAGCTAAGTCATATTATTTAGTTAGTCATCAGATCATCATCTTTGCAATCCAGATACAGCCATAGGTACTCTGATCTCATATTCAATATGTCCTTTAGCAGATGGTAACTGACTGTTCCAGTTCTGTACTTGTTAATAACTCTTCATTTGATTCCTATATGCTCCTGGTTTCTTACACCACCCTTCACTCCCAGGTCCTGCATTCTAACCATAGACACTGAATAAGAAATACATCTCACATCTTTCAACTGGTTTAATTCATTGACTGCATTCAAAATATCAGCGTGACACATTGAACTAACTCTAATCATTGTGGCCACGCTGGTAAGTCTGTATGCTCTTTAATTTCACCTGTTATGCATCTAGGCACAAAAATGTATAAACTCCTTTCAACAAGGACTTTGTCATTGACTCCAGCTGCTGACAGCATATATAGTGTGACTGAATCTTTCATAGCATACTCATAGAATCATTCATAAAACAGACACCTATACACTCTGAGTCTCTAGCTATATCATTGATGTGGTCATCACCATCATCTTCATGGTCTTACTACTAGTAGTTATATAGAAAGCACCACTTTCTTCACTAATATACTTCCCTCTGCATTGCGTTTTTAATGTCCATGCACTGTGCAATTGCCAAACCACAAACAGATAGACAATATCTACATCTGAGGAATTCTCACTAATTAAAGCCTGAACTTTTGAATATGTACTAGAATGTCATTGTCATGTTTCCTGGAAAGTATGATGACCACATTTTATGGAAGTTGTAAACTTGATATGCTTACTTTTCTACTCTTCTCCATCCTTTATGTCTCACAATGCACACACCTATTTTATAAGGTACTGTGCCATGCCAAATCTTAACCACCTCCTTTTTAAATCTGATTCATTTGATCCGTTCAATATCATCATGTAATGCATGGTTCTTATAACTACAGACTTCTCATAGATGCTTCTATCCATGGTTTTTGATGGATCTACTACCTTTGACATGCAAGCATTTCTGTAGTAATGAAAGAGCAGTAACACTGTATACGTATTGAGATGGACACCTATATAAAAGACACAGATTGTCAAAAGAAACATTACAGATACAGAAAGCTGTACAGTATAGATACAGTGCTTTTATTTGTCAGTTGTAATCATTGAGTACTGCATGTGGAAAGTCTGAAGGTATCACCAGTGGCCAACTAGACCAACCACAATACAAAACCAAACCTTCAGTATATAACACGCCTATACAGTGAGGCTTTCTTCTTTTAGAAGCCACATACATAGCAGACTTCCATCAGACAGCATACCACAGCAAGCTATGCTACACAGATACAGTGAAGGCAGACCTAGAGGCTGACCACAAAAATGATGAACTATGGAAATAAAAGAGACGAGAAATTGCACAATATACTCAGCACACACGAGGGCCATCTCCAGAGAACTCTTCTACCCCTGATGCTGAAAGGCAACAAAGGGTTTAGTGAATAAATATATCTTTACAATTGTTTTTACCTCCTCTGAGTAGGAGGCTTCTTATCAAATCATTGACAGAGTGTGTTGACTACAGAACCCCATGGTGGTGTGGTGGATGCAGAAGTTCAGGATTTGATTGATGAGAATTCATCTGATGGAGATAGTAATTTATACAGATGGTTCTGTTGCTTGGAATGTGTGCAGTTGATGGACATTCACGGCACAGATTGGGAAGAGAACTGTGAATGAAGACAGTGGTGCATTTGCTACAACTATGATTTTTGAGAATAACGGGAATTGAACCAGTCCGTTCAACGGCACCAAATCGCCTAGCAACTATTGAACACGCGTTCTTCCGTACTTGACTAACCGCATCTCCAAAAAAAGATGCGATTTCATCAAGCCTACAACTATGATTAGCATGACGAAAGAGATCATGGTGGTAACCAGGGCAATGGTATGGTTAGAGTCTGAAACCAATACTCGTGTATACTTTCTCAGTAACTCATTGGTGATGCTAAGAAAGATTGAGAACTGACTGGGCACAAAGACAGTGGTTGGAGTCGGTGAAGCTGTCTAATCTGACAAAAATGAATTTCATACTCATATTTGTGCCTGGACATCCTGGTTTCCGAGAAAATGAACGCACAGACAGACTTGCTGGTATGGCAATCATGGGTACCAGCATAAGCGATGGACCAAGATGATGTTCTGAGTTATCTTAGAGAGATAGGATGACTTACCAATATAACAAATGCTTGTGAATTTGCAACCCTGAGCAGATTACAGGAATGCCATGTCAAGAGAGGGAGTGGCTAAACAAGAGAATTATGCAGGAAACCAGAGGCGACTAGTAAACTAACACTGAGTAGGTGTGGTCACTCTCTACATGCTAAGATATATCTTGAGGAAGAGATCTGAGCACTATGGACTGATGATTCAATGTGCAGTGAGGATGATCTTTTGAGTAACTTCTGAAAGCATTCCACACTGCTAAATGCTGAAATCTTCTTGTTATGAGATACAGCTTTTGAAAACTTCCCAATAGCCCAAAAGTATACAAAAGCTCTATTCCTCATATTTCCTGGGGAGTCAAATGAGCAAAGAAGCATCCTATGTTGAAGTCAGATGTTTGAGCTAAAAGTACACATAATGCAGACATTAATTGTCTTTTTCTGTCTCTCAGAGAATTTCTGAACCGTTTAATCCCACGAGACTTAATAAAGGCACAGTTAGCAGAGAACTGGAAGAAGGTAAAACTCAAATTAGTTATTGAGCACTGGGATAATTAAGGCAGCTGACAAAATTATCACTACATGTTGGCTGTTAGCCACTAAAAATCCTGGGTATAACAATTTAGTCCTAGTATGTGTCTACAGCAGGGGTTGGCAACCGATGGCATGCATGCCACACTTGGCACGCATGCCACACTGGCATGCCAAGCAATTTCAAATGGCATGCAGACTCTTCACGTTTCCTGTATAAAATTGATTATAAATCGATTAGCTGTTTCCTCGCTCATTTCGGCACTTGGGCGTAGCAGGGTACCAGCCACAGACTTATCCAGATTAAGTACGTTGTCGATATCGAGCAACTGGCCAAGACCATGCTCCCATTAATAATAAAAAAATTTTTAAAAAAATCTTTTAATTTTGTTTACAACTTTACACATTATTGAATATCACTATATATTAATTAATTAAAATTTAAAAATAAAATATATGGTAAAATAAGAATATTGATCTCGACTTGTATAAAATGATATGTGATGTTGGCACTCTGAATAATTTGAAACCTCAAGTTGGCACACAGTTAGCAAAAGGTTGCCGACCCCTGGTCTACAGTATAGAAAGAACTTTACTAAAACTAGCTTACATATGTTTAACTCCTGTTGAACTTACAAAATTATATTATGTAAGTTTTAACTATTGTTGTAATTTGTAAAACTAGTTTACATATTGTGTAACTATTTTTATAATTTGTAAAACAAATATGTTATAATTATTATTGTAAGTTATTGGTTATCTTCTGCATTGATTATCAAACCCTTGTTACCTGGGTGGGGGGGGGGAGAAGGGGCGAGCATGACTGACAAATGCAACTGACAATTTAGAAAGTAGCCCTCAGACTATGAATTTTCTGTCATAAAACATTAAAACTACACATGAACACCAAACTGAATGAATTTAGGCATTTCTAGTTCAGCTGCATTTTTATAGAATAGTGATTCAAGTGGATACCTTCACACTGCAATATTGAAGGCAATGAAGTTACAGATAGATTGGCTGAAGAGGGAGGGAATATGCCTCAAGATCACTATCTGGTCAGTTAGAGGAAGTGAAACCATCATCAAAGGCAACTATAACAAAAAGTGAAAGGAAGACCACACCAAAAATATGACAATCGATAATAAGTGATATTGCTGTAAAACTGTATAACAATAGTCATCATCAGGTGCCATGCCGGGTGGCGTAGGCGGTCATGGCTCTTCACAGCTCTCTGTCCACAGTATTATGTATCAAAGTCGTTGTTGTTTCTTTGCCGTGCCAGGTTGTCAAACTGTCTAATATTTTCTCACGTTGTCGCCCTCTGTCCCTGGTGCCTTCAATCTTGCCTGTTGTGATTATGTTCTCTAAACCTGCCTGTCTCATGAAGTGGCCAAAAAAAGAAGATTGCCTTTTTTTTATATTGTTAAGGTCCGTTTCGCATTTAACTCTTTTAACACCTCTACATTAGTTTTTCTGGCAGTCCATGGTATTCTCAGCATTCTTCTGGAGAACCACATCTCTGTTGCCTCCAATCTCCCACTTTCCAGTTTAAAGGTCATCTTTCAAGGTCAATAACAATAGTACTCACTTAAAACACAAGGTCAATCAGCTTTACTACAATGAACAGACTGTCAGACTATAGGGTAAGGGTATGAAAAAATACAAATAACAGTATCCAAGACTATTTCAACACTTCAACCTTATGGTCTTTTTTCAAGAAAATACAAGACAAATAGTGAACAAACAGTAAATACTGTAAAAATAAAAACATTATCACTCACAAAAGCATTAGATAGCAAACATTTAACAGCAGAGATATCTAAGGTAGCAATGTTGTATGTATACACAAGTATTGTCCTAGAGACAAGCATTAAAACAATGTGGACAATGAGAATGAAATAAAACAACTATATTATATCACAGTGTTGCTATTATTTGCTCCTCTTTTGGGCTGTGACAACTTGCAGGCAGTTGTAATTTGTAAAACCACTTATGTGTATTAATAGAGTTGTATACATTTCCATACATATCAGTTCTTGTCAGATATTACTGAGCTAGTGTATGGCAGTTTGTTTGAGAACCCCAGGAATTGTGAACGATTAGCTCTTATTTCCTATGTACAGTGGGGTGGTTTTTTTTTAGCTTTCTTTTATACCTAGGAGACTTCGGCTTTTGGCTTAGTGCAATGCCTATTGTAGGAGCCTTCTACTCAGAGGGGGTCTATAATTGTATAGATGACATGCTACAAAGCTTCCATAACTTAAGAGAGCCTCAGGATAAGAGAGCATGTCATCTACTAAGGTTTTCTGTGGTATGGGTGGTTTGTGTAGTGTGCCATATTTAAGACCCACGGACGCAACTGCATGTGTAAGTGTATGACAGTAGTCGGTACAACCTGTTTCTGTTAACACCATAAGTTGGGTTGCATCTACCTATCCTGATAACCCAAATTGTGCCAATGGCTTTAGGCAGAGGAGCACATGTGGGAGGATACAATCCCAGAATGAGGAAATTCATGCTAAAACTACATGGTGTAATAGTCCCTTAGCCTCAGTTGGCAGTTGATCTAGGTTGGCAACACCAATAAATGGACAGATATAGCACAGCTTTGCTGATCCGGCAGCTCATGCAGCTGACCTTGTTCCAAATGTATAGGTATTACCTTTCCTTTGGAGTTAACAAGGCAGACAGAGAGATGGATCATGTTACATGGTCAACACATGTTCTCTATATTTCATCCTGGACATTGTGCTATGGAAAGATATACTCCATCTCTGGCTTAATGGTTCTTGGAATAAAGTTTAGAGATGGCAGTTGCAGGGTAGAAGTCCTTGTCAATTGGCATGTACAAAGGGTGCCATGGGTTATCTCTGATGATGTCTGTTATTGATCAACTAACTCCCACCTCGAGCAGGGCAGCCCCCAGCCAATAAGTTGTTGATCCACCACAGACTGTCTGCTTCCATGGATGTGTCCTTAACATCCTATTTTATGCCAGTACATCATGGGTAACCTATATTTGCCAATAGAGACAACTAAACAGCTTTCACATGCAGTTTTTACATAGAATTCTTTGAGTTAGGTGGTAGAACACAGTTGCTAACACCGATAGAACACCGATTGGAAAGAACAGGCAACACCGCAGCATTTTTTATTCTCATTCTTCACAGACTCAGATGGCTAGGACACACTAGGAGGATGAAAGATGGCAGAATACTGAAGAATCTACTATATGGAGAATTGTGGTCTGGGAAAAGATATTAGGTCAACCTCTACTTCAGAATAAAAGAGTGTGTAAACATAATATACATGGTACAGGCATTGATACAGGATCATGGGAACAGGTTGCCATGAACTGTGCTGCATAGAGGAGAAAGATGGAATAAAGGAATAGTATAAAGACAAAAGGAGAAAGTGATAGAAGTTAATTCAGGGGCTGCACGCCCTAGAAGACACAACAGCATACGGTGGTACAAGCAGGTCTTTAATTCTGTATACACACTGTGGAAGACTCTTTGTGGATCAGATTGGTCTTGTGAGTCACATCTATTATTGCCATGGATCATAGATTATATTTCTTATAGCACAGCCAATCTTGATTCAAATCTTGAATCAAGAATCTTATAGCACAATCATTCTTGATTCCAATCTTGAATCAAGAATCTTATAGCACAGCCATTCTTGATTCCAATCTTGAATCAAGAATCTTATAGCAGAACAATAATACCATCATCTGGAAAGACAGAAGGTGCTTATTATACATTTCCATATACTAAAAACTACAAATAAAGTTTGCACAATCAGGACAGCATAATGACTAACTTGTTATTGTATGTACCTTCAGGAAACAAGAAAGTATATGTGTTGTGTCTGACTTGTTGCTAGAAACTTTTCTGTTATCGCCACATATATTCTTCTTGTCTCCGACAGTCCATCATATCTGCTTACAACAAGGATGCAGGGATGAGCTCTGACAATGCTAAAGTCAGTTTTCTGAAGCTTATTTACATGTGGCCAATGTTTGGATCAGCATTCTTTGAAGTCAAGGTACAGTTTTTTTTATAAATGAAGACTTGCATGATTAATGAAGTACAGATAGATTTTGTAAAAATATCAGAAATATGTACAATTTCCACCATGGAAACTATCATCCAAAGACATTGTCTTGTAAGGGTAATGCGGATGATAAACTTACCTTCTAAAGAAAAAAAGTTTCAGTAATTGAGGAATATTGATCTTTTCCTACTTGAGCAGTAAAATGACACAAGATGGATATACTGATAATACATTTTTACCAGAGTTGCTTTGGCACAGAGTGCATTCAACCATCTAACAAACATCTGGAAATCAGAAATCTATCTATCTATCTATTGTCTTGTCTCTGCATATGCTGTGAGGCATGGCAGGATTGAATGATGATCAGTTTTTAGGCTATTGCACGTCTGGTTGCTTGATATGCAGTAATAGTGCACCATATCATAATGTGGGTAACTCCTTCAATCCATCTTCTTCTTGGTCTTCCTCTGTATCTTGCTGTTTCCATTTTTATGTTGTATGCTCTTGTCGCTGGCCAATAAGAGTTCATTGTCATTAAGTGGCCGAACCATTTCAATATATGTTTTTCTATATATTTGACCACTGATGTTGTTCAAACAGTTCTTGTAATCTCCTAATTTTCCACATGATCTCTTCTTGTTCTGTTTGCTGCTTTTATTAGACATCTCATTTCACATGTAGTAAGCTTTCTCCCTTTTTAAAAATTTAGAGTCCATGTGTGACATTGAAGACATAATGTGTGGATGAATATTGAATTTATGATTTGCATTTTGGTTTCCATCGGGATAGATGTGCATTTCAAATTGGTCTAAGTTCATAATGTAAAAAGTTGGCTTTTTGAATTCTTGTCTCGAGCTCTCTGTCCATTCTTCCATCGGCTGTAAAAATTCTCCAGAGATATTTAAATTCCTGCACTTGTTTCAGTAGTTGATCATTTATTTTTATGTTGATTGTGTTGGTTTTTCTGTCTATAGACATAACTTCTGTGTTTTCTGTGTTAATCTTCATGTTGTGATGAAGCAGCTTTTGTTGAGTAGGGCTGTGTAATCTTGAAGCTCTTCACTTAAACTGTGGAGTAGGCACTGATTGTCAGCAAAGAGTAGTTCAGTTATATCATTTAAATGGTAAGCTTCTGGTGGTGTTTCTACTGCTTTTGTAATATTATCCATGTAAATGATAAACAATAATGTTGATAAGACACACTCCTTGTCTTACTCCTGATGTTACTAAAAACCACTTAGTAAGTCCTGGATTTGTTCTAACTGCACTTTCACTATCTGTGCATATGGCTCTTACACAGTCTAATAATGTTCCTTTTATTCCATACTTTTCTAGAAAACTCCAGATTAGTTTTCTACTTATTTGGTTGAAAGCTTTCTGCTGATCTATAACAGCAATATTCATTTGGTTTTTGTATACTATTGTCTTTTCACTGATTAGAGAAATGGTCAGTATATATACCAAACTATGACCAAATTCCAATGTAATATCTGTATAGTAGTGCATGCTGGAAAGTAACAAAAGCACTACAGAAAAAATTCATTTGAAAATAAATGTCTTAGAAAACTCTCACAGTAGAGGATAGGAAAAATTCAGGTCAAACAAGCAAATAAGATATGCACCAAACAGCAATATGTTTCTAAAAAAAATAAGAATAAAAGCAATGGTCTTATATCAGACATGTACTTAGAATGAGTGAGAATATATTGCACAATAAACACTAAAGGGGTTCCAGATGGCAAAATAACGAGAGGGCGATCAAGAGAAACAGAACAACCACCAAAGAGGGTATGACTATAGGTCTCAATGACATAGAGAAAGCATGGAGGAACAAACGGCAGGCCGACAAGGTGTGGCAGAAAGCACGCAACTCCGACTGCGCACCATCTTATAACGTAACTGCATTGAAGCAGACCGTAGATGACACCATGTTACTCTTCAAGACATGCACTCAGAAAACCAAAGAAGAAAGGTGGAATGAATTCTGCAAGCAGATAAGCTCAGACAAATCTCTTAAGGCATTCTGGCATTTTCAGCGGAGCATGAACGGAAATATTCAAAGAGTCAGCATTTTTTATTTTCAATCCACTGATCTGACATGGCAGAAATCAGACGAAGATAAGGGAAAAGCCTTTCTTGAGAGTTACGTTCACAGATGGCCAAAATAATCTAGATGTCAGGTGGAGGATTATCGCCACGCTGTCTTGTCTATGTATGGAGGCTGAGTGGAAAGAACATATATATATGAATTACACACAGCAGCATCACATCGCTTAAACTGGAGAGCACTGTTTCTGCCGTATGCTCTGTAATCAGCGCTAAAGGAGTATGTAGTTGAGAAATATGACCGTTTTGACACAATCATTATACATGACACTGTTTAGACATGATAGTGACTGTTATGGGCTAGGGAAGCTAACCTAAACAAAGTACATGCTGAGTTTGGATATGCTTGACCAAATGGTACCAATAAACTTAGACTTTTCTCCTAAATGATGAAGTGTGAAGGAATTATAGTACATATTTTGTTCCAGTTCATCTTCTTTAAATCCAATCAGGTTTTACGACTCAAATGTCATGCAGTCTTCATTTAAAGAAAGTGTATTTATGAATTACATGGTTGAAGGGCTGAATTTTAATAGGTGAGGTGCTGCTTCCATTCAATGCCCACTACTCCTTCTTTAGTCAAAGCTTAGTCAAACTTGGGTGCAAAAAAAATTATAATATTATTTATACATGTTCATTGACTCATACTAGTGCTCACATTTACAAAGTATCAAACACACATGTACATATTAGGATCCCAGAGTAAAATGAAGCCAATTATGCTTTTTGGGCCTTTGTGAGGTGATATAAATAAGAACAAATTGTAAACATTTACCTGTAGTCTATTTTATTTCAATGTACATTTTATTTGTTTCATTTTTAAAATTGATTTAAATTTGATAATACTTTGTATTCAATCAATCAAGTGTCATGTTGAGTGGTGTAGGCGATTGTATTTTCCCCCAACTCTTGTGTCTCTTGTGTTGTTAATAAGTTCAGTTGGTGACATTTTTTTGTGCCACAATGACAACCTGTCCAGAAATTTCTCTCGTTTGTCTTCTTCTGGCTCTACTCCCCTTGATATTTCTGGTGGTTACTAAATGTTCAAGTTTTGTTCTTCTCACTTTATATTACTTGTTTTTATTTACATTACCTGCTCAAGACTAGCACTTCAGCTGTTCAAAACATCACATTTATTTAGTCTCTGCAAGATTTAGGCTTGTCATGAATATTGTGTGCTGCTGTATATTTGTAAAACTGCCATAGTTTAAAAAATAATTTTCTTGAATATGCAGCAAACAATGGAGCCAAAGTACCCAGAACAATTGCTGATAGCTATCAACAAGAATGGAGTCAGTTTCATTCATCCACAGACTAAGGTAAGAGAAAATTAAACATAAGTTAGCATATCTGAATCTTTGTAAGCTTAATACATCTGACCTTTTATCATTTAGTTTACTTCCATGGGGCAACCAGATACTGGATCTCTAGTCTATTATCTATTGTCTTTCTCCAGGTAGTTTGTGATCCACTCTTGCCGTTAAGCGTAGGGGTGATTGGCGCTCAAAGTTGCGTTCTATCGCCAGGTGTGTGGCCTCGGCTGTGCTATGACCGTGTCTGTACAAGATGTCCCTGATGTTTTCTATCCATCTTTTCCGTGGTCTTCCTCTGGCTTTGTACCCTGATCTCATTTGGTTATATGATTGGATGGGCAACTTTTCATGATGCATTCTCATAATGTGGCCAGACCACTTGATCTGTTCTCTCTCTATGTAATCTGTACAAGATATTATACCTATTCTTTCCCTGATATATTAATTTCACAATCTATCATGCCTGGTGACTCCGGCAGCTTTCCTCAAGCATTTCATCTCACATGTCACTATCTTTCTGTAATGTGAAGATGAGGGAGACCAGGGGATCTATAGTACAGGATGCAAAAAAATAGGACAGCTGTCTTCTTTCCAGGCACATTCTTTCCAGGAGGTGGCTAAGAAAAGTTGAGGGATTGGATGGCAATCTATGACCTATGAAAACATCATCATTGTCAAATCTTGTCTAAATTTCTTACTTTTGTCTTCAATTAAATGATTCTGGTTGATAATGAAGAAATTGCACCTTGTCATTTTGTGGTAGACTTCTAGAGGATGGTAATTGTAGATTTGTCATCACTACAGATGTGTCAATAGATCTGATAGAAGAATGATGAGATAATTGACACATATATGTGTGTTGTTCCTCTGGTACCTTGGAGTGCCACCCTTCGGGGACAACATTCAACCATAATGATACTATCATTGCAGCCAACCTTTGTTGCTGAGACAGCAATAAATGAATGAATCCAATATCTCACGACACTCTGGTACCTAGTGGTCGCAGGATTTATGAGGTTGGCAATGCCTCCAGGGAAAGGTAGCACCGTAGTATAAAATGGGAGCATCTGTGGTAGATGGAGATCTGACATTATCTACTCAATGAAGTGACTGCATCAGAATATTATCTGTGCTTGGGATGCCAGCTTTATCAAGGACAGTAGTAGAATCCAAATCTTATTTTGCCATTTGCTTGTCACCTTTCTGAGATAAATTGTGCGGAAGTGTTTGAACTTCCTCATGTGACCCCTGTTTATGGTCAAAACTTCACCAGTATACAGTGGAAGGCTTTTATCTTCCTCATGTTGTGCCTGTATATGGTCAATGTTTCACCAGTATACAGTGGAAGTGGTTGGTCTTCCTTGTGTGATGCCTGTATACGGTCAATATTTCACCAGTATACAGTTTGACCTTTCTCATGTGACGCCTGTTTATGGTCAATATTTCTCCAGTGTACCACACTGCTGCTACTGTTGTATAAATCTTCATTGCAGTAGAAAATAATTGACTACTGTATTACCAACAAATGACTTCTGAAGCTCTCTATTGTTTCAATATTATGTTACTGATTTCATTGATATGATTTGTTACAGAATGTGTTTGATACATATGCATTCTCCAAGATCTCCAACTGGAGCAGTGGGAACACATACTTTCACATGACATTTGGTAACCTGGTCAAGGGAAGCAAAATCTTGTGTCAAACAACAATGGTAAGTTTTAGTGCCACTTTAAAACTAGTTTCTATTGAACTCACATGCTACAGAAATGAGTTGGCTGCTTCTGCATCATTTGACAAGGGTGACCCATGGATAGATAAAACATACTTGATGCTCAATGATCATTGGCCGAGAAATCTGAGGTCTATGAATAATCATAGGAGATCCCCTGTGCTAATATTTATACAATGAGCTAAGTTTTATGATAATCTGTGTATAAATTCAAGGAGGAGTAATATTCAAAGGGTATTTGTGTGTAATTTTTTGAGGAAAAAGAGTAAGAATAATGCTTTGTATCGAATATATAGAAAGTCAGCAGATAAAGTGGTTTGGTCACCTTGTGAAAATGGACCCAAGCCATTCATCTGGATAAAGATCCAAGGGAAAGATATGAATTGATAACATCACATTCACACTCCACAAACACAGACTCAGGTGTCACATCTGGCCTTGAACAGAAACTTACAGCTCCCACCACTAAGCCTAATAGCAAGTGTGGATGCTATCAACCAGCCTTCCCCTGGGGATAGGCAAAAGACAATATGAATCTTCAGGAGTGTTGAGAATACAAATATTGCGGATAAAGATTGCTAATAAAAGAATCACTTCGCAAAAATGTCACCACAAAATAGTGAATCAACAAAGAATTGGTACTATTAGTATGATCCATACTAATTTCTCCTGTGAGTGACTATGGTGGATATCTGAGCACCTATATAAATGTGTCTGGTGTGTGAAAGACAATAATCTACATACCGGGTAGTTAGACCAAACAGGTTATGAGGTGGGTATTGTCAAGCTCACACTTGTCACACCTCTGGAATTGAACATATATACTACATGGTTGGTAATGTTAACTGACTCAATAAAACATACTACATGGTTAGCAATGTTAACTGACTCATTAAAAAATACTACATGGTTGGTAATTTTTGTTGACTCACTACAGATCTTTTTTTGTTCTGACAAAACTATATTAACAATTTGTTAAATACATCCATCACTGATACAATTATTTTATATATATTAAAAAAAATAACAGAATGGCAAATAGGCCTATGTTTATTTAAAATTTGTTAACAGATAGTATAAATTTAATGTTTGTTAAAATTATTTTGAAACTTAAACATTTTGATTAGAAATATTAACAATAATATTTTATGACAGACTTACCGAACTGACAGCAAATAATTATATTCCTGGTGACATTACTGTGTAAATTATCTTCAATTACAAACCACATAAATGATGTGCATATTTTTTTGTCTTTTGTTTGTCAGGGATACATAATGGATGATCTGTTAACATCCTACATCAGTCTACTCATGAGCTTGAGTCAGAAACAGTGAATAATAAGGAATACTTAGACTTACTAAGAAAATATGTTCCTGATTCTATTGTGGATCACCTAGACTTAACCAAGAAGACATCTCCTATTTTCCACTTAGGAAAACTAAAATTTATCATAATAAAATGCTAATATGATCCACCGATATCTACTTCAAAGGATATTCATACCTGATCTCCAAGTCACACATATTGATATAAGCTACAGATATATATTCTGCGAGGGTTAAAACACAATGTGCATGACATTATGTTGTAACATGACAATTATTGATAATTCTGTTGTATCTATATAGACCTATGCTGTTGCTGATAAATGTATCCTTGTCTTGAAAGATGTATTGGTTATTTGAATGAGATGTCATTTTATTGAAGGAAGGAGCTAATTTTGGTGGAGATCTTATTCATTCAGATGCTATTGATGATGTTTTTGATAAATAAGGCCAAGGCCTATATTAATTCTGGAGATGTTATTGATAATGATTTTGACAGAGATGTTATTGATAGAGATATTTTTGATGGTGATGTTTTTAGAAGTTATGTTATTGATGGGGATGCTATTGATGGGGATGTTATTGGTATAAATGTTGTATGTTGACATTTTATTGGTGAGAATATTAGTGATAAAAATAGTTTTTGGTAAGATGTTATTGATAAAGATGTCAGTGATAAAGATGTTATTGATAAAGATGTTTTTCATAGAGATGTTGTTATATATTTTGGAGGAAATGTCATTGATAGAGATATTGATGAAGATGTTATAGATGGAGCTTTTTTTGATTGATGTGTTATTGAAGGAGATCTTATTAATACATATTTGTTGTTAATCTTTACTATGTCAAATATAAATTATGTAGTGTCTTTCTACACACCAGATTGTTTTTGACTGTTGTGTAAAGAAGATGACAAAATGCAACATTCCAAATAAATTGTTTAAAAGACTGACTCACAATGCTTTTGTCTGACTTATTCCTTGAAAAAAAAACGTATAGGCCTACCCTTCATATTTCTTATGTTATTTAAAGGAAAACTAATGTGCTCATAATATCATCTGTGAAAATAAGTAAAACAGATGTAATTTACTTCATTTGCTATTATTTGCTCCTCTTTTGGGTTGTGACAACTTGCAGGTAGTTGTAATTTGTAAAACCACTTATGTGTATTAATAGAGTTGTATACATTTCCATACATGTCAGTTCTTGTCAGATATGACTGAGCTAGTGTATGACAGTTTGTTTGAGAACCCCAGGAATTGTGAACGATTAGCTCTTATTTTCTATGTTCAGCAGGGTGGTTTTTTTTTAGCTTTCTTTTATACCCAGGAGACTTCAACTTTCGGCTAAGTGCAATGCCTAAGTATGATAACACATACTTCATCTGAAAGTAAGCTAGATTAATGCTACAGTTTTGCCACTCTTTTCCCAGAAGAAAATGCGAAATTTAAACTTTTTATCATAGTTACAGAATTGCTTAACAACGATCACAATTCTGCTACCAAGGCAATCAGCGGTGTATATCTGCAAGTGGGTTTTTATTTGCTCCAACAGCGCTCTAAAGGTTAATGGAGATATTGTAAGTAGAGATCTAATTGATGGAGATCTCTTGTTTTTGATAGAGTTGTTCTGCCGAAGATGTATGTGTCGGGCCATTGGTGCATATAAAATGGCAACACAACGCATTTCCATTCTCTGAATTACATCCTGCTGGAAATCTAGAATAGTTCATGCTCCTGCTACAAGAGAGACCCAGCAGGAGTTTGAGAATGAACGCTGAAGAAGAAGAAGAAGATACAGTTGTCATGTTACTGATAAAGTTGTCCTTCTACTGACAAAATTGACCCACTATTGATAGAGATGTATGAAGTTAGTTAAATGTCAAATTATTATCAGGGCACTCCGGACATGTCAATAAGTGCTCCAATCTCATATTCAGGATGTCCTTCAGTGTGTGGTATCTGTCTGCTTCAGTTTTGTATTGATTGATAACTCTTCTTTTGATTCCTATATGCCGGTCATTTCTTACATCATCATACTTCACTCCCAGGATCTGCATTCTAGCTATAGGTAAAGAAGAAGAATTATAGCTTTCATTTCCAAATTATCTTCATTTACTGCATTCAAAATTTCATCGTATTCCATTGTAAAACCACTAATTGCTGTGGACACATTGACAAGTCTATCTGCTCTTTATTTTCTTCTAACAACAACATATGCAGGCACAAAAATTAAGGTAACTTTCTGTGACATAGACTTCGCAATGGACTTCAGCACTGGCAGCATAGATATCCCAGCTGAATCTTTTGAAGCATACTGATAGTATCAGCAAAAATACAGTTACCTGTAGCACTCTGATTCTCCATTCATATCATTGTCCTGGTCACCACCATCAACTCCATCTTTATAGTACTAGTGGTTGTATAGATTCTTCTTGATTCGAAACTGGCTTCACAGCATGCAGGACATTCCCATAAGTGCTCCATCCGATCCAGCAGCCATCCCAGTGTATGTAGACTCAGAGTCCCTGTCAGGTGTTGATTGTGTTATCTTCGAGATTTTCCAAAAAATGTACTTTTCCTTCCCTCACCTCTAGATACTCCCATTTCAAATGTTCTCTATATGTGTACGTTCTTAGCCTCATTGACATCATCTGCATCTTGAAATGAATTTATTACTGCTTTCATTAAGTCTGCTTTACCTCTTCTCAGCAATGTGCCGTCTATCACCTCATTGCCTGCCAATAAGTCTACTCTCTCGTTTCCTCTGACCCCAGGATGATCAGGGCAAAATATCCATGTAATGCTCTGGACAACTGAGTTGTTCAATAAGTCCCACCATTCTTTTCTCTTTTCTTAGCATGAACTTTTCTATCTTGCGCAACATGCTTTGAGAGTTTGTGAGTATTACCAAATGTGTTGATGTATCAGTTATCAACCAATTAAGAGCTGCTGTAACTCCCTCTATCTCCATCCTCATGCTCGGTGTGACAGTAGAATATGCTGAACATTTCTCAACCAACTTCGCGCCGTTTCTGTGTGCAGCAAAACCCCAACCGCTTTTATTTTTGTTTCTGTTGATAGAGCCAACTGTGTATATAATTATGTCTTGTATAGATATAATCACTTACTTCCATAATACACTTCTCTTTGCATTGAGCTGCGAATGATCATGCTCTGCACAAGTACTGCGCAACTGATCTATCAGTTTGGACAATAATATCTTAATCTGAGGAATTCTCATTGATCAGAACTTAGACTTCTGAATGTATATACATAAATTCAAGAAGGAAGCATGAGGATAAATAAAAAAATTATTGAATTTGACCAGAATTGAACCAGATCTGTTCTAGTGGCACCAAATCACATTGAAACGCAAGTAAACAGGTTTCCTGTACTTGACCAACCATATCCCCCAAAAAAGATGAGATTTTGACAAGACATTCAACCTGTGCACTCAATTCACTGAGAACGGACAAATTGCGACAAGGGCTATTACAACAACAACAAATATCATATACAAGTATTGAAGTATCCTTAGGACCACAAACATAGAACATCCGTATTCGTACTACAAGGACTGATAAGCCTACTTGTGAACATAAATAACTTAGAGACAGGACAATGTTGCTTCAAATAATAGTTTACACAAGTAGATTCTTCACCTGTATGAACATTAGAGTTATATATGTCCTTGTATGATAAAGTTGTCCTGTTATTGTCAGAGGTTCTTGTTATTGTTGTCTTGTATTATAGAGATATTATACAACTATCAAGATGTTATGTAACTTATAGAGATGTTACCATGCCAATGTAAAAAAAAATGTATCCTCATGCTTCCTACATGAATTTACATGTATAAGCTATTATTGGAAGCAAAATAATTCTGCCTCAATGGATATTCTTGTTCACAAGAAGGCCTATTGGTCCTTGTAGAATGAATACTGATGTCCTATGTTTGTGGTCCTGAGGATACTTCAATTCCTGTACAGGATGTTCATTTTTTCTGTTGTAATAGACCTTTTCTCGATTAGTCCATTCTCAGTGACTTGAGTGCACAGGTTGAATGTCTTGACAAAATCACATCGTTTTTGGGGGATGTGCTTGGTCAAGTGCAGAAAACCTGTTTGCTTGAGTTGCAAGTTGATTCGGTGCTGTTAGAACAGACCTTGTTCAATTCCCATCAGCCTAGTGGAATCTATATGCACTGGAATGTCATTGTCATGTTTCATAGAAAATACTATGGTAGTATTTTGAATGGTAGTTGTAAACTTTATAGGCATACTTGCCCACACTTCAACTGTGTGCACATTAGAGTTATATATGTCTTTGTATTGATAAAGGTGTCCTGTTATTGTCAGAGTCTCTCGTTATTGATATGGTTGTCTTGCTTTATAGAGATGTTATATAACTATTGAGACATTACGTAACTTATAGAGATGTTACCATTCTCTTGAAGAGATTTAATGCAAAGATACTGGTTGAAACTAATATTCCTTGTTAATGTCATAAATCAGCTTTTATTAATTATATATTTTTATGGATTCTAACATTTTTATGTGAAATAATAATAAAATAAGTGTTTTATTGTTCAAGACTTCTGTTATTTCTGCTATCTTTAACTCTCATTAGATAGTTGTCAGCTCATCATCAAAATTAAGGCTGTCCAAACTGACCAATGCCCATGTCAAAAGAGTCACGAGACTCCAGAACACATTCTGCAGACATGCCCACTCTTTGATGGCGTGAGAACTAAAATATGGCCCCTAGAGACAGATCTGAAGGTAAAACTGTGAGGCAACCGTGAGGACCTCCTGTACAGGTTACAGTCTTGAAAAGTGCACCACCAAGACAGGAGACATGAAATGTTGGAGATCTATTGCAGCCAACCTTCGTTGCGTAGACAACGCTTAATAATGATGATGATAACCTGCTGCCATTACTCTTGAATTAAGTCAACATGGGAGCCTGTAATCATGAACACATTTTCCATGAGAATCGAACCTGGACAACCCAACTATGATACCAAAACTCTAATCACAGAGTTACAATGGTTACAAAGTGTGTGTAGGAAATAACGAATTGTATTGTTTGTCAAGAACATATGAATTCATCCTCCTAAGCCTATGATGTGGAGATGACACTTGATTTGATCGAGCAAAATATTTCTTCGTGTTCCTTAACAAAAGCCCAGATTGTTATCGTTACACCTTGTGGAGTCTCGAAGATTAGCAACACATTTTCTCTACCTTTCTCATTCAATGTACATCCCTTGGAGACCATCCCAGAATTAACCCACCAACTTCATCTCCACCCTTGCTCTTATACACGACTGCCAATCATACTAGTTGTGTGCCCTGATTCTCTACCCCATAGCAAGTTTAATCTGTTTTTTAAATTTTGATCCACAGAAATTATCATTGATTAAATTTGTATTTCCTGTTTGTGTAGGACTGTGCCGGCATTGTACAGAGTGTATCTATGATGGCTAAATTACACTACAGACAATCCCGCCGAATACGGATGTGTCGGGCCATTGGCGCAGATAAAACGGCCACACAACGTATTTCCATTCTCTGGACTAAATCCTGCTAGAAATCTAGTAGGACAATTGTCCTGCTACAAGAGAGATCCAACGGGAGTTTGAGAATAAACGCTTAAGAAGAAGACTACAGACAATTGTGGATCCGGATCATTCAGAATGCAATGACAAATAACTGAACTTATTTATATTGCCTAGGAAGTCACTGCAACTTAAAAATGCTGGATTGGTTGCTACATCCTGAATGGGATATGCTATAATCATCACCATAAGCATTATTATCATCATCATCCACAGGAGTGACCAGAAGACACAGAATTAGAAACGATGTCATAAGAGAAAGAGTGGGTGTCATATCAATTCTACAAAATAAACAAAACCAACAAATACAATGGTTTGGTCATCTGGAAAGAATACCGTGCGATTCATTAGTTTATAAAGCATATTCGAAGAGAGGAGAAGCAGAAAGAAGAGCCAAGGGAAGACCTAGAGTACACTAGATCGACAACATCAAAGAGACATTACACGAACACCAAATAACATTATCTGAAGCTGCCAGAAAAGCGAGAACAAGAATATTGTATCTCCCTCGACACCCGTAAAGGGTAAAAGAGGAAGGAAAGAAGAAGGAAATCATCATTACGTTCATCATGCTTAATACATGTAACCCTAGTTGGCTCAAGTCACATGTACGTGTATCAACCCCATGAGAATCTGTATGCATGTTACTCCAGTCTTTATTCTTATCTATGAAAGGAGATTGTGTTAATTAGATAACACAACAAATAGACACAATTAAGAACTGATAGCAGGAAAATTCTATACATGAGTCTAAACCAACTTTCACAACCATGACAGAACCCATGTTGATCTAAAAACTGTGTATAACAAGAAATAACCAGTTTATGTCAATCACACATCGCACCACTATCTATAAAGTCACCGAACACTTGATTTTTTCCAGTATTACGCGTGAGGTAATCGTCAACTGTCAAGTGTTAGAAGAAAAACAGAGAGATCTGAAAAGGTAAAAATGTGGACATTCTAGTTGTAAGCCCTATGTACTTTTGAAATGATCAGTATTAGACAATTGCTATGTTTATTGTACTCGTTCATAACAACATCACGAGGGTTAGTAGATGCTTTTATGATAAGGGTTTATCTAAAAAAAAAGTAAGTTCCTCCTTATAGTGAGCACTTGTCTGGGTTTATCTAAAAAAAGGTAAGTTCCTCCTTATAGTGAGCACTTGTCTCTGTTTTGTGAGCTTTTTATGATCTTATTTGGGAACATTAGTAAAATAGGATGGAGGGATTCACGCATCTCAACTTGCTCCCTAGTACTACACGTTATGTTCTAATGTTTTATTTCCTAACAATGGATAAGGGAGAGAGTGTGAGTTGAATTGCCCCGCCCCTTATCCGCGAGCTTAACATAATAATCATAAGTCAGGTAGTATATCCCTGGCTGTATGTAACGGTCAACAAAGCCTTCAAAACTCATGAGCTAATCTTCCGGCTTCTGTGAGTGTCATGTTCAGGTGGCCTTTGATACAGTAGCTAGTATCCATATTCCTCTCGGCCTTCCTCTTTTTCGCTGCCTTGGCATCATCCTTTCCATTATGGTTTTTCTAGTCTGTCATGTAGTTTGATATGACCAAAATATATACATTTTCTAGGGAAAACATTTTTTAGTCAGTTTTCTTTTACAGTAAATTCTCCCAGAATGTCCCTACTTGGGGATATTTTTAGTCAATGATAGTTTGAGAATTCTATTGTAAGATTGTTTTTGAAATACTGCAATTTTGTTTCTCACCTTATTCATGATTCCCCAAGATTCCCATCCATATATTTCATATGAGAATATGCAGGCTTTAAGGAAAGTTAGTTTTGTAATTTTGTTGCATATCAGCCATGCCTGTAGATGGGGGGGGGGGGGGAGTGTTTCAAACCCATCCAATCCCTTGGAAAATCAGAACAATACATTAAGTACTAAGAAACATACTAGAAAGCTAGTAAACCAACCCCCCCCCCCCTATCCATTTTTGATGGTTTTCCAAAAGTTACCAAAAGATTTCACGAAAACAAGGAAATTATTTATGTTTTATTTAATGAGTTTATGTGATGTAATCACCAACCTCTGTCTGACTTCTTCATAGCAATTCCTGCTCCTGTTTATTAGAGAATCAAGGTATACGAAAGTGGTAGTTTGTTATACTTCTATGTTGTTTGTCGACAACTTGCTAGTGGAAACAAGTAACAGTATGGTATAAAAGAACCTAAAAAGGAGGACATGTCTGTAAAAAGAGTATGTATAGTAATCCCAACATATGGAGAACACTGATAATTATAAAGTAAATCTTAAAAGAAAATAAATGTATATGACCTGTGTGATCTTTGCCAGTTTGTATTTACTGGGAATATGAAGGTAAAGTAAAATCATTATTGTATCATGTAATCACTTTATTGTCCGGTCATGTGGAGGCCACAACAAATAAAAACAACTTCTTTACCATAAAAGCAAAATAGGACAGACATTTACATGTGTGGCACTGGGTCCATATATATTGCATAGAGCCACATTTTATTCAACAGAGAAATACCATTTGGTTGTAGTTTCCCCGAAATGAAAAAGCAGACGAATTGGCTAAGGGAGGTGCTGCCGAAGACCAACCAGACGTACCAATCACGTACCATCAGAAAAAACAGATGATCAAGTCAAAAAGAAAGCCACAAACACCAACACAAGATGACTATCGCATTGTGAACAGATCAGAACAAGTTGTAATTCTACGCCCCAGAATGACACAACCGACTCAACAGTCACATGTATACAAAGTTCAAGATTAGCAACACGGCCATGTGTACATGTGTACAGGCAGCACAGAATGCCAAACAAATACTTCAAGAGTGTTCTGAGTATGAAACGCTGAGGCAGACATATTGGCCAGAGGAAACAACACTGAAATCAAAGCTCTATGGGCCACTACATGAACTACAAAAGACAGTGAGTTTTATTCAGGAGACAGAATTACAGATGTAGACATGTTTCATGTGAACGAAAGAAGAAGAAGAAGAATCACCAAGAACAATTCCACCATCAACAGCAACACGATCATCAACAACAACAAAATCATTAACAACAATACCATTACCAACAACAATATCATCACCAACAACAATACCACCACCAACAATACATACTATATCACTAACAACAATATCACCACCAACAACAATAATATCAACAACAATATCAACAACAATACAGTAATAATATCAAAACACTACCAACAACAATAATATCAGCAACAACAATACCACCAACAACAATAATATCAACAACAACAATATCAACAACAGTAATGTTAACATCCATGCCACCCGACCACCAACAACAATAATGTCATCAACACAATTAATAATAATAATGTCAACAACAATACCACCGACAACAAAAATACTGTCAACAACAACAATAATATCACCACCAACACCACCAATAATAATATCAGTGAATGTGCTTCTTATTTCGTGAAAACCGTGATAATTTCTTTCATCTTATTTGTAATCTGTAACTTGATGAAGTCTCTACCTTAACTGTACAGAACAAGATGGTCTCCAAGGTTGCCCTGTGTTTTGTTCTGATGCTGGTTTCAGTGTGCCTCTCTGCTCCTGCTCATAGTAAGTTATTCTAAGTTAGAATATCTCTTACCATCAATATCATTACAATCATCAATTATTATTAACAAATAACATCAATTGTCTCCGTCTTCATCGTCTACACACATCACTTTGTGATCAAAATGGCGCAATCGCTTTTGTGGGACAACTATACTTGATATAATAGATTTGTGCACTAGTTTCATGATGAAGTCGGATGTGTCTGGCCGAAAAGCGCCACTGCCGTAACCAAGCTGTTAATTATGTCACAACGATGTTTGTTCTTTGAATCACATCCTATTAATTTGCAGGAGTTTGAGAAAGAACACAGAAGCTTTATTACTTTCATCCCGGAGATTGTACTATTATAGTTCCTTTCATTAATATGCCCTATGTCAACTCATTGAGACCTTCGTCGGTTCTTATAGAGTAAATATGTGAATATGTAGGCCTAAAGATGTGTTAAAAATAAATACTAATGACAATGGGGACGATAATAAATAATTATGATATAAGGACAATACATAGCGACGTTTCGGTATAATACCTTTGTAAGAGCAATAAATATAAAATAATAGATGAAATAATATATCTCCTTCAAAAAGCTAAAATATTAATAAAGAAAATGACAATGTAATAATAATAATAATAATAATAATAACAGTAATAATAATAATAAAATCGGCGTTCTCCAACACTACAGATGAATAATCATGTGCTTTTAAATACATCTTTACTAACTTATATATTTAGGAATTTTGTTATTCTGTTACTTGGCTTGCTCCAATAGTAGGCGCATACGTCTGATCTTTCCTGGCTTTCTGGTAATCTGATGTGAATTTTATGAGTACATTTATTACTACTATTCAGACATTTCTCATATTGAAGCGTTCTAAACGAGGAAGGAAAAACGAATGGGACGAAGAGGCGATGCTAGGAAAAGAAGATTAAGACTGTAGGATTTACTCGTAGAGTTATTAAATAACATAATGCAGGAACTGGTTATTACAAATATTGGATATTGACAAATCAGTCAATAATGTTATATATCGTTTTTTCAATAAATCAGGAAAGAATATGTTTTACTGATGTTTTAATTTACATTTCAATACCCGTGAAATGATCGCCAGTAACACATTGTTTCACATATTGTCATATTACCAGCTTTTCTTTCCAGTTCTCTCTATGTCCTTCAATACCTCTTTTATTCCCCTCAGATGCTTCAATGATTTTTTCTTGTTCTCTGTTGATTTCGAATATCTCTTACGCCTGTTGGCCCCCTCTAAGTGAATCCATCCACAGCATCGCTTCTTGAATTATATATAGCTTCTGGTGTTTATTTAGCTGTTTCCATAAATTTATCATTGGTAATCATATCAATTTCAAAATTTCTATTCTTTGTTGACATTCATTGATGAAAGTTTGTAGTTTTCTGGTTTTTCCTTGTGTTGTTTTCCATGTCTCTGAGTCATATAACAGCACTGATTTCACATTAGAATTAAATATTTCTCCATATATTTCATAATGAAATAGTTACTTTTTAAGTTTGTATTTCTTATCCTGACATTCGTGCATGTTTCTCCTTTTCCATAAGTGTTGTCGTGAAAGCACATGTATCATTACTTTGCTAGTGAAACAGTTTATCCATGCAGAGATCAGAAGCGACAACAGATCAGATTCATGTTAGTGCAACGCTAATAAAATCAGTCACTGATTTACTACATAATAAATAAGACGACACTGGATCTGATAACGTGCACATGCGACGAATACCAGAAATAGTGGTGACTAAAGAGTGAGAGAAAAAAATTTGTCCTTTCTGGAGAGATCACATAATCAACATTTGGCGGGGATTTCAAGTCTGTATACTCTTGGATGGCTGCTGGAATGGAAAGCGGAACACTTAGAGAATGTTCCGTGTGACATGATATTGATTTCCAAGCAAGAATCAAGAACAGTTTATCCAAAAGAATAGCCAATGAAATCATTTACTGATTAGAAAAAACGAAAGATAAATCCAGAATAATGATGTTCGTTCGTCGTAATCGACGATGACCATAACTCAACCAAAATTATAATAATAATAAATAATAAAAATAATAATAAATTAAAATTGCGTTTTTAAATGACTAACAATTAGACAAATGTTCGTTAAGAATAGTCTATACCCATCTGTCAGTTTCATTTGATTTTAATTATGGCTAGGTACAAATAGGAGAAATGAGGTGTATGTTAACAATCAAATAGAGGTTCATACAAGTTCACAAGAATAACCATTTTCACTAGCAAAAAGACATGCAAGGTTTGGATATGTAAACTGATACAATTCTATGTCAAGAACGATCCTGCAGGGAACATTTGAAGGTGAAGGAATAGTGGGGAGAAATACAATCTTGGACAGACAACAGTAACGAACGAATGAGTCCTCTTGCGCATGCGGTTGCGTCTGTGGGTCTCACCAATGGCCAACTAGACATACCACCCATGCAACAGAAAACCTTAGTGGATGACATGCTGTTATATTGATTTTATCTTCTTAGAGAAGCTTCATGGCAGGTCATTTATAAAATTATGCTTTTATTTTGTTGTTAAAATGTGTTTCATGTTTATCTGAATATATATGTATGCACCCTCTGTGGTTGGGAGGGAACCAGAGGTGTACTGTGCAGCACTGGGGAAGAGGAAACTGACAGCACTGTTTTTTCCTATGGCTGAAACCCATCATAGAGGCACCGTGACACAGGACGTGACAATCCTTTTGAATTGAACATTTAGGTTGCATGCCTGGAACAATCGAGAAGTTCGGAATAACCAGTAGTTAATTGGTGGCGGGAAATGAGCACAGTGAACTCTATCTTGGCTACAGTGGCTAGGAGCAGTGCATAGGTTGAAACCTACCTTCCTGGAGGTGTGATAGTTATTCTCTGACTGTCCCGGGGTGGGCCGAAAATCCACAGACTTCCCAGCAATATAATGCCATTTAATGACATTAGGGCAAAGGGCATGAGCCCATGGACCGCTGTATCAGCAACCAACCAACCAACCAGCCAACGAGTCCTCTTCTTTAATTCATCCGCATCGCTGAAGATATAAATCGCTCTAAGGTTCTGCATGCCGGTGCATCCACTGCACCACCCTAAGATTCTTATTTATTGTTGATTTGACTGAATCTGAGATTCACAAAATGTTAGCTTGTAGTAAGATGCTCTTTTATATGGCTATATAATATGATCACTGGAAAATATTATCTTCCGCAGATCAAGGACACTCCAGAAATTGGCCTGTGCATCACCACTTAATCCCGCAGTTAGGTATGACTTTTCTTCTCTCCCAATTAGCATAGTCGTCGTTAAACATCATCATTATGCACATTACCATTGTCAGCATTATTATTATTATTATGGATATTATTATGTTTTCGTCATAGTTTCGTGCTTAGATAATCACTGTCATAAGTATCATTCATTACATCATAGCATCATAATCATTATCGTCATCAGTCATTATTATGATAATTAATGTTACCAGTATCATGATTCCCATCACCACTGTCATCATCATCATGATCCACATCACCATTGTCATCATCATCATGATGCCATCACCATTGTCATCATCATCATCATCATGATCCCCATCACCACTGTCATCATAATCATGATCCACATCACCACTGTCATCATCATCATGATTCACATCACCACTGTCATCATCATCATCATGATCCACATCACCACTGTCATCATCATCATGATCCACATCACCACTGTCATCGTCATCATCATCATGATCCCCATCACCACTGTCATCATCATCATGATCCACATCACCACTGTCATCATCATCATGATCCACATCACCACTATCATCATCATCATAATCCACATCACCACTGTCATCATCATCATGATCCACATCACCACTGTCATCATCATCATCATCATGATCTCCATCACCACTGTCATCATCATCATGATCCACATCACCACTGTCATCATCATCATGATCCACATCACCACTGTCATCATCATCATGATCCACATCACCACTGTCATCATCATCATGATCCACATCACCACTGTCATCATCATCATCATGATCCACATCACCACTGTCATCATCATCATGATCCACATCACCATTGTCATCATCATCATCAATACCACGATCATTATCATTATCAACATCATGATTATCATCCCCATCGTCATACATCTTGTCTATTTAGCGTAGTTCGTAACTCGACATTCTACGAGTGTGGTAGGATCTGTACACAACCATACAAGTACACGATTTATTGGTAACTAAGATAGATGTAGCCAGTTATGAATCATCATCTTTGCTTGCCTTTTTATCTATAAGTGCCGGACTGCTTAACCAGTAGTTTCCCAGACACAGTCCGTGTGTTCAGCAACACAGCAAGAAAATCAAATATTTTAAAATGACTAATTTGACTATTTCCTTGAATTTCCATTGGCAGTCACACAAAGTGACCAATGAAAATCGCGGAAATATTCAAATGGGTCTTTAATGAAACTTGAGCCAGTAATGCATACAGAGATAAGACAGATCGTAAATAAGAAAAATCCTATAAATGGGGGTGGCTGAATTAAAGATAAAAACGAAAAAATAATATTTGATAAAACAGAAGTACTTACAAGATGAGCAGATTATGTGACAGAATTGTTTTAAGACCAACGGAATAAAAAACCTACAATAAACAACAATGATGGACCAGCAATACTGAAAGCAGAAAATGCAATAAAATAAAAAATATGTGGAAAGGTAGCAGGTTCCGACAACATAACAGCAGACATAATAAAAATTATAAATGAATTTGGTGTGGATATTATCACAGACTTTGCAATGACATATATGAAACAGACCACATACCTAAAGACCTAACATCATCACTGGACTACCTAAGAAGTCCAGGGCTGTGGACTGTACAGAATATATAGAACAATAATTCTAATGAGTATTTTAACTAAAATATTTCTCAAGATAATACATGAAAGAATTAAAAACAGGATAGATACGGAAGTCAGTGAAGAACAATTCGGTTTTAAGAAACTATGCGTAGTATCCGACTAGTGATAGAGAAATATATAGAAGTCCAAAAAAGTATCTATATTTGCTTTATAGACTACTGCACAAGGCCTTTGACAGAGTCCAAGATGAAAAATTAATCAAATGCCTTCAAGAAATAGGCATAGATGGAAAAGACATCAGACTTATTAGAAATATATATTTGGAACAGACTGCATCAATATGGTGTGGAATAATATACTCACCATACATAGAAATAAGAAAGGCGAAAGACAAGGATGCACTTTATCACCAAGCCTATTTAATATCTACACAGAGAATATTTTAAAAATATAGAAGAAATGCCAGGACTCAAGATCAATGGGAAAATAATAAACAACCTTAGATATGCAGATGACACTGTTCTTTTAGCAGAAAGTGAACATGAACTACAAAGACTAATATATCTAGTCAATAAATCAAGTAAAGAATATGGATTGGATATAAATATCCAAACAACAAGAAACGTGATAATCAGCAAAGACACAGAAGAACAAGAGCTAAGCATAAACATACATGGAGAGAAACTACAACAAGTAAAACATTAGCATTATCTTGGACATATAGTCACAAATGACGGAAGATATAAAACAGAAGTTAAAAGGAGAATAGGAATGGCTAAAAGTACCTTCAATGACATGTGGAAAATAGTAACATCTAAACAAATTGCAAACAAGTTAAAAATGAGAATTATAAAATGCTACATCTATTCTATATTAATGTATGACTCAGAAACATGGACACTAAATAAACAATTAGAAGACAGAATTCATGTCTTTGAGATGTGGGTATATAGAAGAATAGAGAGAACATCATGGAAAGAGAAGAAAACAAACAAAGAGGTTCTAAAAACACGAAATATTAAGAATTACTAAGAAAAAAAAGTTCAGGGAAATAAAATATTTTGGGCACACTAAACGACATGACACCTTATTAAAGATCTTACTTGAGGAATAGAGTCAAAGGGGAGGAGCAAGAGGTAGGCAGAGATACAAGTGGGAGAGTAACATCATAGGATGGACAGGTTACAGTCTAGCAGAGTGCACCACAAAAGCAAGAGATAGGGGATGTTGGAGATCTGTTGCAACCAACCTTCGTTGCGTTGATGAAACTTGATGATGATGATATCATTCAATATTTAAACTGCTATGCAAAATCTCATTAAATTCGCTTAATGAATAGGAATGTGTTGGCAGGTATTTTGAAACGCACTATAATTTTTTTGTCTTAGTAAATACTGTATCTGTGCGCAATATGTTAATTTTGCGACAATCCCCAAACATTCTTCTGTGCTTTACAACATAACCAACTTGTTTTAGTAACAGATATGCAACGCTGTAACCGTTTAAAAATGGCTGCCAAAGAATTACAGATAAAACAACGATATATCATAGAACTTGTTACTGCTGAAGGCGAGACCCCAATTGGCATCCTCGAAAGTTTGAAGAAAAAATAAGTACAAGTACTTCTCCAGGATAGTTTTGTGCGCTGATCTCATGTAATGTTAATTATATTGGTATATAAGACTTTTCCCGTAATTTTCATTGCAGGCGACATAAAATATATGCAGAGCGACAAATGCTTTGTCGTGCCAGCCAAGATTATTGACGCTGCGTATAATTAACACCATGACTATTTTGGAGGACTTTGTAAATAATGTAGGCCCTTTGTGAAACTTTGGATATATTTAGTAACAATGAACCCCTTTTCTGACACTCATGCTTTGCCCTATTGCATATCTAGATGTCTATAGGTTAGTGCGCAAAATTATCCTACAAATGACCGCAAAAGTCGGATAGTGTCGGACCATTTGCGCAAATATAACAGACACAACGTATTTCCGTTCTCTAAACTACATTCTGCTAGAAATATAGTAGGACCATTGTCCTGCAATAAGAGAGATCCAGTTGGAGTTAGAAAACTGAGAAAATAAAATAAATCCCGAAGTACTTCTTTTCTAATTATACTAGAGAGAATTGGTTCACAATGGAAAATAAAGAAGAAGCAACCATCTAAGTGTGACCCATGCTTGGAATGTGTAATATATCTACATGTCTATTGTTCAGCATGTAATTCATAGCTATGGCGTCATTTATCGATCTTCACAGAGCAATGAGTCCTGGTGGGTAAATCAACCAAGCTATTTGTAGGCCTATTTCAAGTGCAATAAATCACATAAAATGAGAGTGCAACAAATCACATGAAATAAGAGTGCAAAAAATTACATGAAATGATAGTGCAACAAATCACATAAAATGAGAGTGCAACAAATCACATGAAATGATAGTGCAACCAATCACATGAAATGAGAGTGCAATAAATCACATTAAATGAGAGTGCAACAAATCACATGAAATGAGAGTGCAACAAATCACATGAAATGAGAGTGCAACATATCAGATGAAATGAGAGTGCAACAAATCACATAAAATTGGACCAGATTTTTTTGTGAGCCTCTCCCACTTATACTTCTTAATTATGCTGTTCCGTTAGATGTGTCCAGATTTTTACACGATGCAATTCTTTTTTAATAAAATGTTCGTAACAACACAAACTTAACTGTTCATAATAATAAATTGGATGTCCATCTTTCAGGTATTCGACCTCCAATAATAAACAACGTCATCTCAGTATTTACAGCAATCAGCCATCTAGAATCGATGGATTACGATCACATCCTATCCTTGTTGGAGGAATACTTCAAAGGAAGGTAGTGAGCAGAAGTTGCAAATCTGGCTGATCACATGTCATGTTTGTTTTCGTAATGTATATTGGTATGTAATAAACACAATCTTGATTCCGTTGATAAATAATAAAAGAGTTTACTTTTCTTCGCAATATGAACTTATTTAACTCTTTAAACTCTCTAAGCCGGTATAACCATAATTGACATTCAAATGCAGTTTCTGAAACAGATAAATTCTTCACTTGTAAATATACTTCTATTGTCTATTGTCTTTCCCCAGGTGTTTTGTGATCCACTCTTGCCGTTAAGCGTAGGGGTGATTGGAGCTCGAGCTTGCATTCTAAAGCCAGATATGTGGTCTCGGCTGTGCCATGACCGTGTCTTTACAGGGTGGCCCTGACGTTTTCTATCCATCTTTTCCGTGGTCTTCCTCTGGCTTTGTACCCTGATCTCATTTGGTTATATGCTTGTACTGGCAACTTTTCGTGATGCATTCTCATAATGTGGGCAAACGACTTGATCTGTTCTCTCTATATGTAATCTGTACAAGATATTATACCTATTCTTTTCCTGATATATTCATTCCGCAATCTGTCAAGTCTGGTGACCCCGGCAGCTTTCCTCAAGCATTTCATCTCACATGTAACTATCTTTCTGTAATGTGAAGATGAGAGAGACCAGGTTTGTCACTGGTAACACAGTGTTGGTAGGAATATACTGTAGATCATTTGTCTCTTAACTTACATCTCGATCTTGGGGTGAAGAAGTAGTGGTGACAGTTGGTATGTTACTGCATTTGCCTTTTGACATCTCATCTCTATTTCTCTATCGAGGCTTCCATTTTCTGTAAAAATACTACCGAGATATGTGAACTCTGTTACTTGTTTTACTCCTATATTGTCTATCTTTATATTTAGTGGACTCGGTGTTCTGCATATGTTCATGGTTTCCGTCTTTTGTGTATTGATCTTCGTGTTGTATTTTCTACATATTTTCTACTAAATATACTTCTATAAATTGTAAATATAATATACTTGTAAATATAAACTTCTAAATATACATGGTGTCTATAAAGTCGAGGTGCACTCAATTACATTGATAGTGACAATGCGCCACATTAATTTTTGGTATTTATTATCGACGTGTGTAACGTCATTGACGCAACATTTATGAAGAAAAAAACACTACTGCTAATGTCGATCGATATTCGATAAAGTAGTATCCTATCACAGTAACACAGTGAAGTTATTTCTACATCAGATGTTGAGCCTTGTACATCAGGAAACGTCTGCACAAATTATATAATAATATCTTTCGCATATTTACCTCTACTATTAAACACTTAAAGCTGGAAATCAACTCAAGCAACAGACAGAAAACTAAAAAGCTTCGAAAACAAATGTCTTCGTAAACTGATGAACATAAAATGGAGCGACTTCGTCACAAATAGTGATCTAATAGACAAAACACACCAAGAGTATGTTTCAAACATCATAAGAAAACAAAGATGGAAATACCTTGGTCACGTTTTACGACTAGATGTAAAGAGAATAAACCAACACGCCCTTATGTGGTCACCTGAGGGTAAAAGAAAAAGAGGAAGACCTAAAACAACCCTTAAAAACACCATTCTTAAAGATGGGGAATTAATAGGTTGTAAGACCATCCATGAACTAAAGCTGCAGGCAGCGGACCGCATCATATGGAGAACCAAAACCTCTGTCCTATGTGTCGCTTGCGGCACGAAAGGAACAAACTAACTAACTATTAAACACTTGTTACACCACAGATACTCATTATTCAGCGATGAGAACTATTCTTTCTCTGCTAAACAATAATTGTTAACCTTGCAGCTAATAGTAATGTGCTGAGTCGCGCTGTACAATGAGTCATGTAATACACAATTCTCAATAACATCATATTCAGCATATCTCTTGCTTTTCAAATTCAATGCGTGGCAACATTATAGACACACTAGATAATACAAAGCTAGAATGTTCTTACGAAGTTCTTGGTAGTATATCTTTCACGACGTAGCAATCAGTCACGTACTTTTAGGTTGTAGTGATTGTTTAAGAAATAATTTAGTTAAATTGATATTCTTTTCATTCTAAAGGGTCCGGGCGAACATTGCCTAAAGAAGTAATTGATGTTGGTAACTTGACCGTCCAAGAAACATTCTTTAACCACATTTCTTGATAAGTGTTAACCAACAGATTTGCCCATATCCACATGACAAGAGTTAAAACAACCAAATCTGCTCAAAAGATTAAGGTGATTGGTTTGATTCTACTTCAGGTTTTCCAAATGCATACTATATTGTTACCAAGTAGTAAGCTGCATGCCAAGACTATTGTTCATAGCACGCAATAAATAAAGTAAAGTAAAACATACATGAAAAATAAAAAGGGAAGCAAACTAAAGTTAATCCATGGCATGTATTAATGCCGTTGGGGTGTGAAATGTTAGCAATCTCACATTTCAGTGGCTCTGCTATATGAGGGTGTTAATCATCTCCTTTTCACGCAGCGTTTACTTTGCGGATTAATCCTAACACTAAAAATGTACGTATGTCTGAGTGTATTTAATATTCGCTTCTTGCATACAATCAGTTTCATATGTTAAACAGTCTTTACAGGTAGGCAAATCTCTACTTCCCGGGTTAATTCTAACACTAAAACTGTACGTGTGAACCATAAGTGAGTCACATTTCGAACCTAAAATATCGCCCGTGTGTTGCCGGGGCCCGAAAAGGCAGCAAAGAATAGCAACACTGTTTACCTTCCACGCATGTCGTAAAAGGCGACTAAAGAGGTTATGAGATGGAGTTGGCTGTCCCATCCCATATAGGGTCAGTGATCCAAAGCCATGCTGAAGTCGAATGTGTCAGGCCGAAAGGCACAGATATCGCAGAAATGCTGTAAACCATGACACATTGCATTCCGTTCTCCGGACTACATTCGGCTAATCTGCAGGAGTTTGAGAACGAACGAAGAAGAAGAACCTAAAATATTGTGAACACAAAAGAAATGATTTTTGCAACTAAACGGAAATTCATAACCATAGTTGATCAGCCCAAGTTCATTCTGCTCTGATTTGTCTGAAGGAATGTTGAACATTGTATTGTTTAGTTCCGAGATAAGATCTTATCACGCACAGAGAAGATTGTCTGCATTTGCGAACTGGTCAGTATCAGCTTTCCTGACTCCATGCGTGTCATCAAGAGAACTCTATGGGTGTCTGATGAGACATGAGAAAGTGAGACATTTTGATGTTAGATAATATTTTGATGTTAGAATCGTCGAGGGTGGAAGAAGCATAGTAGGAAATAACATAAAGGAATGAACAGGACAAGACTTTTCATCACTCAGCCGCATCGTTGAAGAATAGAACTCGCTGGATGACTCTTGTGTAGTGAAGCATCCATTATGATACTCCTACAACCATGGGGGTTACGGATTTATAGATAAATATTGCATAGAATATATTCAAAATGTGAATGGCCTTTTAGTAGCTATGTCTTCTAACAATCAATATCTGTAGAAGTCCACCACTGACTGCCATATAGGTCCGTAGATAGGGAGGGGGTGTTATAGGTGTTCAACCCCACCCGTTAGAAAATTGGAACATGATATTTAGTACTAGGAACTTTTCCAAAAGGCGGGTAAAAAGCCAACCTCCGCCTTTAACGATTTTTTACGAAAAAGTAATTAAATTTTCCATCAAGATGAATCAAATTAAAAACTGAACTAACAACAACAAACAAATCATTCGTCTAACTAACATATAAGTAAAGTAAAGTAAACCATAGCATTTATTAATGCTGTAGGGATGTCAGATGTTAGCGATCTCACATTTCAGAGACTGCAAATGAGGGCGGTAGCCATCTCCTCTCCCTCGCAATCTTTACTTCTCGGATTTATCCGGTACCAATTTATTCTGGGTCGACCTGGGAGCCGTTGCGATCTGAAAAGCATTTAACTCATATACGAAGCCAGTGCGCTAACCACTGCGCTACGCAGCTACCTAACCAACACATATATTAACAACTAACTAGCGAACTAGCAACAAGTTAACTAACTAGCAAGCACATTAATAGTAATAAGCACATTTCCGTCTTCCCAGACTATAGTATTATTATTGTGCTGTAAGAAATATAATCTACGATCCACGGCGATGACGAATGTGACCCACGAGATCAATTTAAGCCACAAAAAAGTCGTCAACAGTATATACAAGGAATCACATGCTCGCTTGTACCATCGTGTGCTGTTGTGTGTATTCTTAGAAGTGTAGTTCTTCAACAAATAGTCTTCGGTATTATGCCAACCTTCATCTTCCTAGTGTCCCAGTCATCTGAGTCTGCGTAGATTGAGTATAAGTAAAACTGTGGTATTGCCTGCTCTTTCTAAACATCATTATTAGTCTTTATCCTGACACCTAACTCCAAGAATTCTACATAGGCAGCGCATGTGAAAACATGTTAGTCGTCTCTCCTGATGCATATAGATTGTCCATGTTTCACTGCCATTGAGGAGGGTGTTGAGGATACAAACCTGGTAAACCAGGAGTTTAGTTTTTATAGTTAATCATGTTTCCCCCAGACCCTTGTTGTTAATCTGTTCATTTATATAGATGCATTGTCAATCATGATGCTTAGTTCTTGATTCAGAGATAATTTAATATTAACTTAAGATCCTAGATGTTTTAAGTATTCAACTACCTCTAGTTCATTACCACCGATGGCAATTTGTGGCTACTTGCTGGCAGCCTGTGTCATAATTTGTGTCCTCTTGTATTTGCTGATTGTTAGTCAACGCTCACGGCAGGCATCCGAAAAGGCAGCTAGTATGTTTTACAGTTCTTCCACTGCCTATGTCGTAATTGTAGCAACATTTTCAAAGGGCAAGTATGTCAAAGTATGTCAGTGAATAGAAATGATATGACACAGTCAAATAATCCGACGAATCCTAAGATTCTGAGAAAATTACAATTCAGTATTCATATTCAGTTGCTGCTGGAAGCTGTACCTGTATACGTCGGTGCTGGAAGCTGTACCTGTATACGTCGGTGCTGGAACTCAGTATCCTTTCGTGAGCTATGAAACCGTTATGTTTGATGGAGATTTAAATGTGATGTGTTGGGTGAATGTAGTCTGTAAGATTTAGTGAATTAGAGATAGATTAAAAAGTAACTGAAAAAAATTAGGAAATATAGTTAGTAGAGAGAGAGAGAGAAAGAGAGAAAGAGAGAGAGAGATTAAATGAAGTGGACGGAAAAAGAGAAAAGTTCAAGAGGATAGGAAACAATGTGGCCAAAACTTACTTAAGATTGTTACATGATGATTGTTGAAAATGTGGAAGACCCTAGATTATTTAGATGAGAACCGTAAAAAAAAGAAGAATAGATAACAATTAACGGAAATTAGAACACACTACAGAGGTTAGCAAATTATAAAATAAATGGACTAATTTTCCTCATTGGTAAAAAGCATCCTAAAGTGACACCTTCGACTATTCCCGTGACTGTAATTGGTCACTTTAAGCCTATGCTTTTGTGTCGCCAGCCTATGAAAATCACGAGAAGAATCAAAAGATTCACTTTAGGAGGCTGTTTTCAATGATATTACCTGTCTTATATTGGTGGTTGATCACATCCCATAACATTTTGAGATACGATTGTTTTACAGCAAACACCCTTGACATTACGTGAGTACCTATCTATGGCCCGCTGTTGGATTAAAGTTATTTTTATTCTGCAATACTGACATGTAATGATCTCTTATCTTGATCGTCCTGAACAACATACTCCTGGATAAACATTTACTAAGCACTAGTCACAAAAAGCTGCGGCTGTTTTGAACAACTTCTGAAAATGAACAAGTATTTCTATAGTATAGTTTCCTGCACTGATTTAATGTAGTCTCACTTATCTTGGTATATCCAACTATTTCAGTGCTGTACATTGGCTAAATGCTACCAATGTCAACAAAAATACATCTTATCCAAATTATCTTCATTCCAACCCTGTGCTACCAATGTCAAACATGGTCCTTAACAACAAAACATAAGAGACAACTGGTTACAACAGAGATGAGATGTCTGAGAAAAGCCACAGGAGTGACCAGACGACACAGAATTAGAAACGATGTCATAAGAGAAAGAGTGGGTGTCATATCAATTGTACAATACATACAAAACCAACAGATACAATTTTTTGGTCATCTGGAAATAATACCGTGTGATTCATTAGTTTATAAAGCATATACGAAGAGAGGAGAAGCAGAAAGAAGAGCCAAGGATAGACCTAGAGTACGCTGGATCGACAACATCAAAGAGACATTACACGAACACCAAATGACATTATCTGAAGCTGCCAGAAAAGCGAGAACAAGAAAATTGTATCTCCCTCGACACCCGTAAAGGATAAAAGAGGAAGGAAAGAAAAAGAAGTAAATTGGCTTGAGACACACAGCATATGCAAAGCGACAAATGATCAGTCGCATCAGCCAAGATGTGTGTCGTTGTCTGAGATCAACACGCAACACTATCCTGGAGAAAGACGTAGTAAATATTGTACGCGAAATCCCGGGCCTTTTATTTGTGTCAGCCGCCCCTGTCTCTGACGACTGTACTATATGTATCTAGAAAAGTGTGCCTGCAATTGAGTCAATGGTCAGGTGATAACGAAAAAAAAATATACTAAAATTTAAACAATCATCAACCATAAATAGGTTAGGCGCAAATCAGTGATGGCAAATAAACTCGGAGGATTCATGTGTACGCTAAAGAATACTTGAAAAGTTTAAGGTTCAAAAGTCAAAATCTTGATGAATTTAGTGCAGTAAATCAAGATTGAACACAACTATAAGAAATCAACATTTCGAAAACCATCAAAACACCATCATAGACACCATCATAAGAAACAAATTACATCATGAGTTACTCTTCGGTGCTGTAAGGTTTGTATTGTTTCAGGGCAATATCTTATTGTGTTAGAAAATGATTAAGCATTATTGGTTGTGTCCTAACTGCAGTAATAATGATCATCACATAATCAAATCAATCAATAAACCCGTAACCCTTCAAGTAAATATTATTAAAGTGAACAAAAATAAACATTTAAGTTGTGGGTGCCCTTACATGTCACTATCAGCACGTGCTGTGAAAATGATTAGAGGATGTTATAGTTCACATACAGTAATCTTATCTTCTCAAGCATATTCAGTTGTATGTATATAGGTCAAGACATACAAAAAAGTTTTTGTATCGCCATGAATAAGAGTTACGTATGGAAGAGTATTCCCTGACTGTGCCATTTTTAACGGAAGTGACGTTGTTTTTCCTTGGAGGATAAACAGTAAGATCGAGAGAGAGTCTTTGGAAAATGGGCACAAGACATTTTCTATAATAACTACTAATAGATAATACTGCAGGTACACTGAAATCCAAGAGGTGAAACTAGAAAACAGGGTGATGAAGCTTTGAAAATTAGTTTAGGTAAGCAAAACTTCACTCTATCATGGACCATCATGCTGCATGTAATGTTCATATGACTGCCATTAAGTCGTGCTTCTCGGGTGACCAAGCTCGACATACGCTTGAGAACAGATCAATTTGGTGTAATAGAGCCCATCCGATCAATACCAGTCAGTTCTACTGGTTGAAATCCCGTTGTTCTGCCAGTTTTCAGTTGTCTTGTTTTATCAATATTTGGCTGTTTTCTGTCACTTTTCTGTGTTGTTGCCTCCTAGATTTCACCCTTCCGGCGTGTAACAATATTTAGTTCTATCTTGTGAACGTGAACAAGGCCGGTCTTACTCGTCTTATTATGTTGTGAATGTGTTCTTGATAAATACATTTTGGGCAACACATCTATTGTAGTGTGTTTCCAGTGATTAGTAAAACTTCATAACCTTGTTTCTTAGTTTCGCCTATGATAACTGCTAAGAATTGGTTCCCTCCCACGCGTTCCTGACATGAGTCTTCAGCAGACTTTATCACAGTAGTGATGTCGTTCATTGATTCCTTAAAACTAGTTATGTTCCTTGAGAGAAATACTAGGAGGAGAAGTAAAATCTTGTTCGGTATAATGCCTGACCCTGATAAGAACGAGACATGCACGAGTCTAGTCCATGAACATGACCCTAATAGTCATGAGGACCAGATCATGAGAAGCAGGTCATTCAGCTTGAGGGAAATAAGCATGTTATAAGAATTAAGAATGGTCCTACATAGTTTATATTATTTTAAAATAAGATAACATGGACCACATATACCATGGGTCAAATTTATAACGGTCCAGATATTCTTAGTTAACAGTTTCAGATGTTGATAGTAAGGTTCACGCCAGTAGGTAGGGTAAGGGGAGGGGTTTGTAGTGGTATTCAAATCTTACAAATCTTACTCTCTTTATCGCTTTCTCTCTCTCTCTCACACACTCTCTCTCTCTCTCTCTCTTCTGTTATGAAACGAGGACATGACATTTTTACAAAAAGACAATGAAAAAAAAACACCAAAACCCACAAAACAAGAACATAATAAAATTTAGTACTATGAAATAAGAACATGATATTTAATACTAAAAAACATGGACGTGACACTTAGTTTTATGAAACGAGAAAATGACATTTAGTACTAGGAAACGAGTACATGATATTTAGTACCAGGAAAAAACATGACATTTAGTATTAATAAACGAGAACATGACATTTAGCACTAGGATATGAGAACATGCCATCCAGTACTAGGTAATAAGTAAAATAGAGGGTTAAACTCCTTCTTAATACCCCCCCACCTAAAAAAATTCAATGTGATTAGATATTTAACTACTTGTGTGGAATGTATATTCACAAATATCCACCAATATCCCCCTTCCCAATGTGATTATTTCCTTTAGCAATGTTTATCAGTTATGTTTATATTTTATTAATTATATTATAAATTTTATTTAGTGTTAAGATTAGTTATGTAAAACAAAACCTCTCCTAACCCAAACTGAAAGTCTAACCGTAAACAAAATAATAGTGAAATTAATAATTGATAAATATCAATTAACAAACATTGCAAAACGAAAAAAAAATAATAATCACATTAGGTGGTAACACATTGCAAACATGAACCGCGTTTTCTCTTTTTATTAAGGCAAAATAAATAGCGTTAGAGAAATAGCAACGAACCAGGTAAGGCTCGTTTACTGTTTTAAGGTAGTTTATCTTCAGACCTGAGGTATATCTGAAATATGGTGTTAGGAAAGATTGAAACAAGGTACCAAAATCCAATGTTGTGACTTACCAGCTGTCAACAATATTTAAACACCCATCAATCTGCATGATTTCAAAACGACAAGTGATAAACAGTATTTTTATACCAACTCTGTGTTACCAATGTCAAACATGACTTTTGACAAAGACACTAGCGAAAAAGATAACAGTTTGTGAAATGAGATGTTTGAGGAAAGCTATAAATGTCACGAGAAGAAACCGCCAGAGAAATGAAGATATCAGGAAAGAAGTAAAGACTATCTCAAGTCAAGACTACATCGAGAGGCAGCAAACGAGATGGTTTAGTCACTTCATGAGAATGGAACCTGCGCAACCAGCCATTCGTGCATAAATCAGCAAAAGACTGGGCTACAAGGCACGAGGAAGACCAAGAACTAGTTGAGCAGAGACAATCAAAGAAACATTAAATAGACACAGGTTTTCCATGGCCAATGCAACTCAAATGGCCAAAGACAAAAAAAAACTCCGAATTCCCCACACGACACTTAACGCACAAGTGAAAATGACAATAGATAGATATATGTTAGGCTTATATTTGTCATTGACTAAAGGCATATCTAGGGATGGTGCCATCAGCCTCAGGCCCTTTTATTTTCCAGTAGATTTAGTAACTATTTCCTTAGGCTGGGTCGACTTAGGAGATAATAGCGATTTGAAAAATATGTCCAGCTCAACTGAAAATTGAACCTTGGATGAACCAACTAAGAAGCCAGTGCACTCACCTCTGAGCTACCGAGATCCCTGTTTTAAGTGCACCATGGGGGCATTTCTCATTTCATGATAATTTTTATTTAATTTCATAATCTCGTTCTCTTGTGACTGATAAATCAAACTTTCAAGTGTGGTGCGCAAAAACGCAGCTCCGCTGTAAGACAGCAGCACAACGCACTTCACGCTCCCAGGGGGAATCACACCATTTTGTGCTGCTTATCAAAGAGCGAACACAGAAGAAGAAGTAGAAGAAACTCTTAAGCAACCAATCAATCAAACACTCAACTGAACCTTCAATCAAACTATCAAGTAACACATTAAGTAAACTCTGAAGTAACTCATTAATTAAACTCTCAAGTAACTTATCACAGAAACTCTTAAATAACCCATCAAACTTTCAAGTATCCCATCACACAAACTCTTAAATAAACCATCAAACTCTCAAGGAAATCGTTTACACAAACTCTGAAATAACCCATCAAAATCTGAAATAATCCATCAAACTCTGAAGTAACTCATCACACAAACTCTGAAATAACCCATCAAATGTTCAAGTAACTCATCACAGAAACTCTGAAATAACCCATCAAATTCTCAAGTAATTCATCACACAAACTTTGAAATAACCCATAATACTCTCAAATAAATCATCACACAAACTCTAAAATAACCCATCATACTCTCAAATAAATCATCATACAAACTCTAAAATAACGCATCATACTCTCAAATAAATCATCACACAAACTCTGAAATAACCCATCATACAATTAAATAAATCATCACACAAACTCTGAAATAACCCATCAAACTTTCAAGTGTACGTCCAGCACGTGATAATATCCATTTTCTGTGGTAGTGTGGCGCAGAATTCGTCTATGACGTCCAAAGTGCGGGGTTAGAATCCCACCACAGACAATTGTGTACCTAGACAGTTCAGAAAGTAATGGCAAGCTACTTGACGTATATATATTGCCTAGATAATAACTATAGCCAAAAAATGATGGGTTGATGGCTACGCTCTGAATAGTAAATGCTACCAATTTTACATACATGTTAGGAAATCCAATTAAGTTATGTGCTCATCGCAGATTGACAATAAGCCACCTCATGACTCAAATATCCTTGGTCAGTGTGGGTATGGTATGACCACGTTCGATAGTGTCTGATCTGCCAGTCAGTCTCGTGAAAGTTGTGAATACATTCACACATCCAGGTAGTATACTATGACATATTGCCACTGTTGATGATGAAGTGTATACAAGGATCGCCAAGGCAAATAACACTTTCGGCAGATTGTACGCAAATGTTTGGTATAGAAGTGAAATTAACCTGCAGACTAAGCTGAAAGTTTATGGTTGGTTGCTGATCCAGCGGTCCATGGGCTCATGCCCTTTGACCCAGTGCCATTGTGTGATATATGCATGTGTTTGTGAGTTGTTGTTTTGTTCCATATAATGTGTTCCATTTATCTGGCCCTGGAGGGGCTGAAAGTTTATAGAACAGTTGTACTTCCAGTGCTATTATACGCTGGTGAAACTTGAACTGTGTATAGACGTTATATGTAATCACTTTCGTACAACTTGTCTCAGAATCAAAAGCTATGAACAGTATATAGCAAAACAATTTTCTGGATACCGCTGTCTTCTACAGAGCAGGTATTCCTATCATTGATGTCAATCTGATGACGACACAGATTCTCTGGAAAAGTCATCTGGTACGTTTGCGAGATCATTGCCTGCCAAATATACTTCTCTATGGTGAGCTCCAGAAGATCATACGATTTCAAGATGGCCAAAAGAAGCGCTACGAGGAATCGCTAAAGACTTAATTGAAAGACTGAAATGGACCAAGATACATGAGTTGTACTTACGTAAAACACAGGATTTAAAAAAATGTTCCACTAAGACACGACGGGCTATCACTAAAACTAGGGGGTTATAATGAGCAAACAAGTAAACATACAAATTACAATACACAACGTTTTAAACGTTTCAACGGGGTGCAAAGGGAACGCATTGCTCTAGGCGGACCCAGGGTTAGCAGATAACCAAGATCCCAAATGTACCTCCACGCGGTGCACCCTGGAAACAGAAATACAGCAGCTCGTGCTGATTCTGGCCAAATCATTTGGGGATCGTGTCCGAGAATGTGGAGGTAGCAGATGGAACGAGATTTGACTGCACAAGAGACAGACAATATCTCCGACACCACCAGTAGCACCACATATAGCGACACTGTCGACATACAGTGAAGCTAGTCAGTCCAGTCCGAACATTGGAGGGGCGGCCAATGTAAAATGCACGTAAAGGTAGATACATGGCGAGAGACAAATATATTTCATACCGAGTACAATGAATCAGTGAAAGGGCAGAACAGCGCTAGAGGGCAGCGCGAACTGCAAATAGAAAATGAAAAGTTCCTAGGAAAGGGGAACTACAAGCTCCGTCAGCTCGAGACGAGCTTCTAGTTACCTGTGTTCCTTACAGGCAGAGACCCAGACCCATTCATTGGCGTTTGGTAAAGCAAGAAGACCTAATCCAACTCTAATGTCGAGCCTTCCTAAACCGGAAATATGCTCGCGAAGAGAAAGGGTTTCGTACTCGATGCGCTCAGGCACACAAGGGACAACGATTTAGCCCTGGCCCAACTCTACTGTCAGGTTTTCCTACACCGGAAATACACTTGAAGAGAGAAAGGGTTCAGTACCTGATGGGCTCAGGCGCTATTGGGACAAGGACGCTCAGCTCGAGAACGCCTTGCTCTCAAACGCGTGGTGTGAGACTCGAACTTGGACAAGGGGTACACGATGTCGGTGAATGACACCTCGGCTAAGAGGGCGAAAGAGCCAGGGTCCAACTCCTCTGTTGAGTTCTTCCCCTTAAGGAACCAGGCTCACGGATGAGAAACGGTTCAGTACCCAATGGGCACAGGCACAGCACGTCCAATTACACGAGGCAAGTTCATAGACAGTGGAACACCTCGTTCGAGTCAGACGAGAGCAAAAAATCGTCTGGGCGAAGAGTCTCCACTACGCGTGCCTGGAGACAGATATAGAGGCTGTCACAGGCTAAGGGTAGCCCACCCGAAATGTCAAGGCATGCCGAAATCGGATGTGCTAGGCCTACAAGGCGCATAACGGTGGCACAACGTAATCACGCTCCCGGCGGAAATCGCACGGATATCCGTGATGGTTACAATGGAGCGAACGAAAAACAAACATACAAACAAACATACGTTTCAACCAAATGGTCTTTATCAAGATACTCACGAAAAATCAATAGTCGACGAATGGAAATTATCACAACACACAAAAACGTGTCCAACCGAAATATGGAAGTGAGATTCTTGATACATGACAAGAAAATATAGAAAACAGAGCTACATGGCGCTCTATGTTAAAAAAAAAAAGAGGCGCAGTTCTGTATTTTATGGAAAGAGAAGTTCGGGGTTTTTGCGATATGGTTATTAGTCATCTACGAACTTATATTCAAGGACATAACTCTAAATGAATTTCAAAAGGGGATGTAACAAATGGCAATCATCATTTGTGATGGACGAAGAAAAACAAAAAGTTAGTCTCCGTTGTTGAGCTGCAACATTTCGTTTTTTACACAAGATGGTGAACTTTTTTGTTTATTTGCAGAGCATTATGCAGTTGTGCTCAGTGTATTGTCTTCTGATGTATCATGGTTTATGATAAAGCATTCTGTAAGGTCGAATATTTAACGAATGTTTGTAGCACTTCTGTTGGCCACGTGCCCTCTCGTAGACGGCGATCTGGCATTGCTACTACATCACATGCCCAAAGAATGTGCCTGTATCATAATAGTATTAATGCTAGAGATACCAGTTATGCAAAGGGCAGAGCTATCTGGAATTTTTTCGTGCCATCTGATATTTATCACATTTTAGAGACAAATTGTGTGGAAATGGTTGAGTTTTCGCACGTGTCGTCTGCATACAGTCCATGTTTTACCCACATACAACAACGAGCTATGAAACTAATTGTTACAAAATTCATCAAACAAATTGTTACTTAACTTTCGAGCAATACATCTACAAAGTAAGATAAGACAGCTATAAACATGATTTTTAAAATTAAGACCAATCAGCGACGAGGACTCATCACGTGAAGGAAGCACTGTACGCACATTTCGTGATTACTGATATTATCTGTCAGGATGTTTGAAAGCTTTCTTGTAGAATTTTATTTATTTATTTACATTTCTTATCTCTTATGGTGCGTCCCTGTAGCGTGTACCACAGAAAAATGACGAAATATTAAAGGTTTTGTGGGCCAATGAACCTATAGCACAGTATGTAAATTCGGTTACGTGATTTTACTGAACTTGTTGACTGCTCAGAGACGGGCGTGAGACGGTGGCTTACCTAACCAAGACTTTCAAATTTATTTTTGAGGTATTTGTATAGGTAAGTAAGAACTTAAATTGATTTGACGAAGATGAATTCGAATTTTCTAATTTAGGTTGGTCCAAAGAATATTTTGACGTTGGTCGGTGAATATGCATCACTAATATGAGCGAGGAAGCTAGAAAGAAGAAATAGAAGTGAATGGAACATACCAAGATGATAGAAATGGAAATGGAACACACCAAGAGGGAACAAGTAAGAGTGAATGAAACACACCAAAAGGGTAGAAATAGGAGTGAATGGGACCACACCAATTGGAAAGAAATAGAAATTAATGGAACGCACAAAGAGAGTAGAAGTAGGAGTGCATGGAAACAAACAAGACAAGTGGGTAGAAAACGAAGTGAATGGAACACACCAAGAGGATAGAGTAGGAGTGAATGGGAACACACAAGACAAGTGGGTAGAAAACGAAGTGAATTGAACACACCAAGAGGATAGAGTAGAAGTGAATGGGAACACACCAAGCGAATAGAAAGATATGTGAATGAAACACAATATGCGGTTAGAAGTAGAAGTGAATGGGAACACACCTATCGCGTAGAAATAGAAGTGAATGGAACACACCAAAAGGGTAGAAACCGAAGTGAATGGGACAATACCAAACGGGTAAAAATAGAGGTGAATGAAGCACACAAAGCGGACAGAAATAAAAGTGAATGGAACACACTAAACGGGTAGAAATAGAAGTGAACGGGATACACCAAGCGGGTAGAAACATTGCACGAATGATAGGAAAATACCTATGAAAACAGATACATTTTTCAGTTTAAACCAATTATCCTCCCCCCATCCCTTATCGAAGAATTATCAACAGTCCTGGGGCACATACTGCAAGGAATTGATGAAAGTCAGACTGCGGTAAAACTTTATAACCAGTAACATAATTGCTCAGGGCACAGGGGAGTGAGTTTTATCGTTTATAAACAGATTATAGGAATATCGGGCACGGACAAAATATAGATGAGAGTATACATATCAGACTGTAATGGATAAAACTCAGCTTGTGTTTTATGTAAGAATCTTACCAAGAATACAGAAGACAAGATATCAGGGCCACCGAAACGACTTTATTTTGGAATCCAGCCGGATGTAAGATATAATCATGGAATTGACGACCCACTCAAGACTGCTGTCAATATTAGATCTATATCAACAAGTTTAAGAACGAAATCTCAAGAAATGAATAAACAACAAAAGTAAATGTCGTTTATGTTTTTTTTCAATAAATAATAAATCATTAACCCTATATGAAAGGCAGTATTATGTTTATACTTTCTGTACAACTGGGAGAGTCATTGTCGTACCAGAACAACAAATGTGTCCGTGTGACTCTTTTGTAGGCGTATCAAACATAACGAAGTATAACAATCGACGTTAATTTATTAAAGACATGTATTGACAGATGAAGTGATAAACACATTGAAGCGTGAAATTTATTGTTTCAAAGTTACTAGACTACCAAACTCACCACTATGTAACGTGCCTAGATAATGGTATATGTAACGTGGTATGACGACGTGCAAAGACAATGGTATTATGTAACGTGGTATGCAGACGTGTCTAGACAATGGTATTATGTAACGTGGTATGCAGACGTGTCTAGACAATGGTATTATGTAACGTGGTATGAATACGTGTCTAGACAATGGTATTATGTAACGTGGTATGAAGACGTGTCTAGACAATGTTATTATGTAACGTGGTATGAAAACGTACCAAGAAGATGGTATAATGTAACATGGCATGATGATGTGCCTAGAAGATTTTATTATGTAACGTGGTATCAAGACGTGCCTAGACGGGGGTATTTCGTAACGTGGTAAGAAGACGAACCTAGAAGATTGTATTATGTAACGTGGCATGAAACGTGCTTAGACGATGATGTGGTACTATGCAATGTGGTATGAAGACGTGCCTAGAAGATGGTATTATGTAACGTGGTATGAAGACGTGCCTGAACGATGGTTCCATGTAACATGGTATGAACTTGTATTTGTACGATGCTACTATGTAAAGTGGTGTGAAATTGTGTGTACGATGTTACTATGTTACGTGGTGTGAAGACATGGCTGGACGATGGTTCTATGTTACATGAAATGCACTTATGTTTGAACGATGCTACTATGTAACATAGAATGAACTTGTGTTTGTACGATGTTACTACGTATTCCCAGCATCTTTGTTGAAATACGCATTATGGATCACATTTAATTTATATTTTAAGAGTCGTGAGAGTGAGATGGAAAATGTTCTTTAACGAAATAATAAAACATTCGAAACAGTTGTAATACTGAAATATTGGCAACACAGTCATGTGTTCAAGTGGAAAGACGCCCAAGACAGCAGAGCATATTCTTCAAGAATGCACATAATATGAAATTCTGAGGAAAACACACTGGTCCAGAGACACAATAGCGGAAGAAAGAAGAAAAACGCTACACGTAGCTTTGTACGAGTTGCAAAACACAATCACGTTTACAGACGTGGCAAATCTTCATATATAAGTATATCCAGGAACAGGGTAATTAAGTTTTGCTAATTACTCAAGACACACATAATAACACACAAATTGATGTTTCGACCAAATGGCCTTTATCGAGGCACAACATTTAAAAAAATAAAAACATACAACAGAAAACGTACAGTAAGAATTATAGACGTTCACATGGTCATGTATTCTGGTAATGCATCCGCTTTCTGTTGTATGTTTAAATTTTGTTTTATTTTTCTTGAAACGCTTTTTTGGTTGAAACGTCAATTTGTGTGTGTTACTATGTGTGTTTTGAGGGATTAGCAAAAACTTCATTACCCTGTTTATGGAGTTACCTGTTGGATTTCAGTTTTTCGCAGTACGTAATTATTATATATAAGTATATTCCAAGCAACGAAATACGGTACAACTTTTCTACGTAGTGAACTATTTAATCTTTCCGAGTTTAAACACTTTGTTGTGTATTGAGATATGATGTGCAACTATTGTTGTAGCACAAATACAGAGAAGTTAGTTTCAGTTACCAAAAATGTACTTATGACTAAATCTTGGTCTATAGGCCTACAGCTGGAAAATCCATGTCACCTATCTGGTTCCTTGTTCTCTTGGCAGTGTACTGCACCGGAGCTCCAGGTAAGAGGTTTTAGCCAATTCTGTAGTAATCTGTGTTAACATATACATATAAAGAAAGATAGCACAAGGCAGCTGAGAATTGCAGACAAGAGTTGATCCAATTGGAGACGCTTCAGGAAACACAGTACAGACGATATCAAATAGTATAGCTTCATATGCCTTCGTTCTCAAACTCCTGCTGGTTAGCATATTGTAATGCGGAGAATACATCCAACTTCAACGGGACAGGTATCAGTGATCCTACTCTTTGCTTCTTTTCAGGTTCAGGTTTTCTTGTTACTTTACCCGAGAAGTTTGCTGATAAAGCATGTGTGAAAGTAATGATGAGTCTGCTGTACACTTTTCAGGTCTTACAAACGTATAGCGGGTTATTGTTCACAGTTACGTGATATACTTTTAATTATGTAGCGAAGCTAATGCCCTTCTGTTCCTACGCATTGTTGCGCAATCTGCCAAATGCAACAGTCCCCTTAGAGATTATGTTGTTTACTTCTGCATCAATACCATCAGTACTGGAGAGAGTACTACCAAGATAAGTGAATCTGTCGCCTGGTATATGAGACAATCGTTATTGACCGTTACAATTGGGTCATGATACTGTTAATTAAGAGAAGGTTGAAACATTACCCCTGTTTAATTGGGGTTCATGTTAAGGCAAAACTTATTACATGCTATAGAAAACCGGTCAATGATGGTTTGCATATCTCTTTCGGAGCTGGCACGGACTGCACAATCTTGGGCAAACAGCAGATTTTGTATGGCTTTCTCTTTCACCTTGGTGGGGGCTTGTAGTCATCTGAGATTAAATAGCCCTTAATCAGTCCTATGTTTAATTTGTATTCCTTCATTTTCACAACCCTGGAGACTGTCCATTAGCAGAGCTAGCAGTCAACATCATGCTTATAAGTGTTGGGGTCAGCACGCAGTCCTGTTTGACGCCATTTGTAACTTGAAATGATTCTGATAGATCCCCGTCGTGTAGTACACATGCCATCATGTTTGATAAATTTATCGGGGCAACCATATTCTCCCATGATCTTCCATAGTCCCTTTGTAATGACACTGTCAAAGCTTTTGTTAAAATTTGATCTATGTAGATATTTCACTGTTCTCCATTTAAATTTCTGCTGGAGTTGTACATCTGCAAATATCATATCAACAGTTCTGTGGACTGCTCTAAAGCCACACTGACACTCTCTCTGGAAGTATAGATCTTGCGCTACGTGGTCATTTAAGAGGTTGAGGATGAGTCGGGCAAGTATGTTGCCAACAATCAACAGGAGAGAGATTTCCATATAGTTGTCATAGGACAGGCGATTGCCCTTCATTTGTAAAGGTAGTTGGCAATAGTAGCATTTTAAATTATTGTACCAGTTCTTTGGTCCAGGTTGAGTGGAAAAGGTCAGTCATTTTCTGTATCAGAATCGGATCCACTGCCTTATAGACTTCTGCTGGCAATGATTCTGCACACGTTTGATTTTGGTTGCTTTCGTAACTTCATCCATGTCGTGTGAGGTATCGAGCTTTCTGTTTATTTGCACTTGTGGCATGCGCTCTGTGTGGCATTTCGTACAGTAAACGATTTGTTTAGGACAGCATGGAAGTGCTTTCCCCAACGTTCTAATATAGGAGGCACTTCAGAGGGTATTCTTTGAGGGTGAATCATGCATAGAATGATTCAGAAATTCATTATCCTGATGCAGACACAGATTCGTTGGGCAGGTCATTTGGTACGTATGCCAGGCCATCGACTGCCAAAGATACTTCTCTATGGTGAGCTGGAAAGGTGGCTAAAAGAAAAGCTACAAGGATTCGTTAAAGACCTCACTGAAAGCCTATGAAATAGACAAAAATACATAGAACGAATGTGAGCAAAATAGATATACATGGCGCTCAACAGCCAAAAAGAGCGTATCATCTTGTTAAAAGAGGAGAAATGCAGCAGCTCAGCGGAGAGTAGCTGGAAAGTCACGGATAGACCAAAATTCGTCTACAGTGGTCATTCTAAGCCCAAACTGTTCATGGACATTTACATATCGAATATGGGTTATTAGCATTCCACGAACTATTAGCCATGGACATAATTCTAATTGAATTTTCAAAAGTGGATGTAACAAATGGTCACATCACTTGTGATGGACGAACACACATAATATCTGAGGCTTTTTATTTAACAGGTTGGTGCTGCTGGCGTCCAAAGATTAACATCGTGTAGAAAGATTGTCTACCGTAGACTGTCCGTATGGTATCGTAGAAGATGGTCCGTATGGATTAATTCCTGTTAGAATAGGTTTGGATCTCATCTGCTTTGTTACTGAGCCAAGTATATTTGCATATTCCTGAGCTTTTCTTAAAAACTTCTGTGTATTGTTGAAAAAGCTTTTTTTTAGTGTTGAAGATGGGTCGTTTTGTTGGGCTCTATAAGTTTGATGTTTTCGGTTTTGTAACGTCTTAATTCCCTTGTCATTTCCATCCAACCAGTCATAGTTCTTACGAGTTTTGTATCCGAATGTTTTAGGTGGTGGGGGCTGTATAAAATGTCTCTAAGGATAACCCAGTCATCATACACATTTGTTTGGCAGAGATACAGATCTTTTAAATTGTCCTCTATGTCCCTGATTAGAATTCCTGTGATTTTTAGGCTTTCTAGTGTATAGATGTTTAGTGTTTGTTAGTGTTTTACCATAATGACGTTTTTTAAACTTGATGTGGGGACTGAATTTTTACACAATCAATCCATGTTCAGGCAACACCCTGCGCCATACATAGCTTGAGTCACTTTTACATCTCGCTTGTCGTTCTTTCTTGTGATAACATAAACAATGAGATGCCCCTTCTTAGAACGTGGATGTATTCATGTTGTTGTGTTTCTATTTGGTAGACAAAGCAGTGTATTTGTCATGGTCAGATCATATGCTGAACATAGGTTATGTAGCAGGAGCCAGTTGTATTTGCCTACATCATACTTCCCTAATGTTTCACTAAAAATATGGTGGTTAACCCTCAATCTAGTACTCCAGTCACCAAGAAAGAGTTTTTGGACTCTGGAGCTAACGAGATGACAGGGTCAAAATGTTCGTACAATTTGTCCTTGATGTCAGATGGATTGATCACTGTTGGTGTATAGACACTAATAAATCTGGCTTTTTAAATTTTTCCTATCGGAACCTGTAGTCATAAGTCGATTATTGATGTCACTTAGGAGATTGACAATGGTGCACGATTTAATAGCAAATCCAATTCCTGATTTGCGGCCCTCTCAACTGATTTTCCCACTTCAAAAGAAATGTATCCTCCACCTATCTCACGAGGGCTCATTCACTGGTAAAGCCTTATTTAGCAAATTGTTTAATAAAACTGATTTATCCTGTTCTTTTTTTCGACGAAGTTTGCAGTTCTTCCCATCTTGTGTTAACAAAGTTTCCAGGTATTGAAATTATTGGTCTGGTTGTCATGCTGAATCATTAACTATCATGTTGTTGTGGACGAAAGTAGCGTTACAGTTACAATTACTTTCAGTTTTTCTATTTAATAGATCAAGCCATTTTGTTCTTACTTTCTGCTACTTCCATGTTGATCATCAATTGAAGCACAAAATAAACATGAATTTTAACAAGAACATCACATCATCATTATATTTACCTATTGCAGCAGATCTGACCAAGAGAAATGTTTTCCCGCCATACAAACCTATATTCAGCCCGGAAGTTTTGAAGGAACTTCAGGAAATATTCAGTAAGTCTTCAATGAATATATTTCATTCATTTATTAATTTCCTTTTGCGCTGAAGTTAGCGCATAGGGCAAAGGTCAGATCTCTATATTATGATTCTGTTCAAATTATGAATATATATATATATATATATGATGTAATTGTGTGTTATTGGCGAAAATGAAGGAAGTTGAGGGTGTGCTTGACGTTCCAGATACGATACTAACGAAAGTCCTAGTTATGAAAATTACAGTGCTACAGTCGAATGTCCCATATCAAGCTATCTAAATTGCAGTCGGATATTCCATGTAATAGTGATCTAAATCGTAATGCGAACTGAAGTTGGATGTCTCACCCAAAAGGTGTTTGAGTAACCTACACCGTTGGAAATAATGATTTTGGTATATACACAGATGGTCCCATTTTTTTATTTGAGGATGAAGATTGGGCTAGGACCTCTGTCATATGAAGAAGTTGAGTCATTGATGAAAAGTGTGAAGCGTATTGTACGGCAGCCTCCAGTATGATAATTATATATTATTTCAGTTGTGATCCTAAAATGGATCACTAAAACACTCATGGTTGTGATTGTGTCGGACAATGAGCCACAAGATTCAGAATGGATGGTTGAAACCTACAGCCTGATGGGATGAAGTATGATGGGTGTTCACCCGTGTAGGGACGTAAAAATATTGTCCTGGTAATTCATACGTACCCATCGCCATCTGTTGAAAGAGATGGATCTTATTTTGAGATGCCCATCGTATACCGCTGTTGTTTTAGCAAATTACTATTCTAAATTACAGTACGCTTACTATTACTGCTGTACTACTCTCCTTCCTCACGTAGCACATTCTTTCCAGAAAGAAATTCTCTTTGTCGAAGTACTAAACTTCTGAAGAATCTAGGCAAATTTACAACTTATAACTGTCAAGGATAATTCCTCACGTTTCTGAACGGGTTGACTACCTGTAACAGCTATAAAAATCGTCAAATAGCACAAGGCAACACACAAAAATCATCACAGATAATTTTATATGGGTTTTGTAGTATTTGGTTAGCTGATTTCAAATCTGTCTTTAGTTTTTTTCTACCACGTAACATTTTTTTGTAATAGCTAATTATAATATCTTTCAACAGTGGTTATGACCACAAATCGAGTACAATGTTTTATTTAGATTGGTATCGATACTTTATTACTGGCTGTTACAATTTTGTTCAGTTTCGGGTCACGTGATTTAGTATCGATGCTACCATTTTTGTGTATTCGATAGGATAGTAAATCCATTTATACACGAAATCTCAACATGACGACGTTCTTCAATGTTGACGGCTCATTGAGTTATTGTCAGGACATCGATGGTCTCTTCAACAGTTTATCACAAGTGCATGATCCATCAGAATGGCGTCTCTTCATTGATTCCTCGCGAAGAAGCTTAAAGGCAGTTCTTTTGCACAATGGAAATTTAAAACCAAGCATACCAGTTGCACATTCTGTTTATCTGAAAGAATCTTATTACAACATGAACAGTTTGCTTGAAGTTATCCATTATAAAACACACCAGTGGAACATCTGTGGTGATCTAAAGGTCATTGGCATGTTGATGGGCATGCAAGGAGGATTCACTAAATACTGCTGTTTCCTATGCCTATGGGATAGTCGAGCAACAGCGGAACATTATGTCAAACGTGTCTGGGAGCCCAGGCATATCTATACGCCAGGAGCAAGCAGTGTCCAAAATATGCCCCTTGTTGATCCACAGAAAATATTTCTGCCACCTCTCCATATTAAGCTAGGACTGATGAAAACCCTTGTGAAGACCATGGGTAAGACAAACTCAGAAGGTTTTCAGTACCTTGTTAATAAATTCCCAAACATCACTGCTGCAAAAATGAAGGAAGGGATATTTATAGGTCCACTAATCAGATCTGTTTTACAAGATGAAGGTTTCAAACAGTCTCTGTCAGGAGCTGAGCTAGAAGCCTGGGAGGCATTCAAGTGGGTCTGTGAAAACTTTCTTGGTAATCATAAGTCCCCTACGTACAGGGAAGGAGTTCAGCGTCTAATAGATTCTTACAAGAACCTTGGCTGTCGCATGTCATTAAAAGTGCACTTCTTGCACTCCCATGTAGATTTCTTCCCAGAAAATCTTGGTATGGTGAGTGAAGAGCAAGGAGAACGTTTTCACCAGGACATTCAGTTAATGGAGCGCCGTTATCAAGGTTTGTGGAATGAGAGTATGATGGCCGACTTCTGCTGGATGCTATTCCGTGATAATCCAGGCGAAGAATATAACAGAAAATCAAATTCCAAGCATTTTTGAAGAAACATTCTACATATCTATGCTGTGATGTGAGTATATTTGATTTAGTCTAGAAGATGTGAATCATTTGCTTAATTGATGTTTGCGATTCTCGAAAAAATACAGCCAAGTTCAGTGAAAACTAACATCACTCATAACTTTAAAACTTGACGTGATAGAAAAAAACTGATACCAGATCTGAAATCAGCGCCAAAAAATCCTTTAGAAAAGTGTATTTTGGTTTCAGATGATTAAAAAAAGTTGTATTTTGTTGCCTTGTGTAGTTAGTGATTCAAGTTCAGGGTGGTGTGACAGATTAGACGTATTTATTCATATCGGTCTTTAAGCAGATCTAACGGAAACGTCTATTAGTCACATTGAGAAAGAAGCACCGAAATAAATTGCCTGCTTAAAACGTTTGCTCCTAGCCTTGTGGTGCACAACAGAGTGAATCAAAGAACCGTGAGGACCTCCTGCTGACGACTGAATTCATGGAGGCGGCCTGCCTTTTTATATAGACTTATGGCATAGGAAACTGATCGCAGAAGACGAAGAGGAAGAAGAAATTAACCTACATAAAATAGTATTTGAACATTGGCGGCTGGGTGAAGTGCTGTTTGATACAAGTAGATCCACCAGGTATTAAGGTGCGAAATTACTTCAATAGGATGAGTCCATAGTTATAATTATTAATTTAAACGTTTAAAAACCAAACATAAGAAAATTAATACGCAGAGTTGTCTCTTTCTAGTCCATCGTCGTCGTGGGAGCCCGTTATGCAAGAAACTATATCTCCCATTGCTAATTTATCCATGCTGTTATGTTCCATTATATGTGATCACAAAATTCTCTACTTTTTTGTATTATGGTGAAGTTTAATATATTGTTTTCTACAAATAGCAATACCACATTGCTACAATTCTATTTATATGATCATTACTATTGCTGCAACTATTTCAAGAATAATTAGGAATACTATAGCTATATGAATAATTATTACGAGTATTGCTAGTTATAACAATTTTTACGACTTTTTGAAAAATTATTACGAATACCGCAGGCACTTGAACAATTATTGCTATAACTGCAGCCATTTGAACAATTACAATTAATCTGCAGTTATTTTAACAACTGCATTTTAATAACCACTGCAGAAGCTATTAACGCAGGACTGGTTCAGCTACTATTTCTTACCGGTAGTTTCACTATATCGGCTCAACTTCTGTAGCACGCATTAATATAGTGCTCTATTACAGGGCCGTAGATATGCTTATCTTGAGGAGGAGGTTTTACTTAAATTGAAGACCATTTTGTGAAAAATTGCTACGGTTGGGGTTTTCATTGATCTTTTGGTTAATTTCCTAGTACTAAAAGTCATATTCAACTTTGCTAAGGCAGGGGTTTTAATACCCAAAAACCCCCATCCATATCTACGGTCATGGCTCTATGCATTATTTCTGAATTAATTTATTCTGAAATTACAGACATAAGCAATGGTGTGAGTCAGCAAAAACAAAGTCAATCCAAAGAACAGATTATCCAAACAATAGTTGAACGGGGTAAGACGTTTGTTTCTCCGATTTTTATATTTGTTAAGAAACACATTTTCCTTATATTTCCTTAGTTTTGTATTTATTTCGTTACCGTTGTTCGTCTTTCGTTTATTCATACAGTTGCTTACATTTTCAACACAGGAAATGTGTAAGATTGATTGGAAATAATACATTCAACATTTCTTTAACTAGTTTTGTGCTATATTTAGCTCTCTTTGTGTTTTCATACCTCTCCTGTTGGTAAAAAAAAAAGGAATTGTTTTAAATTACTACCAATGTTACTTATACAACAACAACAACTACTACTAATACTATTACTACAACTATTACTTAATACTATTATTACTACTACTACTACTACTACTACTACTGTTACTACTACTACTGCTGCTACTACTACTACCAAGTGAATTGGTTTTTCTTATACTTAAATTTTCATTTGATGGATGCTTTTCCTTAAGCTGTCCAATTAATTGTCTATTTTCTCTTCTGGATTCTCCCTTTCTGTATTGTTTCATGCATTCTATCATTCGGTTAGTCAAGCAATATATAATAATAAATATTCAACAACCAATAATAAACAATCAATAATCAGTAACCATCAATAACCAATAATTAATAATAATAATATGTCCCAAAAAAACTGTCGAACACTGCATGTTTTCAATTAGAGTGTTGCAGGGAGGGATTTTGTAGCAATCAATACAGTTCAATATAAAGTCTATAATTCGTCATAGTCGTAGGGGTGTCACATGTGAGACATTAGTATATGAGGACACGATATATGTTATATCGATACTCTAATGGAAGCATTTTAGTGGGTATAAGATTACTCGATGGAGTTTATCTCCTTTTAGAAACTTGTCTTATCATTAAGCAAAAATAACACAGCTATCATCACGCGCTATTTTACTGCAAGCTAAATATGTATAACAATCAATAATTGATATTAATAACCATTAGTAGATAATGAATATACCATAGCAAATAATCAATACTCATTGAAATATTTCATCCCAGAAATGTTCATGATATCAATATTTTTATTCTACAGCAGCAAGCAACAGTGACACCGTCCTCTACCAAGTTTACTTGGGTGAGCTGGGATATAACGAAATACTTGCCATACTGGGAGATTATTTTAAAGGACTATAACCCCCCATTTGTCTATCACGGTAGTCGAGCAAAACAGAGTCGTTCACAAACATCTGAAATATATTAAATATGTACTACCAAAAAGTAGCTAAGCATTAGATGACATATTATATTAAAATATCATTCAAATATTTGATATTGTTTTCCATGTAGCATACATCTACAATGTGTCCAGCTTCAATCATACGGCATGAATCTTATTACTTATTAATCATCGATTACGTTAGATATTAATTTTTGTTGTCTGATATTGTTTTTCTCGCAAGTCGTTATTCAAACCGCGACCTCCATTATTTTTATGGTCACAGCTCTCATATTCTTCTTTTTCTTCAGCGTTCTTTCTCAAACTTCCATTGGATCACTCTTGCAGCAGTGCAATGGCCCTACTATATTTCTAGCGGGATATAGTCGCGAGAATGGAAATGCGTTGTGTCGCCGTTTTATTTGCGCCAATGGCCCGACACATCCGTCTTTGGCGGGATATCTCATATAACCAAGCTAGAATAACGACAGCGGTTGAAAAAGCGTTCCTCAACATTTTTATTTTCACAGATTTAGCTCTTGTAATCCTCCTATCTGCAAATAAGAGGGTGGGTGCAGGGGAGGTTTGAGAGACTAACTCTCCCTCATTATAAAGTTGGAATATGACATTTAACACTAGGAAGCAGGACAAAAAGTGACAACTCTCCGATACCACACTTATGAAGTTGCAACATGATACTTAGCAATAGGAAACAGAGCAAAACAGTGGTCAAATCCATCTTCCCTTATAAAATTGGAACATGACACTTAGCAATAAGAAGCAGGGCAAAACAGTGGCTAACTCCTCCTTCAATGACACTTAGCAATAAGAAGCAGGGGAAAATAGTGGATAACAGAGAATCAAGTCAGATGTTGGTTATGTATAGAGAATTCAGTCAGATATTGGTTATGTATAGAGCTTCCGCCAAAATGGCCGACTAGAACGAATGGGTTCTCTTTACGGTGCTCGATTAACGGTTGTTCCTTCCCGAAAGTAATGGCAACCTACGGGAATATTGTGCCTAGAAATTTCCAATGGATTAACCGAAGGGCGCAAGGAAATATAGCGAAGCACGGAATATGTATTTAAACACGCGGAGAACAGGAGTCATGTCAACAGATATGGCAACACAGCAGCCAGGGATCGGAATTGACAGTGCAGAGATAGAGTGTGTGATAGATTTGAATGCTTGGGAGCGGACGTCGACGGTGCAGGAGACTGCATGGCAGGGGTGGGGAAGAGATTGGCAATGGCATATTGCAAAATGGCACGGCTGAGGGGCATATGGAGGGACAACGAAATAGAAACGAGGGTGCTAATGTTGCGAACTTTTATTTTTCCGGTTGCAACATGCGGCTGTGAGGCGTGGACTCTAAGTAAAACAGCGGCAGGGAAGATCAACGCCTTCGAGCTGAGATGCTACAGAAAGATGCTTAGAATATCGTGGAAGGATGGGATCGGAAACTCGGATATTATAAACACATTGGGTGTTCCAGAGTGGTGGTTACTGGACACAATAGCAGAAAGGGAGCTACGCCTGTTTGGTCATATGGGGAGACATGGCTGTTTGGAGAGACAGGTAGTGGAGGGAAGAGTACCTGGGAAGAGGAGAAGGGGCAGACCAGGGGGACGATGGACTGACGACATTAAAGATAATATGAATACATCGCTAGAAAATACAAGCCACATCGCCAAGACAGAGAGAGATTCAGAGAGTTCATTGGGAAGACAACGTTCTGGAAGGAATACGTCACATGACATAGAGAATTAAGTCAGATATTGGTCATGTATAGAGAATTAAGTCAGATATTGGTTATGTTCAAATATATATATATATATATATATATATATATATATATATATATATATATATATATATATATATATATATATATATATATATATATATATATATATATATATATATATATATATATATATATATATATATATATATATATTGTGTAATATGGCCTTGTCATTAGAGGTGAGAAAGAGAGTTCTGTAGTGCTATACACTTCCTATACTAACGATGCGAGTCTTGGATAATAAACAAACATGAAAGTAAAATATTAGAGTCAATAGAGATGTAGATCTACAGAAGAATGCTGAGAATACCATAGACTGCCCGGAAAATTAATGTGGAGGTGCTAAAAGAGTCAAAGACGAAACGGAACATAATAAATAATATAAGAAAAAGACAATCTTCAAATTTTTGCCACGTTATGAGACAAGGAGGTTTGGAGAACATAGTCACAGCAGGCAAGATTGAAGGCAACAGAGACAGAGGGCTACAATATGAGAAAATAGTAGACAGTTTAACAACCTGGCACGGCAGAGAAACAACAGCGAGTGATACATAATACTGTGGACAGAGAGCTGTGGAGAGCCATGACCGCCTACGCCAGCCGGCATGGCACCTAATGAATAAATGAATTAGTCATGTATAGAGGATGTAATCAGATATTGATCATGTATAGAGAATTAAGTCAGATATCAGTCATCTATGGAGAATTAAGTCATATATTGGTCATGTGTATAGATTTATACAATCTGTTTTATGCTTTTGTGGTTTAAAAAAAACATTACAATTAAGTTATTAAATTGAACTCATATCCGTTGGACTCTTCATGGCCGTTAGACATTTATCTGTTGGACTCCTCAAACCGTTGAAATCATATCCGTTCGACTCCTGATGTCTGTTTGAGTCCTCATGTCCGTTAGACTCCTCATATCAACTGGACTTCTCACGATCTCTGGACTCCTCACGCCCGTTGGACTTTACATATCCGTTAGACTCTACATGCCCGTTGGATTCCACATGTCCGTTGGTGTATGTTGGACTCTTCATATCTGTAGGATTGGACTTCTCAGGTCCGTTGAATTCATGTTCGTTGTATTCCTCATGTCTGTTGGAATAATGTCCGTTTGAACTTCTCATTTCCGTTTGGACTTCTCATGTCCAGTGGACATTTCATGTCCATTGGACACCTAATGTCCTTTATACTCCTCATGTCCGTTGCACGCAAATATACCTCTGTATTTTGTACAATTTCTTTCACATAGTCATGTTGGCAGAGTGCTTGTTTCCCATCTCCAATTTTTACTAGCTAGTCTTTTATCGCCGTTGGTCCAACATCGGGCATGTCCTACGCGCAGACATCAACAGGATATATCACCAATCTCTTGAATGGATACCTACAGGCAAAAGAGCAAGGGGTAGACCAAAAGAAACACTCAGAAGAATAATACATAGAGAAAGTAAAACAATCAATATCCATACTATCCAAGAGCTGCACAGAATAGCTTTGAACAGACAGAATTGGAGTGATCTGACCTCTGCCCTTTGCGCTAACTTTAGCGCAAAAGGAAAATGAATGAAATGAAGTCTCTTATATTCGTTGGAATCAATCATATCAGTTGAACTCCTCATGTCCGTTGCACTCCCCATGTCCGTTGAACTTCTCATGTCCGTTGGACTCCTAATGCCCATTGGATTCTCTATGCACGTTGGATTCCTCATATCCATTGAACTCCTCATGTCCGTTGGATTTCCAACATGTCGGCGGTTGAAGAAGTGTTCCTCGTCACGAAAAGTACATTTAAGAAAAACTAATTCTAGATGGTTGTGACAGGGTAACATAAACTGCAATTTCCTTTATTTCGTCATGGTCATACACCCTGATATAACCAAAACAACTCTCACGCGTTGTTGAATGAAACGTTGCTCTCCGAGGGATGTTAATTTTTAAATTAAAAATAGTTGGAGGCATCATATTTGATAAACTTACAACCATGGGCTCCATAGAAGAGTGGTACACAACCTGCGGTTTCTTACTGGTCCCAATGCTCTCTCTCTCTCTCTCTGTATGTAAACGAAGTCTAAAATAAATTGTTACATTTACAACATAAACTATAAACATAAATGGACAGATATCATATAGACAGAAACAAGGACCATGTTAATTTATATCAGTGTTTCGCCAGTTTGTTTCTGCCACCACCCCTTCATATATATGTTATAAATGTTCCATTACTAACACAACATCGTATGTAAGCAAACTAACTAAACTGATTATTATTACCTGTCCATTTATGAACATTTGGATGTCAGAATTATGCATGTGGACAGAACAGTAAGGAAAATAATAGAATGGTCTTCCTACGCTAGAAATAGTTTGCTGGCTGCAAAGCGCCTCCTCGGAGGAAAGTTGCATAGTGGGTGACCCAAGGGAAAGATCAGATTGTCTCAGGACATATGCCCTCCTCTGAGTAGAAGGCTCCTTCATTAGGTTTTGTACTAAGCCATACGCTGAAGCCTCCAGTATGAAAGAAAGCTAAAAAAAAAAACCACCCCTCATCATAGGAAGTAAGAGCTAATCGCTCGCAATTCCTGGGTTATCTCAAACAAATAAAACAAACACATATTACATTATTAAAAGTATCAATATGTTTAATCAGTGTAAGAACACATAATATTCAGTCCTGAACATTTTCATACATAGATCATGTTTTTAGAAATAATATTGGAGCAACTAATGACCAAATCAGAAACATAAGTGTGTAGGCCTATAACATTTTGAAAAAAAAACAAAAAAACTCTAAAAATTTATAACAATACATGTACATTGCAATTCCTAATATATTTTTTTAGTAGTTAAAAAATTGTGAAAATTTGCTTGAATGTGAACATACGGATGTATTAATAATAAAGGCATATAGCAGTTTGCTGACCAACAATTAATATGATGCATACAATTAATGAAAATTAAAATTGAAGAGTACATTTATTTTCCAGATTTTGTGAAATATATTTTGTCACTCACATTTTTAAAATTTATATAATATTTTTATAACAGAAACATGTTCCTCTATTATATAGATAGGCATATAGATAATTCATTACCAGTCATTTTCGTATATAATACATGCTTTAGAAATAATTATTAAATGATTGTGAAAAAATTCGTGACACGAGTGTGTATAACACTTATTTGGAAAAATAGAGCCACTAAAAACATGAAAACATGACATGCACATTGCAAATCCTAATATAGTAATTTAGTAGTTAAAAACTTGTGAAACTATCCTAGAATGTGTCAATATGGATATATTTCTACACTGTTACTGTATTCAACTATTTTGATGTAGTTAAATATTATTGCAACAAGTCAGCTGCATGCATTCGCATGTGCCGAAAGCGGGGCCTTGCGCCGTGACGTCACATACCGAAAACACACCTTGCGTAAAGGTCTCCAGTTGTCGACGGTGACGCTTGCGTCAAACCATAGTCCCATATTTTTGTCATTTCTTATTATTTATTCTACACATACGAAATCCATACTGTATAAAATTTGGATTAAACTTGAGCTATAAATTGAGAGCAATGTGTATGTAATACTTTTTTTTAAACATCAGTCACGTAATGTAAAATGTGAATTAAATATATACTTTAATGAGCAGGTTACAACAGAAGCTTGGAGTTGCTCAAATTTTGAGTTCATATACCTCATTCAGCAATGTCCAAACGTTGTTTTTTTTGTCTCCTTAAGAAGTTGTGATAATTCACAGAAGTTTCTCTCCACTAAATGTGATATGAAAAAATTGATGACGACAAATTTTACTCTCTCCTACAATGTTGGAAATTGTGTTTTAATGTTTGACTAACCAAAATTCTTGATAATGGACTTCTCTTTTTAAAATGGCCTTCATTTCAGAGTGGTTTTTAAACGTGAGAAGTTCTTGCTCACAATTTTCTTCCACGTGCATTCAAATCTTGAAAAATATTTATGCTCCAATCTTTCACTTGTAGTTCAATCAAATCATGGAAATGTTCCTTCATTCGTTGCTTCACATTGATCGAATGTTCAATAAAGATGTGGATATCGTCATCTCACGGCGTTGAGTAGAAAATCGGTACAATTCTTTACGTCCAATATTTCGTCGAAATAGTAGAATCTTGGAAATAAATGTTATGACGACTTATTATGTCCCGATCAGATTACCTTCAAGATCTTGCAGCAGAAAATTGAGCTTATTGAATTGTGAGAAAATGTCAACTATATAACTAATATCATGCTTAATAGCCGCAATTTTTTGACCAATAGGAGAATTCACTGATTGCAAGAACTTGACCGTACTTTAAAAAAAAAATTACTACAAGTTACAGACAATTATCTTTTGTAAACCACCTTACAATCTGCGTTCATCAAGATTATCTTATGAAAACCACCTTACAATCTGCGTTCATCAAGATTCTGACATAGTCTTTATCATTTTCAAGACATAGTTGACAAAAGTGGGTTCAGTGACTGAACTTTGTTTTCATTAATGGCAGAGATAACTATATTGAGAGAGGTGTGCAGATGACAGCTGATATTCTATGCCATAAGATGTCGATGAACAACAAAATGAATTGTCATAACGTTGTGCGCGACCTTCTTAATATGCATGAAAGCCTCTGTGTTGACCAATCATTGACGTAGCTCCATCCGTTGCACAAGCGAGCATGTATGTTATTGAGACGAAATAATTCTTGGACTTTACAAAATACTGATTCTCATTTGTTCATTGTTTCTATTGTTCTTGAAACACCCCCCCCCCCCCCCATTTCCTTATGAATTTAACCATCTTTAAGAAAACGTACATATTAGATCTCAACTAACCACTTGAACATTTATCTACCACAGTTTTTTTATATGACATTTCAAACCTATAAAATTGTAGAAAAATCTAGTCTCTAAATCTAAAATCTAATCTAATCTAAAATCGATTGACTCGTTTTCTTCTATATTATATGAGAGTTACTCTTAGCAGACGGCGTGCCGTTTCGCTGATATGGACTGAATACGTATGGGGTAACCGATGTAGAATTAAGTCAATCATTTACACTTATTGAGATGTGTTTTAAAAACAAATCGAACCAGTTAACATGCACAACACACTGAATGCGTTTGAACAATTTTTCTAATACTTTTAAATATCCTCTCTATTTTAAAAAGATTTCAAATAAAACTAGGACTAGTCGTAATAAAAGACTAATCCACGAAAAGACGCACAAGACTCAAATGAAGACAAAGCGAAATATTTAAAAATGGTTCCAGAGTTAGCGCCGTGAGAATTCTCCCAGATCGGTCGACACTTGAAAATCTCTTGAAGGCTATCCGTCGATTATTAGATACAAACAGTGCAAAATGAACATCGTATGAGGCCACAGCGGGGTATCCTTCGAATTTTGTCAGGGCTCATCCAGAAATTATTTATCCGTACGATAATTGATAGTTTTTTATTGTGTTCTTTCACCACTCACAACTTTGCATTTGTCAGTGATATCAAATTTGTAAGTCTTGTGGGGGAGAAGCAGCAATAAGAACATGGTTTATGTTTCCCACTTACAACAGATATTTCTGATTGAGAAGTTGATTTTTAGTGGTCTATTTTCAGAACCAGAGCTGCAGCAAACACAAAGTGTAATGGAGACGATGATAGTACATTTGTACTCAGCTCACACACACGTGTATATATCACACAATGACACTGGGTAAAAGGGTACAAAACTATGGATCGTTGGAGCGGCAACCCTTCCAAGGTTAAATCTCCTTGATGAGACACATCACCTTCAGCTGTAACGGAATCCAGTTTCGCTAAACCAGTTATTAAAATAATGCGGTCGCAGTTCATATAATCGTGTAATAAATAATTTAGAATATACCCCAAACCTCATAATTAAAATTAAAACATCAAGGAGGACAACGTTGAAATTCATAATCAACAGAAACATATAATGAAATAGATTATATTCTTGTTTCAAAACGATTTAAATGCACGCCCGAACCAGAACGTACCCTGGAGCAGATGTTGCCAGTGACCATGACTTGGTGTTGACAACGAAAAAATTGAAGCTAAAAAAGCAGTGTCACAAAAAAAAAGAAGAAAAAAGCTGACTCCAGAATAAGATTCGTTTTAGACAAACTGAAATATCCAGAGGAATCTTTCAGAAGGCAACACCAGGTGGTAATTTTTAAGCATTAAATTTAATTTAAGATTGATACAATGATAAAGAAAATTAGGGAAGCCATTTTGCAGAAGGCGAAAGAAATACTCGGTAAAAAAGCAAGCACAAAACATGCCATGGATAACAAGTTACATATTACAATTATGCGATATCGGTAGAGATAATAAAAAAGACAAGAAAGAGAGTTTAGTCTTAAAACATAATATAGTAATGTGAATACAAATATAAGATGCAAAATGAAACAAGCAAAAGAGAAATGTCTTAATGACCAATGTGAGACCATCAACACAGCTATTCGACACGACAACCACAGACAGCTAAGTTATCCATTATAAAAGATGAAAATGGCAAAACGCTAAATTAAAAACCACAAATAATTAATAGATGGATTGAATGATGTAAAAAATTATGATGATGGTGATGTTCCTCTTTCGCAAGCGAAGATGAGAATGCATGAAAAACAATGAATACGATGAAAAAATAAATAATAATAATACATTGATAATTGTCTAATTTGGTTTGTGAGTACGTAGAGGTCCGATTCGTGCACGGAAAGTTCTATTGCAGTGTATGCAGGAGTGCTGAAGGTTCGGAGTAGGAGAATTTTCGGATTTGTCCTTCCACTTCTTGCGCTTGTAAATTTCCCGCAGTGTTCTTTCTTTTTCAAATTTCGTGATGCCAGCTATAATCTGGGTGTGCCAGGTTGAGCGATCACGTAATGTAGTCTCCCAGGAGCTAGAATCAATGCTAAAATTGTAAGGAATTATACAACTGTACAAAACCATAAGACTGTGAAATACTTGACAACTTATGCAATTCAAGAGAATTATGTGATTCTGAAATCGTGAGAGAAGTTTAAGATGCAATATGATCATCTTGATTCTTGATTAGAAACTGGCCTCACAGTACGTGGGGCATTCCCATAAGTGCTCCGCCCTCTGTTCCAGCAAACATCCGACTGAATGGTGTTTCGAGTCTAATGTCGCCGAAACAGACGTCGACATCAGGGCACAACTCTGGCCCTTGCGACAGGTTTCTTTGTTGTTCCGTCCACCAACGCCGTGCCCGTAACTAGTTCAAGCACAACTTCGGCCTGTCGGAACAACATGGTAACTGTTATCTACGGGATTGTATAGATGACGTGCCAGGAAGCTTCTATAAGAAGATTCTATAAGAATCATTAAAAAGTGGAAAGACATCAGGAATAGATAATATTTCTACAGAGCTCCCCAAACATGGGGGACATAGAAACAATAAATGTTATGAAAACACTTTGTCAACGCATATAGAAATGAAAAAAATGCCATACAAAAGGATTCAATCGTTGGTAATCACTAGCAAAGAAAAGGAATTGAAAATTTGTCAAAAATTCTAGAACTAGTAGTATATATCAGTCATTCAAGGAAAACGATGTTAAAAAACATTGATATGAAAACATAAAAAACAAATGATATTATAAAACAGATTGAAATATAGATCAGATAAATACTAACTGAAGAACAAGCACGTTGTAAGAAACAAGGGTACAACAATAGCAGACCAACCCGCGTTGCGCACGAGCGAATTATGTTCTTTTGGGTTTGTAATGTGTTCTTCTTCTGTTTCAGCGTTCATTCTCAAACTCCCGTTAGATATCCATTGTAGCAGAGTCAAAGTCTTCCAGGGGAGAGGGAAAGGGAGCTTTCAGTGCGTTGAGCGTAGATAGAAAGATATTGCGCTTCATGCGCCTTTAGCGAAAGTTTGTTTCTTTAAAAAATGTATGGTTTGTTTCCTAAATAATAATGTGGACACATCTTCCCGTAATTGTCGAACCGTCATTTTAAAAGGTTGGATTTTCTCTTAACCAATAGGTCTTATATTGTAGACGGTCATGAGTAAAACACCAACTCCTTACATAGGGAATACGATTGTAAATGAATAATCCCGTGCGGGTTATTTTTGAACTCACCCATGTATTGCTGGGACCCGAAAGGGGAACAAAGAATAGCAACACGGTTTACTTTTTATGCATATCGTAAGCGATAACTTAGGAAGTTTTGTGTTGAAGTTGGCTGTCCCATTACATATAGGGGCAAAGTGACATGGAAGCCGTGCTGAAGTCGGATGTGTCAGGTCGAAAGGTGCATATATCGAAGCTAATATGTAATCTATGTCACGACGCTTTTCGTTCTCGGGATTATATGATGCTTATATGCAGGAATTTAAGATGAAAACGCAAACAAAAAGTAAAATAAAAAATTTATAAATGTGAAATCATAGCTGTATCAATTACAGCGGAGTTCATGTCAATACTTAATTCATTGGCGAGATTAGTCTGTGCATGAAGTGCTCCTCGCATGGGTGCCGAGCGATATGTCAGGTCCCCGGCCACCGAAATGAATAAATTGCTAACCAGTATTGGGAAAAATAATAAAAATCAACACAAGAAAAAGTGAATTTAATAATTATCTGACCCCCCCCCCCCTTTTTTCCACCATGAAAAATTTTTTTGTTCATCCATAACTCCATCGGTGGAGGGAATTTCTCAGTACTATTTCTGATGGTTGGTTCGTTGCTGATCCAGCGGCCCATGGACGCATTCCCTTTGACTAAATGCCATTAAATGACATTATATTGCTGGGAAGTCTGTCGATTTTCGGCCCACCCCGGGACAGTGTCAGAGAATAACTATCACACCTCCAGGAAGGTAGGTTTCAACCTATGCACTGCTCCGAGCCACTGTAGCCAAGATAGGGTTCACTGTGCTCATTCCCCGCCACCAATTGACTACTGGTTATGCCGAACTTCTCTATTGTTCCAGGCATGCAACCAAATGTTCAAGTCAAGTCACGTCCTGAGTCACTGTGCCTCTATGATTGGTTTCAGTCATAGGAAAAAACAGTGCTGTCAGTTCCCTCCTCCCCAGTGCTGCACAGTACATCTCTGGCTCCCTCCCAACCACAGAGGGTGCATACATATATATTCAGGTATACATGACACACATTCCAACAACAAAATAAAAGCATAATTGTATAGATGACGTGCCATGAAGCTTCTCTAAGAAGATAACCTCAATATAACGGCATGTCATCCACTAAGGTTTTCTGTTGCATGGGTGGTTTGTCTAGTGGGTCATTGGTGAGAATCACAGGCGCAACCACATGCGTACTATTTCTGATCATTGATAGAGAAATGTTAGCTCCACTTGTCGGTGCACTGCAAGAAGTACTAGTTAAAGACAAACGGAAGATGTGTGTTCAAGGCATATGCTCCTTGGGGAGCTGAATGGTGAATATAAAACATAATAGACACGCCCAATTATTTACAACATGAAAATTCCACAAATACAGTACATATTTTATGCTTATATGAAGTGGGGGCTAGAGAGTTCCGCTTCTGGATGAAGATAATTCATTGGCTCATACCCCACAGCCATAATTAAGTCGAATGTCATGTCCTGACGTCCAGGCGGGATTCTCGAGCAGAGAGAGGCGGTAAAGAGGCAATTTGAGAATTCGTTTTAGGCAAATCAATTATCGTGGTTGATGAAACGATCAGAATAAAGCGCTGAGTTTAAACAGTGGCCATTTCTGTAAATGGAAGCGATGACGTGATCGATTCTTGTGGTCCGGAATGCTTATGTGTGCTTTTTATATCTGACTCAGGGGAGACAATCTTTCATCTAAATCTCTACGGATTGGAGATTAAATAACACAGAGATTGCATAATGTGAATATTGAGTGTCCGTCTGTGATTGCTTCTCTTCTTTGTTTGAACAGTTGAATTTCTCTCAAGATTGTTCATCCCTTATCTGCATTTATACATTTCGATCTCTCTAATACCATATCTGTTTCCTATTTCTCATTTGAACGTTATTTACTATAATTTCCACTTATTTTTTGTTGCATTTTTTCTTTAATTCTTATCATTTTAGTTTCAGATTTTGTGGCTTCTGTATATGCAATATTGTTGAATGTTGTATGACGTATGTTGTATGACGCTCTACAATGAGGCGGGGACATGACCACATATACAACTTTTCTAAGGTGGAAAAGTGGGTGTGTGTCTCTGTGTGTGTGTGTGTGTGTGTGTGTGTAGGGAGGGGGAGGGGGGTGGTTACCTTAAATATCTTTCGTCTAATGTTTTTTTTTTGGGGGGGGGGGGGAATCATTTAGGTAATGGTTTGGTCATATCAATAATTATGTCGAATCCCTGATCGCGTGCCGACCTACTTATATTTTTGATTATTTCCCTTGTCTATGTTTATCAATGTATTTATATAATTATTTCCCTTGTCTATGTTTATCAATGTATTTATGTAATTATTTCCCTTGTCTATGTTTATCAATGTATTTATGTATGTTTATTAATGTAAATATTAATTTATTTAGGAAGCGTGCATGAGTGGTTAGGATAGTTGTGTGGTAATTAAGTTATCGAGAACTTCGGAATTACATATTTAGGCTTTAGTGAATTCATATACTTCCAAGTATAGCGATCTTCATTGTATACGGAGCCATATCATTGGACCAGGATTTAACATCTTTTATGTAGCATACCATACTACATATATTGAGCTAATCCTTCAGTACAGAACAAGAATCAGTGGGCAGGTTTCTACGGAACAAATAGCAAACACACTTAAACGAAACGAAATTCCGATAAAGTCGCATATACCGACGCATCCAATATTCGACACATTGCCCTGACCACTCGATATGCGCGCTGCTTACTGAGTGGGAGGTGGATGTTCAATTCATTGCGCGCAAATAGCTATATCGGTATTTTAAGTTACGACTTTTTAAGTTTCCGAGATAGTGCAATAGCATATGAAATTAAAAAGTTGGTATGTTGTCACGTGATTTATCCACTGATTCCTGTATTGTACCAATCCTTCTTTATGGGTTCGAAGCAAGGGCAGTAAATAAAAGAGCTCAAGATAAACTGGAGGCAACTGAGATGTGACTTTTTCTGTTTTGTTTAGAACGACTAATTATTGCAAATATTAGAAGCAGTCAATAAAGATGTTTAGATCATGTGATGAGAGAAGAAACAAACTGGAAAGTTGGAGATTGGAGGCAACAGAGATGTGGTTCTACAGAAGAATGCTGAGAATACCATGCACTGCCAGAAAAACTAATGTAGAGGTGTTAAAAGAGTTAAATGCGAAACGGACCTTAATCAACAATATAAGAAAAATGCAATCTTCTTTTTTTGGCCACTTCATGAGACAGGCAGGTTTAGAGAACATAATCACAACAGGCAAGATTGAAGGCACCAGAGACAGAGGGCGACAACGTGAGAAAATATTAGACAGTTTGACAACCTCGCACGGCAAAGAAACGACAACGACTTTCATACATAATACTGTGGACAGAGAGCTGTGGAGAGCCATGGCCGCCTACGCCACCCGGCATGGCACCTGATGATGATGATGAGAGAAGCAAAACTTGAACATTTATTGACCATCAGAAACATCAAGGGGAGAAGAGACAGAGGAAGACAAAGAGAATAATTTCTGGATGGGTTATCACTGTGGCACAAAAAGTTGTCATCAACGGAACTTATTAATAACACAAGAGACAGAGAGTTGTGGAGAAACATGATCGCCTACTCCACTTAGTATGGCAATTGATTGATTTATGCTACATACCTTTCTTTCAAGTGCCAATGTACAGGACGATAGATCCATGGTATACTCTAGGTTGACTAGTAGACTGTTAGCAAGTTCATATAGATAGTAAATCGTAACTATCATGTCATCCTCTGTCCACATATAAAAAGCAATTTACAGTGAATTGTGCATCCTTTTCTTACTTACGCCAGTGCAATAGATTATCACATTAGCAAACAATATCCATGACACGTCACGTGAACAGCATCACGTGACAACAGAAATTATTTTACGATTTATGTTCGATTAATGAACATAATCGGAAATACCCGCTGGGAACCTAAGGACAATGGCATAGCGCGGTCCCGGTGAGTGATCACTTTGTGGTGCGGTGTTTGCACTTGTTACGAGTAGTGAAAACTTGCCTTTGTTATTTGGAACAGGAGATCAAACATGAAGGAAAGGAAATCTCCAGGCTGTTAATACAGAAATGATTTTTTAAGGGGAAGAGAATTTATTTAAGAGGTTTTGTTACAGGAAGCCTGAGAGCACGGAGAGTTGTCGGTGGTAGCTGAAGAGCCAATGGTGTGATTGTTAAGATTTGCACAATCTGGGCAATTTTAAGTACCTACGTGAAATTTTTGTCATTTGAAGAAGTAGTAGGAGCAGTTTGTGTAAGTGGTGGACTGACAGTTTGTGGAATGAGTGCAGGGATGAACAGGCGAACGTGGGAAATATTCCGCTGTTTACATATGGCCGCCTGACAAAAGGGAGGTAATGCTCTCCAAACACTCGTTGTTTCGTTTTCATCGTCAGAAAATTGTCATAATGAGGTTCCAATCGCTGTGAGGAAGATTACATCAGGCAGACGTGAGGCAAAGATGATTTTTGAGGTTTTATTTCGCGACCACAAAAATTACTCTACATTACCACTTCCGTTTTCATCGCGTCTGACAAGAAATGGCCGCAAGCAGAAGATATAAGATTTTTGCTTGCTCAAATTTTCTCCGATCAGAGAATGTTGATATTTCCCACGCGCGTGCTTTACAAAAATACCCGGATTTAAGAACGGCAAGACTGCTTTACGAGCTTTAATGTAAAAATGTAAAATTCAGTTTAAATGGGCCCTAGGGTTTATTTAAGTGTAGTCCCCATGTGTTCGTATTCCAGAGATAGAAAAACGACAACAAAAGGAAGCAGACGTGAATGATCGTGATGGGTTAGTGCGATTAGTTGGATAAAACGGGGGCTATGATCTGCCCCTATCATGTTTTATTGAATGTTCCAGAAATTAACGTCGGGGCAATAGATTACATGCAGGCAGGGGCTTTTCCAGGACTCAAAGTAGTTGAATACTTACGAGGGTGTTTGAAAAAATATTTGAGTTCATTTAATAGCGAGTGTCTCAATCATAATTTCGTCTTATAATGAGCACAGGGTAAAAAATAAGTGCTTTCTGGAATGTTGAGATGACAGGGTCTGAATGTAAGAGATGGCTGTTGATTGGAAATTGATTATGTTTAGAAGATAGCATTTCTGTTGATTTTAAATTTATGTTTAAAAAAAGTATATTATTTCTGAGAAGGGTATGAACATAATGGTTTGCTTACGTTTTATAAAGCTCTTAGTGGACGTTAATGTGTATATGGTGGTTTTTGGAACAGCACAACAAGACAAGCTACACCATCTTAGTGGACGTTAATGTGAACATGGTGGTTTTTGGAACAGCACAACAAGACAAGCTACACCATCTTAGTGGACGTTAATGTGTATATGGTGGTTTTTGGAACAGCATAACAAGACAAGCTACACCATCTTAGTGGACGTTAATGTGAACATGGTGGTTTTGGAACAGCATAGCAAGACAAGCCACACCATCTTAGTGAACGTTAATGTGTATATGGTGGTTTTGGAACAGCATAATAAGACAAGCCACGCCATCTTTTTAGAAGCTAGTGAAATGGAAGAAGGTGGTTGGAAGATGGTTTTAGAGCTCATTTATTCATTCAATGTGATAAAAGTGGTTGCACATTGGTGAACACACATACTCATACTCAATCGCTCAGCAACGATTGAATAGTATCCTTAATCCATAAAACACAACAGATGTCAGGTTTGTAGGTGTACTGTAATGAATACACCAACACAGAGTCCTCCAGCGATTTCTATAAGCCTTCAGCGATGTGGATCGGGGTGATTCTGTGATGTTGTCTGCAAATGCCTTTATCCTCTGCTCCTTCCTTCTTCGATTGCCCCATGAAAGATCTTTACAACATAGAATCATGTCGCCTTGCATGTCCAAACCATGCTTGCTTTCTTCCACTTGCTATTGCATGGTTGTGCTTCTTGTGGATCTTTATGCACTATATCGATTTCGTTCGCATACATTTATATAACGCTGGGTATATGAGTTTCGTAGAATTCACCGATGACGCTCATTTATTCGTACTCATATTTCCATGTTTCAATATCTTTAGTATGTCAAACTCGCACAAGCATACATCCAAATCTGGATTAGTTAAAAAGAACAATAATAATTTGCTTAGAGCATCACGGCAACAGGGGGGGGGGGGGACGGGCTGAGCATCACATATCAGCGTTCCCAATAAATCTACTTTACATTTTACAAAATCTGAGATAAATGTGTATTTAGTAATAATCTTAGTAATAATGTAAGTAGGGTCAATGTCTTCCTTCTATTGAATATGTAAGTATGGTCACTGTCTTCCTTCTATTGAATGTATAAGTAGGACCGATGTCTTCTTTTCATGCATCTCGTAGTAGGCGAATAAGGAAAATTGTACCCGGTTTCCCTGACCTTACGAAACATTGTACCCGGCTCCCATAACCACACGGAACATTATCCCGTCTCCCCTAACCACACCGAAAATTTCAGCCGTTCCCCTAACACATGAAAATATTGTACCCGACTCCCCTAAATACACGAAAAATTGTACCTAGCTAATCTAACCACACGGAAAATTGTACCCGGCACCTCCAACCACACGGACAATCTGAATTAGGCCCATATATCACACAATTAAAAAAATGTATCCTAATATCAAACGAGAAAAGCATTAATTCAGCCCCATGTCATAGGATAAAACCTAAATTCGGCCCCCATACAACACCAGAGAGCATCTGTTTGGCACCTATGCGACACGAGATAAACATCAATTCGGCCTCATAACACAAGAGAACAACATACAGTTGGTCTCCATATCAATCGAGGTAAAAAAATAAAATTCCCATACTACAATAGAAAATATAAATTTGGTTCCATACCTCCCGGGAGGAGTTAAATTCACGCGAGAAAAATACGACTTCGATACCACACGATAAAAATTAAATTCGACTACCATACAACACGAGAACAATATATTTGTTATTCCTATACCACACTAGAAAAACCAAATTCGGCCCTTAAACCATACGACTGAAAACCCATCACATCATCCCCCCCCCCCCCAAAAAAAAAAAATAACAACAACATTGCAACAAAAGAAAATTAGGCCCCGATAACTTGATAAAAACTTACTTCTGCAACCATACACACGATAACAATTTGGTCCGCCGACTCATAATAGTTACCCATCCCTGCTTCACTGAAGAGATGGATAAGTGAGAAACAATAAAACAATAAGAGAACCATGGGAACCGTTCGGTGAAGCAACAGATAACAGACGTTAAGCTCAGTTATAATCCAAAATAATCAAACCTGCTGTCATGTTTTTCATCCCGTAGTCTGACCTCCATATTTGCGAATTGTGACTTCGAGAGAAATTCCTTAGACAGAACTAGGGCACTTGAAGTGGCACTGTATTCTTGATTAACATTACACATGCTCGATCCAACACCCTTTTCATTGTTTTTATCACGAAACCCGTGATTGAAGAATATATTATCGTGCGACCTCATGGTAGGGGTTGATTATAAACACAAAAAGTCGAGAGAAGAGTCCTCTAACAGTGAATTGCCTTTTGTATACGATTCTCAGTAATAGTGGTAAGCCTCCTTATGTTGGTTATAACGTCATGGAAACAATTTTCATTAATACACATAGAAAATGTATATAACGTCGAGAAGACATACTCACCCTTTTTTTACCGTGCCCCCCCCCCCCTTGGGCCAATTTCTGTTCCATACAACAAATATATACATCCTCCTTCATACCAAATATTAGGTTATTAACTTTCTTTGCACACCGCCAATGATTTTTAGGTATATCAATCTATATCTTTTAATGTATCGTTCAATTATTCATGTGTCATTCAATTGTTCATGTCATTCAATTGTTCATGTGTCATTCAATTGTTCATGCCATTCACTTGTTCATGTTTAATTCATTTGTTTATGTCATTCAATTGTTCATGTGTCATTCAATTGTTCATGTCATTCAGTTGTTCATGTGTCATTCAATTGTTCATGTCATTCACTTGTTCATGTTTCATTCATTTGTTTATGCCATTCAATTGTTCATGTGTCATTCAATTGTTCATGACATTCACTTGTTCATGTTTCATTCATTTGTTTATGTCATTCAATTGTTCATGTGTCATTCAATTGTTCATGTCATTCACTTGTTCATGTTTCATTCATTTGTTTATGTCATTCAATTGTTCATGTGTCATTCAATTGTTCATGTCATTCAGTTGTTCATGTGTCATTCAATTGTTCATGTCATTCAGTTGTTCATGTGTCATTTAATTGTTCATGTCATTTAGTTGTTCATGTGTCATTCAATTGTTCATGTCATTCAGTTGTTCATGTGTCATTCAATTGTTCATGTCATTCAGTTGTTCGTGTGTCATTCAATTGTTCATGTCATTCAATTGTTCATATCGTTCAATTGTTCATATCATTCAATTGTTCATAGCATTCAATTGCTCATAAATTTAACATGTTATTTAAAATTACGCTCCAATCCCAGATCTCGTGCAGACCTGCTTATTTTTATTTTTATTGGCTATGTGTATTAGACACCGGGTATTTATGAATTACTTAACATTACTACATATTGGCCTCTTTCCTAACACCAGTGTATTATCACCCACACAACTCTCATAACCAGTCATACAACCGTTCAAAATAAATTAATATTTAAATTAATAAACATAAGTAAACATATGGAAGACAAGGTAGACAAGAGAAATAATCACAACAAAAATAAGTATGCACGCGATCTGGGACTGGACCAAAATGACTTTTTAGTTCCCATGCAATGTAGATTCAGAAGCACTATACAATGATAATTGTTCTTCGTGTTCATTTGAACACCCAGAGAATGGCTCTAACTCGTAAAATAAAGGTTTATATTTTATTTATATACGTGCCTGTTCAAGAACCATACTAGAATATCAGTTGTAAGCAATTCAAAATTTAATGTAGGATGCTCAAATGCATTCTGAATGCAAGTTTTATTACTATATTTTTCAAGAAAAAAAAAACACATGTGCGTTTTTTTGTAGTTTTTATCAGGTTAATATCAGTTGAGTCATCGATGAGCAAAAAAAAAATATGTTGTATTTACTTATTACTTTTAAACATTTTTAAAAAAATCTCGTTGAGCTTTTATTTAATTATATTATCAGAGTACACTTGGTTCTAGTGCTCATTTATAATTGTAAGAATACTATCATTTGTATAAACTTGTATTATCCCAATTCCGAAATCAATAGCCATCCACTGCATACTATAAAATACGTGATACTGATAACTTAATTTTAGTCATTGTAAATATTTTTCAAGTTTCTGAGCTTTCACGGAATCAATTATGGTACTTGCACGTTTTGTGCATAGTAAAATTATACAATTACTTTTCACTAAGTAACAACTGAGTTGAAATATTATCCTTACTGTAATCTTGTGTCTTTTACATCAATAAACGCTTATGTTCTTGTTTTGTTAGCTGTATTATGTCTTACTATTGTAATAAATAAAGCGTCCACTTTGACATCTAGAGGAAAGGATAATGGAATGCTTCTTCGAAACACGCACTCTTTACTCTATATTTACACATGAATATAATATACACCAAGGTCGTAGATACAACTGTGTTCAGGCGGAGGTTCTTTTAAAAATTTCTATATTACTAAGATTAAAGACGGGGGCTGAGTTTTATCCCTACGCCCGAGCAGACATCAACTAAATAGACAGTGTTTATAATGCAATTAATATTTACAAAAGTCCATGCTAAAAATTTCCTTTAGCTAAATGTAAACACAAAAATATGTGAAAGTATATATTTTTGTAAGAGGAACAAATAAATTGCCTAATAAATATTTCATGTATAGTGACTTAAAAAATGGCAAAATTTGAGAAATTTGATCATAAAATGATCAATATGGCAACCATGTTCTCATCGTATATACGTTTCTTAGTATACTTTCATTAATTTTGTTTCTCAATATAATGTAATTAGTTATAATCATGTGTCTGTGATTGCAGACTATTATCAGTAACCGTTGCAGAGAAACGTGATCCCAAATATTAAAGCGAAATAACATTGTAATGAAGCGTTATGAATCACTAATATAACACAGGAAACACACACATACACATGAACACATACAGGAACACATACAATATACTTTGTCAACCTACACTTATCAATGTTCTCATTTTAGTTTATGTCATCATTTTTTAATTCTATCCCTTAGAGGTCGCGGTGATAGGATTACCTTTCCTTTAGAGGTCGCGGTGATATGATTACCTTTCCTTTAGAGGTCGTGGTGATAGGATTACCTTTCCCTTAGAGGTCGTGGTGATAGGATTACCTTTCCCTTAGAGGTCGTGATGATAGGATTACCTTTCCTTTAGAGGTCGTGGTGATAGGATTACCTTTCCTTTAGAGGTCGTGGTGATAGGATTACCTTTCCTTTAGAGGTCGTGGTGATAGGATTACCTTTCCTTTAGAGGTCGTGGTGATAGGATTACCTTTTCCTTACTTAGAGGTCGTGGTGATAGGATCACCTTTTCCTTACTTAGATGTCGTGGTGAGAGGATTACCTTTTCCTTACTTAGATGTCGTGGTGAGAGGATTACCTTTTCCTTACTTAGATGTCGTGGTGAGAGGATTACCTTTTCCTTGCATAGAGATCGTGGTGGTAGGACTACCTGAACTATAGCCCCCATTAGTTTTTATGGCAAAAAAAAGTTGTGATATAACCAAATTGAAATCACACCCATGGTTGAAAGAAATGTACCCCACCATAATAGAGATACTATAAAATAAATAAAACTTAAATATTTCACAGAATTTCACACAATATCTTTCTTCAGATGTTGTTTCTCTATATTTTTCAGTTTTTATTTCTCAATATTTTGCAGTGTTTATTTCTCAATATTTTGCAGTGTTTATTTCTCAATGTGTTTTATAGCTGTTGTTTTTTTATATTACTCAGAATATAGAGTATTCCTTACTGTTTCTTTTTGGATATTTCACAGTGGTTATTTCTGATAGTATTTTTATTTATTTCTCAATGTGTATTTCCCCGTGTATATATCTAAATATTGATTGCTAGGCATTTGTTTCTAATATTTTCCCCAGTACTTATTTCTCAGAGTGTATTTTTTAGTATTTATTTCTATGTATTCCTCAATATTTATATCTCAATAGTTATTACTCAGTATTAATTATCAGTGTTTATGTTCAGAGTTTATTTTTGAGATTTTCTATGTATTTCTCAGTATTTATTAGTATTTCTCATTATTTCTCAGAATTAATATCGGAGTACTTATCAAAATGTCTCTATATTTCTCATTCCTCCATCTTCATTGTTAATCAGCTTTTATCAGGTTCCACATAGCCTATCCAGTGGTTGATCAAAATATGGTCCGTCACGCAGGTCCATTGATAAGAGGAGGGGGTTTGTGGTGTTTAAAATCACCCCGACCCTTTTAGCTAATAGGAACATGACTATTAGCACTAGGATCTTTGCCAAGAGGAAAGTAAGTAGTTAACCCCCTCCCCGGAACATCCCCCCCCAGCGACATTTCACAGAAAGGTAATCAAATGTTATATAAAATAGACGACCTGAGACCCAAACACACGCGAATGACCTTTTTTATATAATCCCCCATCCTGCATAAGAGATCATATCTACGGGTCTGTCGCCAAGTCATTTTTACTGGATCTGCAAGCAGATTCATTATTACTATATGCACCGTCTTCTGAAAATACGAGTTGGAAATTCAAAGGACTAACATAAAATTGTTGACTCCGTCATATATAAAAGAACAAGTGCAATGCGGCCCGGAATCCCAAAAAAGGTTTTCCATCTCTGGTTTAAATTTTTTCGCAACTTAATGTATATGGTTATAGCAAGAGCATAAATAAGTTGGTGGGTTGGGCGGGGTGGAGGGTGAATAGTTAAACCCCAATTCCTGTTAGCAAAGTAGGGCATGACATGTTATATTTGATTCATTTTAGTAAGCAACAAACAAAACAGGGTATCTTCCACACTCTCCATCCCCAATACAAGCAATTTTCCCCCAAAAGAACATGAAAATTCTTTTTAAAAAAACAGATGACTAGCTTGTTTAAGGTAACCCCTGCTCCTGTTCAGACTTCATTTTCTAAAGTAGCATCCAGACAAGCCCATCTGCAGTGAAGAAAATCTCTGTACAGAAAGTAAACAGAACTTAATTCGTTATTTTTAATGATTGTCGTGATTTTCGTTGGTTACTATTTATATACTAGCAGAAGAGGACAAATAAAGACGGATAGATAGCATCAAGGAATTAACAGCACAAGAGTTCTCCTCACTCATCCGCATCGTTGAAGATATAAATCGCTGGAGGACTATGTGTGCTGTAGCACCCAATATGGTGCCCCTACAATCCTGACGGGTTACTAATTTATAGATTTATTGATACATTTATATACTTGAAGCCGCATGCCAAAAATAGCCAAGGTTGAGCAACTAAAAGCACGGAAATAATCAAAATCGGCCGTTGATGTCATGTTTACTTTTCTGTACAATAGTCTTTACACAGTCTTCCCGATCGTCAGCTCAATCAGATGTGTTGTACAAATCAGATATTCTATAAACTTTAGGAACTGTGTATCTGATCCTTCCTAGAAAACATAGGAAATAAAGACAGCAAACGATCTTATTTTCACATAAACGCCGCTTGTTTTGAAAGTAAGTTTAAATCCTTCTGTTTATACAATTTAGTTATCATAGTCTTGTTGGTTAGAAGGGCACAGTCCAGAGTACGGATGTATTTTGTGTAATGATTTACAGTTTGGCTTCGATATCTGCGTCTTTTGGACTGACACAAACGAATTTATCATGGATTTTTAGGTCACTACCCTCTTCAATACCCCATTGGGACAATACCCCAAGCCTACTTTGTTGTTTTTTTCTAAATGACATTCATGATAGGTTACGGTGCACAAATTTCTTTTTTCCATTTTGGACACCGACAACATACTCTATGGTCTATGGATTGTTTTATAGAATTCAACTTTTACAGCTTTTTTAGTAGGAATACTTTCTCTAAACTGTAGTTGTTGGGGCTTAGGTCAAATTCTCTGAACTGTAGTTATTGGGGCTTAGGTAAATTTCTCTGAACTATACTTAGCGGGGTTTGGGTCAGTTATAGCTGTTTTGTTAACTAATTCTTTATGCCAGTAAGTTGTTTTCTTGTCCTGTAAGTACACTTGATTAGGACCTAGAGCAGGGTTTCTGGAGCCAGCTAGATAATCCAAAATATCCTGGACAGAAAGAAAAGTAAGTATAAAAAGTTTCGTTATCCAATCACATAATAATGTATCCGATTTTCATTTTTATCGTCTTACCGATACTGTGAATGAAAATCTGTTTTTCGTTATTAGCGGCTCCCGACATCAAGGATGGATAAAATTTCGGTTCTTAGCGGCTTATATACACCAATTTGGATCTAATTTTCAGGTTTTGCGACTTACAAACATCATTGATGGGTCTCATTTTGGTTTAGAGAATTACCGACATCAAGGGTGGGTTTCATTTTCGCTCTTCGCGACTCACTGAAACCAATTAAGTCCTATTGTCAGTTTTAGTGAATTACCAACATCAAGGATAGGTCTAATTTTCAGTTTTATCGACTTACCGACACCAAAGGAGAGTCTAATTTTCAGTTTTGGTGACTTACCGACAGCAAAGATGAGTCTAATTTTCAGTTTTGGCGGCCTACCAACACTAAGGATATGTCTATAATTTTGTTTTAGCGACTTACCAACACCAAGGATCAGTCTAATTTTCATTTGTAGTTGCTTGTAGTTTAAAATGGATGATTTCTGTCTCATTTATAGACATTACGAGATTTAAACATTAAATGAAGGCATTACAGTTTGTCAGAATGTGTCACCAAGACAACAGTGCGAAAGTTTTGTGGATCAATTGTAGCCAACATTAGCTGAGGAAACGTAACAAAATCTGTCATTACACGCATTCATTTCTCACATACATGAAATAAAATGTGAAGACGTATGAACACTGACGCGGGCACAGAAGTACAGTATGAAGATTTGGGAACACTGACGCAGGCACAGAAGTACATTATGAAGATTTGGGAACACTGACGCAGGCACAGAAGTACAGTATGAAGATTTGTGAACACTGACGCAGGTATAGAAATCATATTTATTCAAGCTAGTGTATTACCAAAGAACTTGCTGAAACATATCATCACATATAACAACATATTACTAGCAAATTATATACACATGTAAGCACACACAAGTTCCAATCTTAGATTATATCTCTAACTGTAGATATTTTAAACAGAATATCAGTAAACGATCCAACACACAAGTGTGGCTACTCTAACAAGCAATAATAACAAACATAGATAAGGAAGCATTTCCTATTTTAAAAAATAAGGTCATTTCACGGCAGTTTCTTACGGTTGACGAATCCTGAATGATATATTAACTTTATTGTATTTAAATGCTGATGAAAGTTTAAAGATCAAAACGTAGAACGTGTTCTTGTCTTTATTATTTAATTTTACATAGATGTTATATAAAACACACATACGAGTGCGCACACACACGCTCGATCACACAGAGTTGATATAAAATAGGCATACACTTCTAGAACAAAACAAACAAGCACACAATCTAAGATTAGACTAGCATTTCTTGGAACCAACAAACTCTCCATCAACTAGAACTGCCATGTAAGAAAGCACAAGATATAGAATTATACAAGCACTTCTTTGAACTAAAATACTTGCTATTAAAACAAGCAAACATACTTGTTAAATATTTTACCCAAATTAAAACAAAAATTTCTTGGAAACAATTCACCCAATTCATTCACATATTCCATAGAAATAAGAACATTTTAAAAGAAAAACCAACTCATATGAAAAATATCATAAAATCATCACGAACATGCTTTCTCCGAGCTAATCATGAACAAAAAAAATTTAACTTTCTGGCCACATACCTACTTCCGACTGGTTACCTAAACTATTTGAATGCTTGTATAAACTTCTTGACCGAATGTCCAAACTCTTGACTAGTTACTTTATTGTCTAAATTCTCTGATTACTGGTCTAGTTTATGTGGTAGTGTACTCTTTTTAATTCAGTCTTCGTTGACGTGTTTTCTAGGGTAATGTTTCTCAGGCTATATTTACGCGTGTAGTACTTCCAGAGCAAAGTTTCCGTGCCCCATCCTTGGACCAATCTTCTCGACTTTCATTGTGATTGGATATCATTTATCTTAATGTACAAATAATTACAAGTATTTCATATCTGTGCCTCCAAAGACAGATCCGCAATCCAACAATTGTTAATTTTTCTTTGTCCCCCCCCCACTCCCTCCCCAGCAAAACACAGATGCATCTTGGAGTGGACGATACGGTTTACGTGAGAACCATACATTTATGTTATTTAATTAGATTTTATGTTGTTTGTCTGTTTACACGAGTTATATATACAACTATTCTTGATATGCACTAGCGTTGTACCAATATCTACTTTCCTTTCTCAGCTATCTGTCCTCCTCGCTCTGCTGTCTACTATCCCTACCCAGCTGCTTGCCATGTCAAGTTGTCTACTTTCCCTGCTCCTTGGACGTCTCCTGGACGTCTCGTTGTTTATCATCCTTGCTGTGTAAATGTCCTCTCTGTTCTTATGTCTACCTCTGCTTTCCCTACCCGTCGATGTTCGTTCATGTTCTGATACCTGTCGTATATGTTCCTCTTGCAACACTTTATTGCTTCTCTATCATGATGTCGTCATCCCTGCCTCAATGTTTACAATATCTGCCCTTCTGTCTACCCTCTCTGCTCTGATAGTTATACTCTCTGTTCCGCTGCCTACCCTCATTAAGTCAATGTTTGCACTCTCTGTCTTGCTGTCTGTTCTCCTTGACATGATGTCTACACTCTGTCTTGCTGTTTACCTTCCCGGCTTAGTATTTGCATTTGCTGTCCTATTGACTGCTCTCCCTGCTGGATGTTTACACTCTGTCCTACTATATACCCTCCCTGACCCGATGTTTACTCGCTGTGTCCTACTGCCCCCCTCTGTCCTGATATTTACACCCTCTGTCCTGCTGTCTGCCTTCTCTGCCTTGACGTTTACACTAAACCAGTGGTTTTTCTACGTGGGCCATCCAACACATCGTTTATCTGGGAGCCATGAAATTGGGGGCCAGAGCCTTGTCATATGGACCACAAAAAAGCAATTATTAGAAGCATATTTAATCAGACTCAGAATAAAAAGTGGTCATGCAGAAAGTTCTGTTTTATGTCCCAGGAGGACGTGGCGGAAGAAAATGTGTTTTGTAATAGCGACCACGGAAGTAAAGAGGTTTCTAATCACTGTTCACAACAGTACTGGTTTGCTGTTTCTTACCCCTCGGTTTACATTGCCGGATCTGGTTGTCCATGTTACCTGTCTCAGGCTGTACACATGTTCCTGCGAAAGTGTGTATATGGTTGGTTGCTGATCCAGCGGTCCATGGGCTCATGCCGTTTGACCTAATGCCATTAGATGGCATTATATTGCTGGGGAGTCTGTGGATTTTCGGCCCACCCCGGGACAGAGCCAGAGAATAACTATCACACCTCCAGGAAGGTAGGTTTCAACCTATGCACTGCGCCTAGTCACTGTAGTCAAGTTATGGTTCACTGTGCTCATTCCACGCCACCAATTGACTACTGGTTATGCCGAACTTCTCTATAGCTCCAGGCATGCAACCAAATGTTCAAGTCAAAAGGATTGTCACGTCCTGAGTCACTGTGCCTCTATGATGGGCCACAGCCATAGAAAAAACAGTGATGTCAGTTTCCCCCTCCTCAGTGCTGCACAGTACATCTCTGGCTCCCTCCCAACCACAGAGGGTGCATACATATATATTCAGGCAAACATGAAAAACATTTCAACAACAAAACAAAATCATAACTGTATAGATGACATGCCATGAACCTTCTATAAGAAGATAACCTCAATATAACGGCATGTCATGCACTAAGGTTTTCTGTTGCATGGATGGTATGTCTAGTGGGCCATGGGTGAGACCCACAGACGCAACCACATGCGTAAAAGTGTGTATATCAGCAACCGATGTTTACTATAATTTTATTTATTTGTTAACGATGGCTACATTCCATCTGATTTATTTTATCAGTCTTCATAACCTTACCGAAGAAACCTGGTACAGTAGAATGTTAATAACAACGAACAATAAGCCTTATTGAGTCAGATGGCCAAGATCCTACTTTTTGTAACTATTAGACGAATAAGAGAAAAGATGAAACCAGAAATTGCATATGAGCAATGTAGGTTTGTGGAAGGAAAATGCACAAGAACAAGAAATGCCTCATATATATTACTAACAGGGACATAGATATAATTACATTAAGTAGGGGCGTAGATAGGAAGTTATAAATAATTTATAAAACATTAATTAAAAGAAAAAAAATCACATTTGTCTGTTTTCATGTATTACGAGTACTTTCACTGTTTGGCTAGAAAAACTGTTGATCTTTTTGTGAAAAAAATCGCTACGGGTAGGGTTTTTATTGACCTTTTAGTTAAGTTCCTAGTGCTAAAAGACATGTTAAATCTGCTAAGAGGGGAGTTGAACACCCCAAACATTTAGTTAAGTTCCTTCCTAGTGCTAAAAGACATGTTAGATCTGCTAAGAGAGAGGGGGGGGGGGAGGCTGAACATCACTAACTTTTAGTTAAGTTCCTAGTGCTAAAAGACATGTTAGATCTGCTAAGAGAGGGGGGGGGGTTGAACATCACAAACTTTTAGTTAAGTTCCTAGTGCTAAAAGACAAGTTAGATCTGCTAAGAGGGGAGTTGAACACCCCAAACTTTCCCCATCCCTTATCTACGGACTTGAATAGGAAAATTGATGGAGAGAGGAATAAAAGTACACAATGACCTTTACTTGTGCTTCATAAAATATAGAAACATTTTGACAATGTGAATCATTCAGAAATCATAAAGATTTTTCTTTTAAACAGAATGTTGATAGGAAATATCTAAAGATAGCAAGAAATATCGATTGAGAGCAAACAGCTGAGATGAGGGTAACAGTAATGTAGGAAAATTCCAAAAGTTAGAAATAGACGTCAGACAAGGATGTGTAATGTCACCAGATCTTTTCTCCCTGTATACAGAATATATTATGCGAAACATAGAAAGCATGCCAGGAATAGCAATTAGGGGTTACAATCTGAATAATCTGAGATATGCTGACGATACTGTTCTGATTGCAGGGATGGAAAAAGAACTGCAAGTCCTAATAGACATGGTAGTACAAGAAAGTGAAAACAAAAACCTTAGTCTAAACAAGAACAAAATAGGAGAATGGTTGTTTGAAGAAAAACATACCGCCAAGATCCAGTATTAATATCAATGATGCAATGAGTCAAGCAATTTTGGCAGTATATTACCATCAGATGACCAGTGCTGAAACGAGATATATAGCACTATAGCACAATCCACAGCAACAATTTAAAAAAAATGAGAAACAATATATGCAATGGAGCACTATCAATGCATATGAGAATTCGAGAGTTAGGATGTTATATTGGATGAATATTGTAATGAATGTGAAGCATGGACAGAACAATATAACTCAAGGTGAGCTAGGCGCAACTAAGATGTGGTTTTTGAGAAGAATGGTGAAGTATCCATGGACAGCCAAGAAAACTAATGTAATAGTCATCAGAGATTGAGTAAACAGATACATTATAGCAAAAACTAAAAGCAGTGAAGATTATTATGGCACGTGATGAAAAGAGAAAAACTTGAACATGTAATAATCACCGAATAGATTACGGTGAGAAGAGACAGAGGAAGACAAAGAGAGAAATTGCTGGATAGGTTGTTACTGTGGCACGAGAGAATGTCATCAACTGAACTTATTAACAACACAACAGACAGAGAGGCGTGGAGAAACATAATCGCCTACGCCACTCGGTGTCACGTGATTCATTTATTGATTACTGCTTTGATTAGTGGAAATTGGTTTCATTTTCAGTGTTACAATCGAAACATCAATAAACAATCCTTGGGCAGGTATCTGTCCCAATTCGAAGCTGATGCTCTTTTGCTTTGAGTCTTAAAGACGCAATACTGGTATGTCTAATGTCCCCCGTGTTTGTTGGAAACATTTCCCGCTGTTGATTCTGACTTGAATCTGGAGAAATGGGCGGGGCTGAAATCCTGCGAGAGATGTCATTTTCGTTGCTAGGTGACGGAGTGGCGGTTTTATTAAAAGAAATCATAGGTGTGATTGGAGGAGAGGTCGAAGACATGTCCGCTGTTTCTCGTGCTTTGAGTGCGGATGAAGTCATACTAGCCAGGAGGTGCTGGAAAGATCCTGGAGGAGGTAGTGATAGCGGCATTAATGTCCGTTTTGTTGGTAAACCACAAGGAGGTGAGAGCGCAAGGTGGGAGAGATTAGTTGGATGGTAGAGGGTTGTGTGCGCGAACTGCGCCATCTGTGGCGTCATTCCGTAACGTGACATCATAGCGTTCTCGTAGGTCTTCAACAGTAAATCTGAGTAGGTCATCGAATACGGATGTTGATGAGGATGTTGATGTGAACCTGGAGGAGGAGCCAGAATACCTCGAGTCATTATTCCTAGTCCAGGAGCGTATGGACTGAACGGGTGAGATTGACCGCCAACTTTTTCTTTTTTCCGCCATTTTGCCCTTCTATTTTGGAACCACACCTGTGAAAATATAAAAAAATAATATTACAAATGTAATAAACAATGTGAACAGTAATCCGAATATTACCGCACTATAATCCTTATGTAACGCATATTTTTATAAAAACGTTCAAATGATCAAAATCCTTAATTACATAATTACTCTTCATTGTTGATACAATAACTATAGCAAATTTCAGTTACTACGAGAGATGATCAAAATGTAATGCCTCCTAATTGATTCAGTTACTCGTATATACATTTTTCTAAGGTCTAGACCAAGTTATTATAATGGGATCTCACTGTATGACTGACTACACATTCCCTGTTTCACTCCTAGCAGAGACTATGTAATGCTTTTCCATATTGTCCTAATATGGCTATTACTTCCAGTTTGTTTCATGTCTAACCCATATTTGTTGTATCTGTATCTAACTCACTAACTCAAAACAGGTCATCTTCTGAACTCACGATTCTGTGCGAGTTGACATGTGACTTGTTTAAATAATGTAAAATATCTCTTTATTGTCGTTTTGGGCGGTCCCTACTCCCCTTGCTTCATGGAACTATACCTTCCATTATTAATTTTTCTTTCCTGTTATGTCTCATTATATGGTAAAAAATCTCAGCTGTCTTATAATTTCGTTTAAGAGTCATTCCTCTTCAATGCTTAATGTTCTTATCACTACTTGATTAGTCTTTTTCGCTGTCCATGGAATTTTCAAAATTCTCCTGTAACATCTCATTTCGAAGGCAGCTATTGTCTTTGCCACTGTTTTATTAAGTGTCCATGATTCTCAACCATAAATTTCTACTGGAAATATACGTGCTGTAATCATATGTACTTGAACTTTATAGCTGGTGCTTTGTCAAAGATTGTTTCCTTATTCAAGTTTTGAAGTGGCTATTGATTTCTCCTCTTGATTCCTGAACTATTAATGTTTGCACCTAAATATTTCAAATTAACAACACCTTTTATTTCGTGGTTATTAATATAACTTTTAGTCGGTTTGACTATATCTGTTGTCATGATATTCACTATCCATCATAATTTTGAGGCACAATATTCCACGTAGGATAATGCCTTAGAAAACTATTAAATATTGGCTGGAAAGAATTCAATTCAAACAAGGAAATAAACGACAACAGCAATATTAGTAGGCTTCTGTAATAATAGGATAGAAAATGTGGATTTACATTGGGGATGTACTTAGAATGAATGATAATAGATTACCACTAGGAGCACTGAAATGAGTACCAGATGGTAAAAGAAAGAACAGAAGAGCAATACGAATTTTTCGCAGTACAACCACAAAAGAGGTCAAAACTATCGGTCTAAACAAAAGGCAAGAATTGCACAAGAGCAACAGTTTCCCATCACTTAAACTGAATTGCACTGGTGTGTGTAATTTGCACCACATTTGACGCCGAAGAAACGTAGATACATATTAGATACATATTAGATACATCTTATACAATTTCATACAGATATTTCCTGGTCTTCCCCTTTTTCTCTTCACTTGGGTATCAGAACAATGCCAATCTTATAATGCTCTCCGTTAATCTTCATAATGCATTATTTATATCAGCTGACGTATTTTCAGAACGTTGTCGTCAGTGTGTACAATCTGAACGCTTCTCTGTTCCGGGAAAGCATGCCTGCATTGGCCAGATACATATTCATATATTCTTCGATGTGTCTGGTCCATCGCCTTCTTGGTCTTTCTCTTTCCTGGCACGCTGCCTTCTAAAATCAGCCTTCAAATACCATCATGTCTCTTTAAGTGTAAAAAAAAAAAATACTGTAGCTTCCTTTCTACGATGGTGTTTAGAGGACACCCTTCATTTGGTTTCAGTAATTTCAACATATACATGTTCTTATTTTTTTTTCTATCCGTGATATTAGTTGGATCTCTCTGTAGCACTTTATTTCATATGCATTTATTCTTCATGCAATAATCTTGTTTAAAGTATAAGTATTGCACCCATATATATTAATGGATTATTACTAACAATATTTTATCACCTTGATGCTCGAGAGCTTCCGAAACCAAAAAAAAAGGGAACACACAATAGTAGGTTGTATTGCGACCTGCCGTATATGTTTTAAGAGGTGGCTATTGAGGTTGAGAGGTGAGGCTGATGCGCCTTCTGGCTGATTGTGTAATTATTTTAAAAATACCACAATGAAGTTGTATGTGTCGCATTGAAATACGATAATATCACCTCCAAACTATAAACCGTGTTAGGCTGCATTGTTTTCTTTTGATAATATCGTGTAACCAACCTACTGGAGTTTGAGAACGAACAAGAAAGAAAAAAGAAACATAATTCATATTTAAAATTTAAGTCCTGTACACATTTTCCACATATAAAATACTTTATCTGTACTTGCACTTATTGAAACTTTTTCAATTCCTGCCACGTCTTATATATCCGTTATGTATGAGTTACTAGATCTGGTCTCACAAAATTTTTGTCTATCCTTATTTTATTTTTCTACTTCTTCGTCTCCTCGCCGTTCTTTCGTCATTCTTCTTTTTTCTTTTTTGTTTGTCTTTATCAGTTATGCTCTACGTTTAATTTTTCTTCTTTCTTATTTCCTCTTTTTTTCTTCAATATCTGCTCTTTTTTTATTCGTTCTACTGTTTATTTTTATGTGTCATTCTTCTTCATTCCTTAGGGGTTTTTTTTTGCTTTCTTTTCTTCTTTTCTTTATATTTTCTTCTTTTCCTTCGTCTTCTTTATTTTTCTTCTTCCTCGTTTTTAATTTTTTCTTCTATTTTCATCATTTCCTTCCTGCATTTCTTCTGCTATTTTGTTTTTCTTTCTCCTCATCCACATTTAGGCTACTATTGTTTGCTCACATATCGAGTCCCGTCTTGATTGAAGGTTTCACACCTTTAACATCTTTATTACGATCTAATATAACCTAAATGTCTTCATTTAAAATGGGTCAAGATGGAAGAAAGCATGCCAGCAACAAGATATAATAGCAATGTGTGTGTTCGAATCTTGTTTGCCACCTGAGATTTCCAAGTCTCCTGCAGTACATCGTATGCATCACATTTAAATAACCTTTCTCTTCTGCTAGCGTTCTTAAACTCCTGGTTAGCAGGATGTAGTACGGAGAATAAAAAACATTGCCATGGTTTACATCCTTACTGCGATATATGAGCCTTTTCATACGACACATCCAACTTCAGCTTGGTGTTGGGCCACTTGGATCTTCTATGAGATGGGATCTCAAATTTCCGCCCAAACCTTCCTTTGTCGCCTTTTGCTACATATATGGCAATCCACAGCTTTGCTAGTCCGTGGCTCCCCTTTCGGCCCAGAATACACACTGGAAATGACCTAAATACAGATAATTCAGTATTTCTTGTTTGAATAATAAAGATGAAATAAATACCCTAGTTTACTTTTCTCCTATTTAAACTGTTTTAAAAAATCACCTCCGGTGGTATACGCTCCTGATTCGCTGATTTCAAAATTTGATATCTCTAGAAATAAAGTGTTAAAAATTTTTTGTGAAAGGAGCAAGCAAGATTTATATAACTGACAACATGGGAGACAAGTACATGTTTGCGTTTCTCATTCTATGAATCAAAATGGCATTTTAAGGTATTATTGTTAGATAGTTGATATCAAATTGTAAAAGTGTTCACAACCTCAGACATTTAGCTAGAAAATATGCCGAGCGTGGAATAGAATGTCCGATATGAGGTGTCACATCTCCATTCAAATAGGCCATAAGTTCGCAAACTTAGCGAAGATTAATTTCTCTTTGGCTTTGCTTACAGTGTGGTCTGCAAACTTTAGTTGGGAAGCGTGTGTGTTTAGAAAACGTCACTATTATTTTTCAATGAAAACTGTGATCTAGCCTATTAAACAACTTTGAGGCATTCAACCAAATCACTTAAAGACATTTGGTATGTCTACACACACAAAATATCATATAATATTTGGTATAAGAAAAGTTAATTAAAACTGCGATGGATATATCGCGTTTCCAGCCGCAAGCTATTTTTTCGTTTCGTGTCTTTCACGCGATCACGTTTTGTCAACGCAAAGTTAGTAAAGTGTATGAATTAGATTCTGCAACGAAATAATATTTAGAAAGTGAATTTGGAGTTTAAATATACAGATGTGTTATTTGTTGGGGTCAGGGGTGAAGACATAAAGCGGAGACAAGTTCAGCAAAACGTGGGTGTCTAGAATTTTGACGAGTGGTGGGCTGTTATATCACATTAGTGCGAGGGCAGGTGTTGATAATGATTTTAAAGTTAAAAATTTAAGAATGTAAATGTTTGAATGAAATTGTAAGTTTAAGGGACTGCGTTTCGCTGTTTTTTTAATCACATGTTATTATTAATTGCAAAGTTTATTCATTTTCTATTAAGATTCCAAAGCGCTTCTCCGTGGATGATGCTTTAATTATATTCACATATGAGTTTATTAATGGTGGCTCAAGATGACAATGGACCTTCTTTATCATTATGAGGTAAGGGGTAGAAAGTGTCAGACATGCACAGCGACAACACCCTGAATGAGAATGAAGTTGCAGCTGCTACTATTGTTGTTTCAATACTCAGGATTCTTCTTGATTAGAAACTATCATCACAGCACGCGGGACACTCCCATAAGTGCTCCGTTCTCCGTTCCAACATCCATCTCAGTGTATGTAGGCTCAGAGTCCCGTAAGATGTTGATTTCGTGATCTTCGGGACTTTCCACACACAAAAATTACTCTTCTTACCTTCCCCTCTAGATACTCCCACTTCTGACATTCTCTGTATGTGTACTTTCTCGGCTTTATTAGCATCATCTTCATCTTGAAATGAATTTATTACTGCCTTCGTCAAATCTGCTATATCTCTTCTCAGCAATATGCCGTCTATCGCCGCATTGCCTGCCAATAAGTCGACTCTTTCGTTTTCTCTCGTTCCCCAACATGACAAGGGCAGTATATCCATGTAATGCTCTGGACAATTGAGTTAGTCAGTAAGTCCCACCAGTCTTTTCTCAGCATGGACTTTACTATCTTGAGCAGCATGCTTTGAGAGTCTGTGAGTATTACCGTGTCGATTTATCAGTTAACCAATTCAGTGCTGCTGTAACTCCCTCTATTTCCATACTCATGCTCGATGTGACAGTGGAGTATGCAGTAGATTTCTCAACCAACTTCACGCCGTTTCTGTAGGCAGCAAAACCCCAACAGCTTTTATTTGTATTGCTGTTAACTGAATCATCTGTGTATATAATTATGTCTTGTGGATTTGAGTGTAGCTGGGCGAGTTCATGCACTCTATTGACAGTGTGTCTTCAGCCTATGCCATCCATGATCTGCTTCGCTTGATTCGTTTTTCTCTTGACTCATCTAGAATTCTGTGTAATGGGTGATGGTTTTATTCCGCTACTTTAAGGTACGACCTAACCTGTGCTATACCATGTCGCATTTTAATACCGGGGGGGGGGAAGCAGAAATCTCATTGCAGAGATAGTTGTATCCCTAGTACACCCCAGTACCGCTCTCATTGCCTCATTTTGAACTTTTTTCCATTTTAGCGACTTGTGTCTGTGACAAAGTTAGTAGGCCGAGACCATAATCTATGACAGATAGCACAATTATCAGTAATCATGAGCCACTAACTTTTATTCCTATGTACAACGGGGTGGTTTCTCCGGTGCTTTATTTCATACCTAGATTTCTCAATAGTGTGCGATGCTTTGAGAAGAAACAACCTACTCAAAAGTGGAAGATTCTAGAGCTTTTATGGATTTTCTACCTTTCTACAACATGCAGAGTTGGATTTATGAGCTTCAGGCTCTCTGCTAAGCATCCTTTCCTGTCTTATGAACCCATAGCAACCGAGCTTACGAACATGGTCACTGAGATGAGAAAGACAACAAGTTATTTATTCTCCGCCATCGAAGAGAACCCTGATTATGCAGAGCTAGCATGCGTGCTTGATTCTGAGTTCTCCTTCTCTCAGGGAATTATCCCGAAAAGAGCTGCTTTTGAAAACAGTGGAGGTCCGACTTGTTGATATCCGGGACACGACATACACTTTGAAAGCTAGGGCAATAGACAGGATTGAAGCTCATCTGGTATAGCGAGCGTGATGAGCAGTGCTTGGTTCTCTGAATGTTGCATCTAATAAGGAAACGTAAATGTAGAAATGTTATCCTATGGGTCTTGAACAAGAGGGAAGTCCAATTATATTGACAATCTACTGAAAGTTGAATGCTACGTAATGATTGATCTGATAAGCGAAGCAAACGATGAAACCGTCAGAGCTTTCACGTGTGGTTACTTCTGGGTATATAATGGGTTTCTGAAATCAAGACAGTTATTGTAGCGGACTCTGCAACCAAGATTTACAACATTCAAAAAGGATAACTGTGCAATGAGTTAATGCAAATATTTTCTGTACGTTTATTCTCGTGCATCCATCAAGTTTCCTCGTGTGATTTGGATTTGAGCTAGATATCGTGAATACGTTGTATTATTCTCACAGTTACATCTCATGGCATAGCACATCTGATTTCGCAATGTCTTTGGTTCGGCTACCTAATCTCTACGTTTACGTTTGATTTTTGGTGACCCTTTGTTGAAACATAACAGTTTACGGGGTAGTAGTGCCCAATTGTTTGCTTGCTGCCTGGTACAAAATGTCATGTTCTAGCTGCTTTTCTAGTTTAGACACGCCCCCCTTTCAATCACCATATTATACACCTGCTTGATATATATATATATATATATATATATATATATATATATATATATATATATATATATATATATATATATATATATATATATATATAATGGTCTTACCTGAACTCTGGCCTCTGTTAGATCTATTCTCATGGCCAGCTCTTCTCTGTGAAAGAATTTAAAGTATATATAATGAGATTATTGATAAACAAGACGTGCACACATAATAAGGGCTTAGACAACTGTCTTAAACATACAAATATTGCAGTTGGGAGTGTTATTTGTCTTTATAATTTTCAGTCAGTCCTTAATTCCCCTGGCGAAAAACGTTAATAAAATGCATGGTTCTTTTCAAATCGGAAGGAGGGCCACATTAGTACACACGTTTTGTTCATCTCATCTAGTAAATCACTTTTTCTCCCGCTCATTTCAGATCACATTTTCCCTCTCTTCTCAGTAGACTATATTTTCTTTCTCTCCTTAGTAGACTACATGTTCTCTCCCTCTCAGTAGACCACATTTTCTCTCCGTCATTTTAGTAGACTAAATTTTTTCCCTCCCCTCAGCACATCACATTATCTCCCGCTCTCCTTAGTAGACCTCATTTTTCCTCTCCTGAGTAGACACATTTTCTCTCTCTAAGCTCACTAGTCCCCATTTTCTCTCTCTAAGCTCACTAGTCCCCATTTTCTCTCTCTAAGCTCACTAGTCCCCATTTTCTCCCTCCATCATATCAGACTTGATATGTGTGAAAGATATATATCGACGATATATATTATCCTTCAGTGTTATGTCCATAAATCATAACAAGTGCACTGATTTGCCTCTTTGAGCTTTCTGTGCTTATAATTTCTCTGTTGTGTCCGAAAATATTTATTCTATGTTCGATATTTGGACGAAATGAAATGTTCACCAGCTTTCATAGTTGCAAGCATCTGTTTTCAATTTTGAGTGAAATCTGATTTTCTGACAGCTTTGATTTTCTGACATGAGGTGCCTCTACAAACGTGATAAGAGATGCCTTTTTCTTGCCGAGACGTCAGTATTTTCCTTTTCGATTGTGGCGCATAAACCTTAAATGCACTGCAATATTGTGACAGTTCTCAAAGTTTCAGTGCAATTTGTAGTACACTAACTACCTCTAAATGGCTTTACTTAGAGTCACTGTAGCGTGACTTTCGCCACTAGAAGAACTGCTAGATGAATCATAACAATCCTTTCTTTACTTCATGTTTTGTGATTCACTGATTATTTTCGGGAATTTTGTTGGACGCCGTTGGAAGACGACACAAAGTATATACATAGTGACCAATGAAAAGCGCAGTAATAATCAAAATCGTCGCATATGAAAGCTGGTTTTGATTCTGCTCCTGTCTTTTATCGACGGAATTAACGAATGACACTATGTAGATATGTGGTGTGGTGAAAAGTGGCCAACATTGATACTACAAGTGCATCAAATGGTCGAAGAAGTATATCTGATTAAATGTCTGCATACAAATTTTGGATCATTTATACATACACATACCCCACACGAGTAGGATACTCTTTCTCAAAGACTTACTGAGAGTTTTCTTCTGATTATAAAAAAAAAAAAACCACTGGAGGAACAACAACCCCCCTCCACCCTTTCCGCAAGTGCATGTATGAGTTACGTTTCTCGTAGTTGCTGTGCATTGAAACAAACAACAAGACTCTTCTGAATTGTCGTTGTATCCTCCCATTGGAACTTAGACCGAGTACGAAACGTAAAAACACAAATTGCACAGTCATGTAACTTTCCCTGTTAACACATACAACTACACGGCATAGATCCAACATATCTTGAAACTAGTCAATTCCAAATATAAATAACATTTAAAAATCAAACATATTGCGTTAGTTAATAACGTATCAATTTATATATTTAATTAGATGGTTGGTTAGTTCATTATTTTTTAGTTAAAGATGGTAAGATGCTTTAGTTCCTGTGTTTTGTTATACCCAAAATTGAACTTTCCCCTGTTGATTGTCCTGCATAGAGTTTCTTTTGGACGATCTACTTTTCCTTTTCTCTTTGTCTTCCACGTGAGGGATTGTTTACGAAGTATGCTTTCATCTATTCTAAGCACATGACTGATGTAATTCCAGCGTCGTCTTATTATAAAACATGATACAACTTCTTATTTTCTTCTCTATGTGAATTGCTTGTACAATTTAGCAAGTTAGAACGACGCGTAAATATGAATCACTCACATTTATATAGTGTCTTATAAATACATGACGACAGCAAATAAACTCTTCTAGAGACAAAGAGTTATATGCTATTCATACGGCCGCTTTCCATTACAAGTAACACACGAATGAAACATAATTGAGAATGCTAAACTTTGTGAACAAACATTCATATTTTGGGATGGATTTGTTATTTTTGCGGGTTTAATTTGTTTGATGACACAACAACGATAAATGTCTCTTGCAAATTATAGGAAATTCTCGTATTTTTATAGTCAATATAATGTTTTTTCTTGAATTCCTTCATACTGTTTTAAAATCTGAAAACCGGACATTACACATCCAGGGCGGATATTTCACGCTAGCCTGTGGCATAGTTTGGGCAGCAGTAAGGTCAATATGAGCGGCCGTGAAGCCAAGGGACTTTTAAGTTGTCGTAACAAATCTCCGTCCTGCAAATCAATGTTTGTTTTTTCCCCACAAAGACAATTTGTGTGCATTGTCTTATCCGTTTTTGGTCAGGAAATCGGATTTCTACCGGTCCCATGGTGCCTCGCGACCCTTCATTTCCCGACATGCATTGCAAGTTCAGGCAAATAAATATGGAGACAGGCAGACAAGAAAACGCTAACTGCAAGATCCGGCTGCCGGAATCAAATTTGTCCGCTGCGATTAAGAAGACTTAGTAAATTGACTTTAGACTTTTCACAAGCAAATTGTTGCTCTTAACTTTTGTTTGAAGTGATCCCGGAATTAGCAAAATGGTGACTAAATATTACTGAATGCAGATGTTTTTCAGAAGAGATTATGATGTGAACACAAAGAAAAGACATTCAGAGGACTATAGTATTGACGATAATGACGTACGGAAGACAAAAAAACAATTCGTTTAGAATTCTCACCCTACTTTTGTGACGGTGGCTGCATATTGTTAGGGAACATAACAGACTAAACGGCACACTACTTTTATCCGTAAAGATCGTGTGTAATCACGGCTATAAAGGGAAGCAAAGAATAGTGACATTGACTTCCTATGCAACAATTCTGAGCAAAGAATATTGACATTGACTTCCTATTCAACAATTCTGAGCAAAGAATAGTGACATTGACTTCCTCTGCAACAATTATGAGTACAGAATAGTGACACTGCCTTGCTATGCAACAATTATGAGTACAGAATAGTGACACTGCCTTGCTATGCAACAATTATGAGTACAGAATAGTGACACTGCCTTGCTATGCAACAATTCTGAGCTAAGAATACTGATACTGATTTGATATGCAACAATTGTAAGCAAAGAATAGTGACACTGCCTATTATACAAGTTATTATAGGCAATTGAGGAAGGTTGGGTGGTATTTCGTACCTCACTCTGTACAAGATCAAAATAGCCTGAAAATATTATACCGAAATCAGATGTATAAGACCGAAAGGAGCTGATATCGCAACGATTCTGTAAACCAAGCATAACTCGTTGTCACCTTCACATAATTAAGAAACATCAAGTAATTATTGAAAAAAAGCAGAAAGAATCAGACAGGCTTTTAATAAGGTCCGTTCAGCTGCCACCTATTCGCCTCGCAACTCGAGTCAACACGTTTTCCGTATTCGCATCTTTTTTAGAATTGCAGAATTGTTGAGTACGGGAAACGTGTTAACTGTAGCTACAAGGCGAATAAGTGCCAGCGTCTAAAGTTGAAAAAAGACCACTGGCTCATATCCTGTCTTCTGTTTTCTAATTTCTCTATTCTGGCAAATTGTATGTATCTAATATATTGTATACAGAACAACATGAGATTTCATTGAATAAAACCGAGTATTTATGATCACACTTGAAAGCATATATTCTGTACATAACAATATTATTTAATGATTAATCAATATGTAGACATCATTAAGACATCCAATCATATCGCTAGTACAATGTAGACTGCGGCTTCGCACCACAAGCTAACCCGTGAGCTTGTGAGACTGGTCAACTATTCAATTTACTACCGCGCCAACATTGCAGAATTATGATTTGTTTGTTGCTTGTCATGGTTTCCAGGAACTACTGGCAACTCTCTCTTACTTTGTATGTGCAGTTAGGTATTTTCTCTAGAGCTTTCATTCATACCCAGTAGTCATGTGCAGTTAGGTGTTTTCTCTAGAGCTTTCATTCATACCCAGTAGTCATGTGCAGTTAGGTATTTTCTCTAGAGCTTTCATTCATACCCAGTAGTCATGTGCAGTTAGGTATTTTCTCTAGAGCTTTCATTCATACCCAGTAGTCATGTGCAGTTAGGTGTTTTCTCTAGAGCTTTCATTCATACCCAGTAGTCATGTGCAGTTAGGTGTTTTCTCTAGAGCTTTCATTCATACCCAGTAGTCATGTGCAGTTAGGTGTTTTCTCTAGAGCTTTCATTCATACCCAGTAGTCATGTGCAGTTAGGTGTTTTCTCTAGAGCTTTCATTCATACCCAGTAGTCATGTGCAGTTAGGTGTTTTCTCTAGAGCTTTCATTCATACCCAGTAGTCATGTGCAGTTAGGTGTTTTCTCTAGATAAGCGTTTTTCAACATTTTTTATTTGATCATACCCCACCTATGTCTTTAACAATTCTCATGTCTCATCATGGAACATTTACACATTTTTATATGAAAAAATTGTATCCCCTTCCGCATCCCGAATTGCCCTATAAACAATCAAATTGCCCCCTGAGCAATCACACTGCTCCCTGTGGGGCGTGGGCCTCACGTTGGGAAAAACTGCTCTTGATCATTAATATACAGTAGACATGTGCAGTAAGGTGTTTTCTCTAGATTTTTTTTCCCTAACCAGTATATTTCTGTTCTCGGCGTTGTCTGTAATGTATTGAGAAATTTTCCATATTTCAGTTCCATTTCTATTATTCTGAACCACCTGAAATTTCTGTTGGCTTGTCAGCTCCATAGAACACCGGTGTACAGATCTTCTCCCTGTGCAGTCAACTGCTATGCACCTAGTCCAATAGTGGTCCATGTATAAGCCTGTTTATTTTAAGCTGCTCAAATTTTCCACAGCATCATTTCGTGTCTGTAAGCCAGATTAGCTGCTGTGATCAGGACCTTTAATGTTTCCAGTAATAAGTTAGAGGAAGGGTTTTACTTATTAAAAAATTATATTCAACCAATTTCCAGCGCAATTCCTCGTTTTCATGATAGTTTTGTTTAATTTTATTTGAAAAATCGCTAAAGGGGAAAGGCCCCTGAACTTCATTCGTGGTGCGCCTAAATTTCTTGCCACTTTATCTACGGGATGTTTGTGAATAATCGTTATTTGGTAACACTTGTTGAACTTTTGACCCGAATTATTGTCATTTGACCACTAATTAGCTACATAGTGAATGGTGAGCGCTCGGTGAATAACTGTTATTACTGTGTAAACTCTGTTTTTAGTACTGTGACACGCGTGTCAGCATTTTTCCGACTCAAACGTCGCATTAGAGAAGAGACCAGAAGAGAAGGTAGTGAATGTATAAAATATCCTTATGGTACTATATCATATCGTACCCAGTTTATACAGGCCAGTATGAAATATAGATCTAACATTATTTTTTCCTAAAACTTAAATGTGAAAGTGCGTTGATGTATTATCTCCTTATGCTTGCTGGAAATGGTCATGTCTACATATGTTTTACATTTAATTTTGAACAAAATAAAATATATATTCTAACGGTAAAATAATTATATCTGAGTCCGTGTGTGAGACACCATCTTATTGCGACAGAAAGTTCTAGCAAACCTTACCATTGGTTAGTAAGAACTACTTGTTTAATGACATGTCTACGAAGAATACTCGAAGTGTCATTAAGAGATAGAATTAGAAACGATAACATCAGACAGATAACCAAAACAATACCAGTATTGGAACACATCAAAAGACAACAGAACAAGTGGCTTTCACATGCTTCCAGACTACCGACATATAGCATGACACAAATGACCATGACAACTAGACATAACGGTTATAAAGCCAGAGGCAGACCATGTAAAAGATGGATCACAGAAATCAAAGAAGCCACAGGAACAAGCTTACAAACAGCGCACAAGAAGGCCATCTCCAGAGAACTCTTCCACCCATGACGCCGCAAGGCAAACAAGGGACAGTGTATAGCTAGATAGATAGACATGTTTAATATCGCCTTCAGGATGTACTTCGTAACCATGATACCAGTTCTCGAATTTCTCAAAATATACTCCATGGTACTTTTTTTTAATGATGACTGGTTGATTAAATCTACTTTTTTAGTTTTATTGGAAGCCACGAGTGACAGTAAACTTGAAACTGGAGTTTTCCTTGTCAGCAAACTATTATGTTATCCACTACACTTTTGACTCACGACTCACACATTACAAATCACAAAATTGCAAACGTACATGGATATTGAGACTTGCAATTCATTATCAAATCAAATAGTATAAAAAATCACTAACACGAGCACATATCCAACAAATCACTAACACAAGCACATATCCAACAAATCACTAACACAAGCACATATCAAACAAATCACTAACACAAGCACATATCCAACAAATCACTAACACAAGCACATATCAAACAAATCACTAACACAAAAACATATCAAACAAATCACTAACACAAGCACATATCCAACAAATCACTAACACAAGCACATATCCAACACATTATTAACACAGATACATATTATTAAACACATATCTAACAAAACATGTCATCAAACAAATAACCAAAAAAATCACATATTAACAAACAAAATACCATGTTATTATTGGACAGATCACTAACCTCGTAAATACATCTGGATAATGTGTTTTCTGGAACGCCCTCTCTAGCTCTTCCAGTTGATAACTCGTGAACGTTGTCCGGTACCTTCTCTGTTTCCTCTTCCCCATCTCATCCATATCCTTCTCCCTATCCACACTTTCCTCTTCGTCCACAGCAGCCTCATCAAGCATAACATCATTACTATCCTGGTCAGTTGATTGAACAAACATTTGACCATCATCTTCACCGTCTCTCATATCCGGGTTCTGTTCACAGCACGCGTCCAGACCTTGACCCGAATCGTGGCCATCCAACCGTTTCACTATATAATGAGTCATTTTGAAACATTCTATTTTGTGCATACTCAAATCAATATCTTTGTTTTTATCGATATCATCGATGAAATCCTCTTCAATAAGGCAACCGTATCGCTTGTTACCCGTATCGATAATATTATTGTCTGCTATGTTTTGTATTCTTTTATCTGGATTTGCTGCCAAGTGTTCTGCAGCTTTTGATTTACAAATATCGATCTCGACCTGGAGCACTTTTTCTAACTTATTTTCATTATTATTTCCATTATTAAAATTATTTTCATGAAATGAAGTTATTTTGGTGAGATCACTTCTCATTATTTCAGTTACTGCCCCTGGGTCGTTGGAGACGGGTAATGGTAGAGTGAGTATGTTCTGTTGTGATTGGTTTCTGTGAGATTCACTTCCTGATGAAGGTCGAAAATTGCTGGTCTTGTTTGTTTGAGCACGGTTCTGGCACTGTCTGTCTCTAGCTGATGGTGATGCTAGAATAGAAATGAATACAAAAGCTAGTAACTGAGAGAAAATTATGGAATGATGTTGTGTTGTCTTTATGTATAGAATAGTATTGAAGATTTCGTGATGTTATCTTTCTTCTTCTTCTGTGTTCGTTCTGAAACTCCTGCAGATCAGAAGGATGGAGTAGGGAAAACGGAATGTTATGTGCCACAGTTTGCAATTTTTTGGTGACATCTTCGCATTTCGACCTGACACATCCGATTTCAGCACCACTTCTCTTCGGGAAGGCCAGTATCCAATTTGGTACCCACACTCCTGTGTAACTCACGTATTGCTCCACGTGTTTACTTGTGTACAGCAGCGGTACATCCCCCCCCACCCCGGGCAACGAGATTGGCTAGGCGGCTAGCTACTTAAGAAGGGGACATCCTTCTTTTCCGTGTATGCAACTGCTGGTGGAGAATGGAGGAAGATCGTATTATCGATAACGAATTTAAAGGTGGAATTGCATATGCCCCGATTTGGCTAAGTTTGCATCAAGGACTGTCACTAATAAGCGACCAGAACCGGCTCAGATGCAATGGCAAACTACTGATGATAAGTATACAATGTCAAGAAACTCACCATGACCACAGACAAGCTTCAAGTGACTTGCGGCAGGTTCCCAAGGCAGGACAGACCCAAAATAACTGGGAAAAGAACGAAAGCAAAGCTAGTACCGGCAAACGTGATGACGGCAAAAAGCCCAACTGTATTATCAAAGAAAACACTAACACCGCTCTAAGGAAATGGAAAAGACTACGAAAAGGGACATGGATGTGAGAAACATGTATCAATGTAAACTTCAAAAAGTGCAGATACAGATCGACATAACTAAAGAAGACATTGTGGAAACATCAGAACATAACTGGGGAGGACAGGGACACTTTACAACATCGACATGAATAACTAATATCAGAACATAACTGGGAAGGACAAGGAAACTTTACAACATCGACATGAATAACTAATATCAGAACATAACTGGGGAGGACAAGGACACTTTACAACATCGACATGAATAACTAATATCAGAACATAACTGGGGAGGACAAGGACACTTTACAACATCGACATGAATAACTAATATCAGAACATAACTGGGGAGGACAAGGACACTTTACAACATCGACATGAATAACTAATATCAGAACATAACTGGGGAGGACAAGGACACTTTACAACATCGACATGAATAACTAATATCAGAACATAACTGGGGAGGACAAGGACACTTTACAACATCGATATGAATAACTAATATCAGAACATAACTGGGGAGGACAAGGACACTTTACAACATCGATATGAATAACTAATATCAGAACATAACTGGGGAGGACAAGGACACTTTACAACATCGACATGAATAACTAATATTTTCAAGAAAAGAAAATAAGAAACAATTCAGAGTCGGCTTCATTTTGATCAAAGAGACAGCAAGATCTAAAAACGTGCTCGCGAATACTAACGATTACATGTAGGCGGAACTCGCTGCCTGAAAATGTTGAAACCCACATCTGTAAACCATGAAACAATACATTACGTTCTCAGAACTATATCCTGCTAACCAGCAGAAGATTGAGAACTTACACAGAAGGAAATATCTCAAATTTTATATTTTCATATTTATCTTGCTTAAATGGAAAGATCGGAAGCTTACGTCCTTTTTGAAGAAAAAAAAAATTATTATACTCCATAATATAACCAAGGTGGACTCGTATTCTCGGTTGAAAGCGCGTCAGTCCAAATGAGATTTTATCCCCACATTAAATTTCACATTAAATGCATTTCTTTCTTGTTCTTCATTCATTCTCAAAGTCCTGCAGATTAACAGAATGTAGTCCAGAGTGAGGATGACGTTGTGTCATGGCTTATCCAACTTGAGTGAGTTGATATGTGAGTCACTTTAATCATCTATGAGATTGGACAACGAACTGCACCTACAAGACATCATTAGCCGTTTCTTACTACATGCCTGACAGCAAACACTATCTCTGTTATTTGATCCCCTCTTATGGCCCTGGCAAGACACAAAAGATGCATTTTACCCTCTATTTCTCGTCGTTCTGATACTTCTGCTGGCTAGCTTTACTTTAGGAAAGCGGTTCTCAACTTGTGGATCGCAATCCCTTCGGAGGTCGAACAACCCATTTACAGGGGTTGCCTAAAACCATCGTAAAACACATATTACAAAGTAGCAACGAAATAATTGTATGGTTGGGGCGGGGGGGGTCACCACAACATGAGGAACTGTATTAAATGGTCGAGGCTTTAGAAATGTTGAGAACCACTGCAGTGTTTCTAGCTATACTGCGAATTGGAATATCTCCGCAATTCGTGTCCCAAAAAAAAACAACGATTTCCCCAGAGTATTGTTGTGCCACCGTGACATTCGAAGATGTATTGATAAGAACAATCCACGAGTTTCTTAGTCATCTCTTATGATATATATTGCAGCCCCCGCATCTTGCGTGGTAACGAAAGCGGAGCAAATAATAGCAACACTAACACCTACCAAACATGTCGTAGCAAGCGACTATTGAGGTTTTGTGGTGGGGTTGTCTGTTCGATGCCATATAGGATCAAAGTTACCCAGAAGAAATTATGTATTCGGATGTACAGGACAAAAGGCGCAGATATCACAGCAAAGCAGCAAATCACAACACAGCGCATTCCGTTCTCTGAACTACATCCTGCTAATTTGAAGACGTACGATATACGAAAGAACGAAGAATATATATTACAGGTGAATCGGTAACTATTATTTGCTCCTTGGCCGGTTCGCACCACACGTGAAGAAGTCATTTTAATAAGTCATTTAGAAATTATCAAAACTGACACACACACAAATCTCCAGTCATCTGTTTTAAAATATAAAGTCATTCACGCAACCACTGAGTACCAATCAATTTTAATATCATTATTGCTGGTATTGATCCTGCATTATATCGTGTTTTATTCATAATGTGATATCGATATTAGCTCATAGTTAGAGTAGTTATTAAACTATCACCAGCTAAGCGACAAAACACTTTAATCAGGAGTTCTGATTTGTAATCGCATAACATCGATTCTAACATATAGATATCAGTCATGGGCAATAAATAAAAAAGAAAGTGAAATATTAGATGCCATAGAGATATCGGATAGTATTGAAGGTACTACGACATCTATAAAAACTAATCAGGAGATTCTGAGTCAAATACAAAACGGGAATTTACTTGCTAATAGGGGAAAGGGATAGTCTATTTTTGTATGACTACGTTGTGAGATAAAACTATCACATTGACCAACCGCGGGTTGTCTCTACACTATACATACCACCTAACTACTGTCGCAAAGGCAACCCAAGCCCCTTCCCTCTCCACTCCCAGGTATTAGTAATAATAATAATAATTCCATAACCCGACAGGGTCGTAGTGATGTCACAGTGGGGACATCTGCCCAATAAACGCTGCAAATATCTCTATCCTCAACCATTGGAGTGCAGAAAAATCGTGCTCAGATAGTTTCTTAGTGTTATCAATCTACGATTTTATTGTCGGCTATAGTTCCGGCCCACCACGCCTCACTCTAGGACAATATGGGGTATGTGGAATAAAGCATACTTGTTTGTGGAAGATAACACATTTATATGGGGTCTGTGGAATAACTTGATACTGGAGGGGATGATAGAAGGCAACAGGGGCAAAGATCGTCTAATACGCCGTTGAACAAAAGACATTCAAGAATGCACGTGCATGTCACTAGAAGAGGCAGGACAACTTGCTCAAGACGGCGAGAAATTCAAGAGACCCATAGGGAAGACTACGTTCTGGATATAATATGTCACCTGATGATCTTCTTATTTTGCTTTTGTTCTCAAACTCCTGCAGATTAGCAGGATGTAGTCCGGAATGAGTGTTCTGATGATGATGTGGAAGAAAACATATTTTTCTGTGGAAGATTTATATGAGGTATGTGGAAGAAAACATATGTGTATGGGTGTGTGGAAGAAATGAACATATCAAGGGAAGAGGAGACAGAGAAAGACACAGAGAAGAATTTCTGGATAGGTTGTAACTGTGGCACCATAAGCAGTCACCAACTAACTTATTAACAACACAAGAGACAAGAGTGTTGTGGAGAAGAATGATCACCTACACCACTCGGCGTGGCATTTAATTAATTGATACATGACTGTCTGCAGTATAACATGTTTCCATTCAGAGCTTCAACTTGCAATCGTTGCGGAAGACCTAACCTTTGATTTATTAATCGCGATTTAATGGTTCTATTAGACGCTGGCTTCAGACCAATCGTACGCGTAGCTAAATTTATAATGACGTGTATTTCTCAGATCGGAAATCCCCTATGTTTTAATATTGTATCTGTGCGTAAGCCATAAGCTATTTCGTGCTGTAATTAGTATATGAAAGCAAATTTAAAGATTACAACAAAGAATTCCCCACAGAATATATTGAATAGTTCATTAAGACAACACCCATTCTTTAATAGCAACCTACTAGAAAATTAACTTATAACGTATATATAGATAAGATATTTACCTCCTAAAGAAATCCTGGCATATTTTGTTGTATATTGCCTAGACTCATTCTATCAGAAATTAACAAAAGTACTCCGTTTAGTGTTGACTATACCTACCACTACATCCAGCAGTGAAAGACATATGAGAACCTTGAAGAGAATAAAAACATATATCAGAACTTCCATGATCAACAATTGTGTATCATGTTTGGATTCCCTGACGATTAAGAAGAAGCTATTAAATATCCTTTCATCAGAAACAACATTTATTGAGAGAATAATCAATAGTTTCGTAGAAAAGAAGAACAGACAGTTAGAGCTGCATTACAAGATTATATACGGTATTTATTTTTTAACTAGTTGATGTTATTAGTTTTATCAAGTTAATTCAATTAACCCCGGAGGTCGTGGAAACTAGATTACCATAATCGCGACCTCCACTTTTATATGTTTAAAAGCTCTAGTATGATCAATTTGAACTGACGACACGATTGAAAGGAGCCCACCTCTCCATTAGAGGTAGATTTTACTTATCCAAGCTAGTTCATATTTTATATTTGGCAGTAAATACATGTTTCTGGGGGGTGGGGGGGGGGGGGGGAGAGCTACCTATTTCTTTAAAAAAATTGGATACTCTGCGGCCCCACTTTAAACATTTCACTCTACGCCACTGCATATTATAGCAAAAAGTAGAAATAAAAAGTTAGTATTCGCACGGCATGTGATGAGAAAAGTAAATCTTGAGCATTTGGTAAGCACTGGAAAGATAAGGGGGAGAAGACACAGAGGAAGACAGAAGATAACGTTGTAAAGGGATTGTCATCATGACACGGGAGAATGGTAAGAACTGGATATATCCAGCAAATAAAAACAGAGTTTTGTGGAGAAACATGATCAATTTCGTCACTAAACATAGCATTTGATTGATTCATTGCTAGAAAAAAGATTGTTGCGCTACGCCACGACATGCACAGGGTTGCTTTTTCATTTCACCTACGGAATATAAAAGTCGAGTGTATACCTCCAATTGAATCTGAAATATTTTATCATTTCTAATATATTTTTAAAACTCTTTTTCGTTCAAATCTGACCCGCCATTAAAAAAAATCGTTCAATAATTCCCCATTCCATCCTTAATTTGGTCCGATCCTCTTTATTTGTTTATTCACGCTTTCATGAAATACGCCTCCACACTTCCTTACATCCACATGGATACCACATCATGTTCAAGAAGCGACGAGTGGATATTGAACATTGAAACTAACCCATGTTTAATAGATCATGTTTCTCCCTTAAGCTGTATGGCTCCAACAAGGACCGTTAATAATTCATTAGAGGCGCAGCAGAGAACAATCAGACAGGCTGTAGCGGATCAGTGCCACTTAAGTATCGGTTTCTCTATGAACCCCTCTTTTCTTCGCCGCTGACTAAGGGTCAGCTCTTCTGTCAATTCTGAAGTTGTGGGAATATTAGCTATGATGGACTAAGACGGAAAAAGAACTATTGAAAATATGGACATAAAAGACTGATCTAGTAATGGCTTGCAGGCGTAAATATAGGGGAATGTTGTAAATTATCTCATAGTATACCACAGGTCATTAGTTTGAAACGGAAGTTCACTTTATTCTACCATACGCTTACTGAAACGCTTTTTATGATTTATGTCATATGAGGTCGTAAAAATATGGCAGTAGAGTTCATATAGTAAAATATAAACACTACTAGAATTTGTGTAGTTATTTTTCAGAGAAAATCATCATGTTAACAGTATCTAGCATCAAAATTATAATAAATGATAGAGTCGACATCTGTAAAATCGCATACCAATAGGAGAAATAGAAGGCAATATAGTTTTACATACAAAATGTATATACATATATATATATATATATAAGCAAAGTAAATAAAGATTAAACTGCAGATTAAGATGCAGAACAAAATCCTTCCTGTACATGTCCCGGTGTCTGCTATTGCAAAGCAGTTTTTATTTCCACAGCCCGTAGAAAACCTCACAGCACTCCTTCACAGGAAAACATGCAGTAACGAAAGATGCAGTTTACTGTTCAATACATACACAAATTAGTTATACAAATCACAAAGCACATAGAAGAATACAAATTCAAGTTTTCAATCAGAAGATTGTTATCAACAAATAGCGCATCATACATGATGAGAGTACATGAAATATTCATGAACACGATTTAATAGCTGTATTTACCGGACAAAATGGCGTATTTCTAAAGGTAGCAAATTACTGTAATTGCAAAATGCGAAGGGGTGAAGGCGAAATATAATAATGTTGGAAGAAAGAGATATTATTACAAAGTAACTGTTTTTATAGAAGTGAAGTGTTTTGAAACCAGAAGGCTTCAAGAAATACTGTAATATATAAATATATATCAGATTTTAGGGCATGTCAAATCCAATCATTTATAGATTTAAATTTAATTACGGTGACCTGAATGTCACGGACACTAAGATAGTTAAAGTGCACAGCAACAAGAGTGATGGATCCATGGTTGGTATCAGTGAAGATATTGGTAGAAATAGTCAGGAGTTTGTTGCTTTTTTTCTATGTAGGTCACATTGCAAAGTTTGTGGGGTATACATCACTGAGATTTCTATGTGTACTTTCCTGGTCGCGGTTTGTCCATATATTGTATTGTTTCATTGATACCTATGACTGTTTTTAAGGTATAAATGTTCCAATTTAGGGTAACAACCCTAAAGAGGACATGAGTGGCTGGAGTAACACAGGGTAAATATCAAGATAAACAAAAATAGGTAGATGAATTACCAAAATAAAACATAAAACAACCTAACAACGTAATACAGAGACATGCGTATCTTTTATTTCTCTCGTCTGTTCTTGCCATATTGTTTCTTTCTTTTCATCTCTCTCTCTCTCTCTCTCTCTCACACACACACACACACACACACATCTGACTCTCGTACCATCCTCTTTTGTTCTCCCACAAGGAATGTATGCTAATACACATTGTCTGTGGCAACTTTTGTGGTATCTTAATCTATCCTTATTTATCTCATTTTACTTGTCACCACACCTAATCTATTTTCACTCCTTTCCTACTTCTGTGCACTTTCCCATCCTCACACCCTCTTCCCCCCTAATATGCTGCTTCACTTTTGCTACTTCCGATATCTATTCGCTATCTCTCATATTATTTCCTCCCTATCATAACCACGTCTGTCTCTATGTAAGATTTGTTATACTGTTGTCTTTCGTTTGTCCTGATGAAGGCTTTTTAGTCAAAACGTCATTGTCTCTATATCTCGTTGTTAGGCTGTTTTATGTTTTATTTTGGTAACACCTCTACCTATTTTTGATTATCTTGATATGCTTATTTTTTTAACGCGCTCGTCTTTCACATGTGATCATTGAGTTCGATATCCATCTCCGTTAGGACTGCTCAATTAAAAACTCGCATACAAAGGGGTATTACAGCCTATAATACATTCGTTTGTTGTCAGGACCCGAAATTGGAGCAAAGAATAGCAATACTGTTGCCTGGCAGACATGTCATTAGAAGTGATTAATGAGGATTGAGAGTGGAGTTGGCTGGCCCATTCCATGAAGGCTCAAAATGACTGATTGACCATATTGAAGTCAGATGTGTGAAAGCCGCTAAGCTGTAAACCATGATATAACGAAATCCATTCTCTAGAGTTGTCCTGATTTTGCAGAATGAACGAAGAAGAGGAAGACCTATTAGATCAGGACCTAAAATTCTTACATAGATAATAGTTTAGAGACAGGAGGAAAGAAGGGAATATCCAAATGGAATACAAATTCATGGCTTATTTTCAATAGATATCTACAAACTCTCACTGTTATCGGAATCTGTGAGGATGTGTGTGAGTGTGTGTGTGAGTAAGATGACCATCTTTTTGATCCAATGACAAATTTATTTGACAGATCATGTCGCATTTCCTGGTCAGGATATAGTTATTAATCCATATTTTTTGGCTGTAGTAATTTTTCAAGGCAATATAAACACGCTTAGTATTTTGCCATTGAAAGGTCCGAATGCAGCAATGTTTATGTTGGGATTTGAACCTGGTGCCTTGTCCATTAACGCCACAGAGCATCTAAATTGATCATCCCATGCCCAATCTGTCCAATGACAATTTGCGACCGCATATAACTCATTAGTCATTTGCCAACTTAAATGCCGAAGCATACTTCTAATTGAATTTCAAAAATTGAATGAAGCAAATGGTCATCATCACGTGTGATGAACAACATATGAGATGAACAGATCTGTAGTCTGATGGCTTTGTCATACTTCCTCTCGTTAAGAGGCCCAAAGCTGATCTGGTCCCCCGAGAAAGAAGATAGATTCTGTGATTAATCTTGTCTTGTATCGATTACCTTAAGGGGATTTCCCTATCCCACGAACATTACACATCATGAAAAGGGATTTTATAATGGAAACATCGAAAGGAAAAGATAACGTGGAAGAACCAAATACGGTACGAGACGGAGCCAAACGAAGATCAATTTTGGCTTAAGAGGATTAATTTTTAGCAGCTAATACGGTTAAAAGAGAATTGATTCAATTTAAGCATCTCATACATACACACACACACATACAAGCACACACACATAACACGTATACGCCTACACACATAAATCTGTATGTTGGTTTCATAAGCAGACAGATAAATAGACACACACGCACACTCCAGTGTAACATTTATCTATCTGAGTATCATGTTCAGCCGTATTGATCAAAACGCTCAATAAACGTCTGGCTTGATTCCTGATTTGGAACCGGTATCAAGGCACTGAGGACATTTTCATAGTGGTTCAGCCATTGGTTTTGTGCTCAAGATGTCGCGGGTTCGAATCCGGCGTTGAGACTTCTTGTTTATAAACTGGGCGTATTCGTAGTCCCTGTTAAAATATCGCCTGAAACTACGAAATTATGTGCTTTGAGTTGTACTCTTGGTAGACAGCCTGCAAGATTGTTGAGAGAGATATTGTTGTATATGAGGTCATCCGAGTCCAATGCAGTCAATCCTCTACACATTTTAATCCTACCCACTTTCAAGTCATCAGTTATTTTCAATCTCTCTATTTTCATCAACCATCTAATATTATGTAATATTATCCTTTTATTCACTGGAAGAAATGGGGAGGGGGTGGAGAAGGGGGGAATATCTCCAAAGCTTCGTTCGTATCCAGGAAATTCCAACTCTCGGTATTGTTGCTTAAACTCTTATCGGTATCACTCCAACTCTTATCGGTGTGATTCTAACTCGCAGAAGTGTGACTCTAAATATCAGTTCTGTAACTCCAGTTTTCAGTGGTGTGACTCCAACTCTCAGTGGTGTGACTCCAACTCTCAGTGGTGTGACTCCAACACTCAGCGGTGTGACTCCAACTCTCAGTGGTGTGACTCCTACTCTCAGCGGTGTGACTCCAACTCCTAGTGGTGTGACTCAAACTCTCAGTGGTGTGACTCCAACTCTCAGTGGTATGACTCCAATTCTCAGCGGGGTAACTTCAACTATCATCGATGTCACTCAGTCTCAGTGGTGTTACTCCTATTTTCATTGGTATGACTGAAAGTTTGCACTCTAACTCTCAGTGGAATGACTCCAACTCTCGATGGTGGATACAATTCTCATATATATATATATATATATCGCTACCTGAATGGGTAGTGACGCCCGTTGATGGGTGGTGTTTCTCTAATCAAGTCTGTGTCATTCCGTCGATCGTTGGATTAATCAACTAACATCGTAAAGTCCAGACCGATTGGTGTAAAAGAAGTCAATTCATGGACAACAACTTGAAAAGGTACCGAAATTCTCCTTTCTAGGAAGCAAATTAACACTCGACGGTGATGTCATGACAGCAATTACAACTCGCATTTTCACTAGCATCATGTACCTTTAACTAATATCTGGAAGTCAAAGTCAATCATCACACGCACGAAAATGCGCTTATTTAATTCTTGCGTTATTCCGGTGCTATCATATGGATGTGAGCGCTAGAAAAGCTCTTTATCTTCAGAAAAGACATTACTGAGTTTCGAGAACATATGTCTTCGTAGGATAACTAACACCCATTGGAGTGAATTCAAATCGAATGATAAAATCAGAGAAAAGACACATACAAATTTCATCACAGATGTTATCTCTCTTGAATGGATACCTACAGGCAAAAGAGCCAGGAGTAGACCAAAAGAAACACTCAGAAGAACAAAACTTAAAGTAAAACAATCAATATGCATACTATTCAAGAACTGCAGAGAATAAATTTGAACAGACATAATTGGAGAGATCTGACCTCAGCACTATACGCTAACGTCAGCCCAAAAGGAAAATGAATTAATGAATAAATGAATGAATATATATATATATTTCAGTTGATGACGCCTTATATATCATTTATTCATCAGAATGTGGTGACATATTATTTCGAGAGCATGATCTTTCTTAGGGATTCTCTTAACACTCCGCGATTCTGGGCGAATGACCTGCCGCAGCTAGAGACATGTTTAAGCAATCTGATATATCACTACACCATCGTAGTCTTGGGCACCCTCTTCCCCTGTTGCCGTTAACTCTGCGCTCAGCTATTACTCTTCCCATGCTGTTATGTTTCTTTATATGACCCCCCCCCCCAAAAAAAAAAAAAAACCACACACACAGCCTTCTTGTTATGTTGATGTGAAGGAGCCAGCCCTCTTCGACGTTTATTGATCATTTCTTGATTAATCTTTGTTTTTTAGCTGTCTATGGTAAACGTAAAATGCTTCTGTTACATCTCATTCCGAAAACGGCGATTCTCTTAGCTTTTGCTATATTTACGTGTGTTAAGAATATTCAAAATAGAATTACTAGACACATTACTACTGTAGTTTGCCATTGCTTTCAAGTGAAAATCCATTTATCAAACAACACAGAAAGAAAACAAATTGATTTTCAACATCATTTCTTAGCGGAAGTCTCAGTTTCTGACATCCTACAGTTCATTTAGTATGTCCTATTTATGTCGCCATCGATTAATGTGTTCATTTATTATATCCTATTTATGTCGCTATCGATGAATGTGTTCATTTAGTATGTTTTATACACATATAGGGGGCCAATGAGCGCAATGGTTAGCGCATATGGGTGGTTCTGGGTTCATTCCCCAGTTGAGGCGAAAATATTTTTCAGATCGCAATGGCTCCCGGGTCGACCCAGTCTTAAATGGGTGCCTGATTAATCCGGGAAGTAAAGCCTCCGAGGGAGAGGAGATGGCTACCACCCTCATATAGTAGAGTCACTGAAATGTGAGATCGCTAACATCTCACACCCTTACGGCATTAATAAATGGTATGGGTAACTTTACATTTACTTTATATACGTCGCAGTCAATGAATCGTAAACTTCATTCAGTATGTCCTATATACGTCGCAGTCAATGAATCGTAAACTTCATTCAGTATGTCCTATATACGTCGCAGTCAATGAATCGTAAACTTCATTCAGTATGTCCTATATACGTCGCAGTCAATGAATCGTAAACTTCATTCAGTATGTCATATATGCGTCGCAGTCAATGAATCGTAAACTTCATTCAGTATGTCCTATATACGTTGCAGTCGATGAATCATACAGTTTATTTAGTATGTCCTATATGCGTCGCAGTCAATGAATCCTACAGTTAATTCAGAATGCCCTTTTTGTCAGTTACACCCCACCCAGTAGAAATGAAACACTTCAAAACAAAGCTATCATCTATTTTATTACAATTAGCTCTTGATTTATCAGGTGAATTGCTCTATTTAACCAGGCCTGCTGGGTTGAAGTCTCATGAGACCTCTATATCGACATCGTAGTAACATATCTCTGTGCCTATTAGAGTATTGATTGCACACTAATATAATGACTCCACTGGGGCAAACATAAAAATATTATAAAATTGCATTTATTTAGCTTCATAAATTTCAAATGATTTTCTTTCCTCATCTAATACGCTCGTTCATACAAATTTAATATCTAGTTAAAAATCACAAACGCATTGTCAAATGGATATCTTATTTTTAGAAGCTTGGACTTCAGTGGGGTGGGGATAGAGATTAACGATAGAAAATGGAGATAGATTGCAAGGATCCGGATGGAGACATGACCAGATTAGGAATGCGTTTTACTGGAACCAACATAGATAAAAAGAAGAAAAACGTTTCAAAGACACTTGACGGGGCGGTTAAATCATTTCAAGGTCTTATAGGCCGAGATTATAACGGCACTAGACGAGGCGGGTAGGTCAATTAGGAGTCTTATGTGCCGAGTTCATAAAGGTTAGGCTGATATTTTGATAATTCAATATTAAATTGTCGCAATCTGTTACAAAAAAAATATCTTCATATTCCCGCCTTGACATGCGGGTGATGGGGATAATGGGAGAGCGGATACACTGGCGAGTATGGGCCAGAGTATTGCATTGATCATTCAGACATAATCAATACACAGAGGAACCTCGTCCGTTCATAAGATTTTCATAAATGTGAATCATGGTCGCTTAAATTTTTTTTTTGAGATGGGTGTAAATATTCGAACATCCCGGAGAGGGCAATGAAACTAGATAGAAGAAGAAATTTATAAATCAATTCGGAATTGGACCCCTGAATATCTATACTCTAGCCGCTATACTATAATTTTTGGAGAGAGGGGGCGAATCACTTATGGACGTGGCCAGTGTATGCTAATGATGACCAGACTAAATAAATTTAAATCGGTAGTAAATGTGGTAGTTGATGAGCGCGGTAGCCTAGTAGATAGTGAGCTTGCTTGCTATCATCAGGTTACAGGGAGCCAGGTTCGAAACCACATTGGACAATAAATAATCTGGGTTGTGATTTCTAGCTTGGTAGAATTCCTCCAGTCGAGTCAGCTGCAAATCAATATATGACGCATAGGGGAAGTAAAGATATCAAGGAAGGGAACTGGACATCCCACCTAATAGTTTCTGCGGCTTAGTACATGAAGTGTTATTTTCATCCCCGACTGTAGGTTGTTGGCATGAGACCTACCTGTACCTTTAGTGGAACCGAGGGCTGCGTGCAGAATTAAGAGAAGTTCAACCAGTGCTCTAAAGCATCTTTACTATCCGTAATTGACTAGGCGACCGTGAGTACATATGTGTTTGCTTGTTGCAGTGCAATGACGAATGTTCATAGCCATAACAGTAAGAAGATAGTGCAGCACAAACATGATTGGGAAGATAAAGACAGTGCAACACAAACATGATTGGGAAGATAAAGACAGTGCAACACAAACATGATTGGGGAGATAAAGACAGTGCAGCACAAACATGATTGGGGAGATAAAAACAGTGCAATACAAACATGATTGGGAGGATAAAGACAGTGCAATACAAACCTGATTGGGGAGATACAGTTGTGATACTTTATTCCACAGGGAACTAACGGAACTAACAAGAATGGAATATGAGTACAAAAATGCATGGTATTGACGAACTAGATGATTGAAATTATGTAGAACTAGATAAAAACAACTTTTCTATCTGCACGTATGTCTGTTTTTTTTTCCCTGTCTGTCTGCAAGTCATTCTATCCTATCTATATGTCTTGGTCATTTAATTTGAACATCATGTCAAGAGGTACACTGCTTCCTTCAACCGCCCACGAGTCCTATTTCGTTATATCAGAACTATATAAAACATAATGGAGCTTGTGGTTCAGGTAGTCTAGTTATCAAGTTCTCTTGGTAAGCTATAACTCCAGTCTGTCCATCTGTAAACATATTAATGTATCTGTTTTCACCATCTTCCCGTTCGCTTTCCACAGAAAACACGGTCAATTCAAAAAAACATATTTTGCACAGAATGAACGTGTACGACAGGTCGTGGTGAGAACAAGTGCAGTGTCATAGGTCAAGGAAGAAATACTACCATTCTCAATTGCCAGATGTTAAGCTACCTTGTTAAGTAGCTTAACCTTTCAAACTTTTTATTAAAAGACAGCAGACCTGGAGGCCACAACATCCTCTCCAAACCTGATGACAGTAGCGTGCTAAGAATTCTTTATTTTAAACCTAAGGTCATGCTACTGTTCAAACAAGGTCTGAAACCTGGAAACCTGTGTCTTCTGCACGCGATTTGCATATCCTGTGTGTGAAGTATGAATCTCTAGATTAGAGGTTGAGGGGGGTGAAGAATCAATTATCCCATTTTAGGTAATCCCAAAGGTAAAAATGACCATTTATTTATCAATTCACATCAATCCACGAAATGTTATATTTTCATCGGATAAAATGAATAAACGTGTGAATTATAAATGATAAGAGGGCAGACAATAGCATAGATCTACAGAAGCCAGAATATAAAGTACAGAGGAGGGAGGGGGGGGGTCGTACGAAACACATTATGTTTAGCACTAAGAAGCAATCTTAAAAAGCGAGTACCTCCACCCTCCCCTCCCGGGTTGTTTAAAACCAACGGTCACAAAAATGAGGAATCACGAAATCCTGAAAGTGAGCTTTTATTTACGTAAACTCAACTCCTCTTGCCGAGAACATTTCTACGGCCATGGTTTTTCATTAACATGAATTGCTATTGGTTGGAATCTAAAGTTGTATCCAATCGATGATTGCAAATATTAAAACCGTGTTTTAGTTCTTTTAGTATAAAACTGTTAAATCTCCCAAATAGTTCAATTTAGTCGTCGTGTAGTAATGTGAATTTGTAGTACTGAATATAAAAAGATGGAATAAATGAGTAACTGCTATGTGTTCATCAAACCAATCTTAGCAAATCAGAATTTGACTTTTAGTAATAGGAATTTAGGCAAAAGTGGTAAAAGCTTCTCCCGTAATAATTTTTCCCATATGGTTTTCAAATTCCCATCAAATAAAAGGAAAATCCATACGAAACGTGTTGAATGATCTTTTATTTTAGGTGGTGATGATGATGATGATGATGATGATGATGGTGATGATGATGAAGTAATCCCTTTAGGTGGAAGCATGTAGCCCTTGACAGCCTTTTGTCAGAAATGTAATTTCTGACCAAAGCTCAGGTTCTAATCAGTTCTGTAAATGAGACCACAACAGCACCCATGTAAGATATGAAAGGCATGGATGTATAAAAGGAGTTTATATATACACGTTTAGGGTCCGATGGGAGGCATTTCAGTGCCGGAATATCCCAGGATTACCACGTCTTGTCTGAGGCACAGTGCACATTTTTGGGTCAACTACCTCATCGCTCTTCTGTCAGACTTGTTGACTCATTGGCAGTGATGGCACATCTAGCATGTCCCATCACCGAGAAATCTGCCACAAACGAACACAGGTGCAATGTTCGCCGGTCTTCATCTTTTCGCCATTAATAGGGATTATTTGATAGAAGGCTAGCGCAAGGAATTGAAACAATATAAGACAATTATGATTTTTTTTTCACAGGTGGCATGTTGTCAGACTATCCCCGATGGGTGGAGCATTAGAGAGAGCTAAAACACACGCTTTCCTTTGGCCCCGGACAAGCAGGAGTGGAGGGAAACGAACGGGCCGACCAATTAGCTAGCCTCGCCACCATAACGATGGTCAGCCAATGGACAGAGCAGAGATACTCGTTGTTCTTTGTCCTCACGATCAGAGGATTTTGAGATGAATGAGCATGAGTCAATATCGAGAATGAGCGAATTGGGAGTGAGGATGGACGTGGTCCGTAGAGAAAACCTGACAAAGATTGCATAAAGAGCAGTGAACAAACATAGAACCGCAACCATCCGTTGTTATACCCAGAGCGATTTACTGAAGCGGTGAAGCGAAGATCTGATCACCTATGTATGTGTCCGGTGTGCTAAGAGTATCACCATATCATCATCATCAGGTGCCATGCCGGCTGGGTAGGTGATCGTGGCTCTCCACAGCTCTCTGTCTCCAGTATTATGTATCAAGGTTGTTGTTGTTTCCCTGCCATGCCAGGTTGTCAAACTGTCTAATATTTTCTCTCGTTGTCGCCCTCTGCCTGTTGTCTCCAATCTTAGTTGTTGTGGCTATGTTCTCCAAACCCCCCTATCTCATGAAGTGGCCAAAAAAGGAGAAAAAAAAGATTGTCTTATTCTTATATTTTTAATTACTTTCCGTTTCGCATTTGAGTCTTTCAACTCCCCCACATTAGTTTTTCTGGCAGTCCATTATATTCTCAGCATTCTTCTATAGAGCCACATCTCTATTTCCTCTCATTTCCCATTTTTCCAGTTTGTTTATTGTCCAAGACTCTCATCCATATGTTATTTCTGATATTTCTGGGATATCAACTATTAAAAAAACTGTCAATACTGCATTTTACTAGTTCAGGCGTTGCATTGAATAGCTAGGATACTTATATATATAATATGTAGACATATTTGTGCCTAGAAGGCTTAAATGTAACATGTGGACATATTTGTGTCTAGGATACTTATATATAATATGTGAACATATTTGTGTCTAGAAAGCTTAAATATAATATGTGGACATATTTGCGTCTAAGATACTTATATATAATATGTGAACATATATGTGTCTAGGATACTTATATATAATATGTGAACATATTTGTGTCTAGAATGCATAAATGTAACATGTGGATATATTTGTGTCTAGAATGCTTAAATATAATATGTGGACATATCTATGTTAATGTCACTCCTATGGAACTTGTGGGTTTGTCTGTGTAAGCGTTTAATTTGCATACCTTATTTGAGTACACATCTTTGATTGATGATGTGGTTGAACATGAGACATAATTCAAAACAAGAAACTTCGAATAATACTTGGAGCAATGAGTGGCGGACCTACTACAGAAATGATTTAAACTGGCGACAACTGCGCACAGGCGCACTAAACTGTGACGGCCCAAGTACTGCGAAGATGTCTAATCACAGATCCATCAGTGTATATAATAACATCCCCCCTCTTTGGTATTCTCACTGACTAAAGCCTGCACTTCTTTCTCCACAGCTGTGGGACACCATTCTCTGCATTCCCTGCTAAGTGATATTACTACTCTCAAACAAGTTTCGAAATCTGTGGGTAGACGTATCCATTCCGCACCTGCTGCCAAATCCTGCAATCTGCACACACTGTGTATGACGCCTTCAGCACGTCCCATCCACGATCTCCTTCTCTAGAGTCTGCTGCCTTTAACTTTCTGTATTTCGGAATGCAACAGGTGTTCCTTATCTGCATGTATTTGAAGGTACGCCCGTGCACGGCAATACTGTAATCTGTGCTCGGCTATTGAACAGTCAAGTGGGTATCGCATAACTCTTGTCGATGTGTCTCTTGTACACCCAAGTATGATACGCATTGATGCATTCTGGATTCTATCTAGTCTTTCGATCTGAGTTTGACTAAGAGTCAGAATTTCTAGTGTATATTCCACCACAGCCACAACCAAACCCTGGTAGAAAAGAAGTAACAACCACTGCTCACACTGCGCAGCACCCATAACCTTCATTGCTGCTAAGCCTTTGCTACCCTTATGATTATTTGGTTTAATGTTTTTTCTACACTCTCCCTCTTTTTTTCAAGGTTTCTTCTACACTGCCCATATCTAGGTCAAGGCTCCATCGTCAGTGGTACCTCATGTTTATATTTTGACGCAAGCATCTACTGCATTATCTTTATTTGTGTCAATGATTCTTCTATACACGGGCCTGTTTGTGTCAAAATTCATGTACACATATTACGGCCTAAGTGGGATCGTATACACTGTATTTAAAGTCGTATAAGGACATATCTGAAATAAGACTTCTTCAACACAACGTAAGGATATCTAGAACAAGATTTCTTCAACACAACGTAAGGATATCTAGAACAAGATTTCTTCAACACAACGTAAGGATATTTAGAACAAGATCTTCAACACAACGTAAGGATATCTAGAACAAGATTTCTTCAACACAACGTAAGGATATCTAGAACAAGATTTCTTCAACACAACGTAAGGATATCTAGAACAAGATTTCTTCAACACAACGTAAGGATATCTAGAACAATATTTCTTCAACACAACGTAAGGATATCTAGAACAAGATTTCTTCAACACAACGTAAGGATATCTAGAACAATATTTCTTCAACACAACGTAAGGATATCTAGAATACGACTTCTTCAACACAACGTAAGGATATCTAGAACAAGATTTCTTCAACACAACGTAAGGATATCTAGAACAAGATTTCTTCAACACAACGTAAGGATATCTAGAATACGACTTCTTCAACACAACGTAAGGATATCTAGAACAATATTTCTTCAACACAACGTAAGGATATCTAGAACAAGATTTCTTCAACACAACGTAAGGATATCTAGAACAAGATTTCTTCAACACAACGTAAGGATATCTAGAACAATATTTCTTCAACACAACGTAAGGATATCTAGAATACGACTTCTTCAACACAACGTAAGGATATCTAGAATACGACTTCTTCAACACAACGTAAGGATATCTAGAATACGACTTCTTCAACACAACGTAAGGATATCTAGAATACGACTTCTTCAACACAACGTAAGGATATCTTGAATACGACTTCTTCAACAAAACGTAAGGATATCGTTGCAAATATAGTAAACATATCTGGATCAAGATTTCTTCAACATAACGTACAGATATCGATGACTGCTGAAGCGATGCGAATATAACAGGAGTATGTTTATTTAATGACAGTTTTTCTTCAGCCTTATATCATTAGCTAGTCTGATTCATCATCTCCGTGTCACTCTTCTGTGTGTTGCTTTATGGCGCCAACGTGAATCGCAGGGACAATCATGTGGATCATATTGTCGTTGTGAACAGGGAAACCTGGGAACAATTATGTAGTATGTGATCTAGTGTCTGTGTTGCTATTACGCAGATGCAGGCCGCAGAGTCGCTGATACCGATTCGATGTAAGTGTTCTTTGTAAGTTTTCCTTTCATAGTCAAAATATCGTGATCAGTTCATTTTTGTTCACGTTGTTAATCAGTAAAAAGCTTGACATAGCTTACAAAACATGTAGCATTACAGCGAGCTAAGACAACGTTTGTTGGATTCACTCTCATTCGAAAGGTTAGCTAGGCTTTTGTATTGTAATATTTTATATTTTGTTGTGTTGCGTTGCTTTGTGCTGTGTTTTACCTGCGGTAGTAAAGTGTTGAAGTAACCCGCCCGCCGACAATATTCATTATTCGTGATTTAAAATACAAATTACTCATGTGGTCCACCCACCTTCCAGGAAGTTGGGTACCAGGGCTCATGCTCTGAAAAGGTCTACCAATGTTGTTATCGCTAGTGAGCATTCGCGTTAGGCAACTCTAGTCTATATATAGGAAACAACAGACTTAAATAAGTGACAGAATTCACATACTTAGGTATAACAACAGACGGCAAGAGCAGTAAATAAATACACAATAGATGTAGTAAAGCATACCAAGCCCTAGGGCAAATTACACCAATCTTTAGAAACAAAACTGTAGATTTAAACACCAAAATAACACCATTCAAAACGATTATTATGCCAACGCTGTGCTACCATTGCCAAACATGGACAACGATAGCAGAATATAAACGTAAACTAGTGGCAGCTGAAATGGCATGCTTGCGCAGAATCATAGGAATATCGCTAAGAGACAAAGTGAGAAATGAAGACATTAGACAAAGAACCGACATCGTTCCAATCTTGGAGTATATTAAGAGCCAACAGATAAAATGGTTTGCATACATCAGAAGACGTCCAACAGACATCATACCACAGCAAGCTATGCTACACAGATACACTGAAGGCAGGCCTAGAGGCCAACTTCGAAAACGATGGACCACCGAAATAAAAGAGGCGACAAATTACTCAGCACACACGAGGGCCATCTCCAGAGAACTCTTCTACCCCTGACTGAAAGGCAATAAAGGGTATAGCGAATAGATAGACTAATATATTTGATTTTCCTCTCTTGCAAGTTACGAAGATCACATAATCAACATCTGACTGGGACTGTGTGCCTGCACACTCTTGGATGACTGACGGAATGGAGAGTGTGACACTTATTCGAATGCCACTTGTGCTGCTTTGATGCTAGTTTCTAATGAAGAATCAAGATATATTTCATTGTGGTTTATTATTGTTTGTTTGATATTTTTGTCAACGCCAGATAAGTCGTCGGCAATTATTGTTCTCCAAATGTCATCAATGTTGTGAGACTGATATTTGTCTGCTTTGTTTAGGTGCAAAGTTGTGACCTTACAGAAGAATATTACGTGGAGGTTTCCTTGTAATGTTCCTAATTTGTTCTACCCCCAGTTTGATTACTACGGTGGGTGGTACTTTGCATATTTGTAGACCATGGTAAGCATACAGACAAGGCGTAGATACGTCTTCTGCAGAGGAGTGTGTCACAAAATAAATTTTTTATTTCTTTTCTTTTGTAGATTCATCATATTCGTGAAGTTTTGGTCACTTTTATTTTGGAAAATCAATTGGGAGTAAAAAAGGGAGTATTTGCTTTCTAATTTACTTCACATCAGTAGTAAATGTAGTGTCCTGATTTCCTAAGGGAAATCTTCCACACTCCAACCCCCCCCCCCCATTTTTATATATATGTGCTTGCATATAGATAACACCGGTATTTAGTTTCGCCTGGAAGTTGTTTTCTGCCCAATTTTCAGTCTCTTTTTTCAATTATACAATGCTATTCCAAAGAGGGGTCTATGTTCAAAATTTATAATCATGTACGTTCTATTGACGAATTCACTAGTGTGCACACACAGTTAATAAACACATATTCTGAACATTTATTTTTTTCCAGAGGAGGTTTATGAGGAAAAAGCTAACAGAGCAACAAATTAAATTAATCTTCTTCTTTGTTCGTCATTCTCAGTATTCTGCAGATTAGCAGAAAGTGGTCCAGAGAACAGATTACGATGTGTTATGGTTTACAACTTAGCTCCAAAATATGTATATTTTGGCCTGACACATCCGACTTCAGCATAAAATTAAGTTAAATTCGTAAGGATATGTTTTTTTATGTGAATGTCAATCATGGAGCATTAGACGAACTTTAAGGAAGAGAACACAATCGTATAAGAAAGTGTGACATAAAAATTTATGGAAATCAATTTTAAAAAAAAATATAAAAATCATGCATTGACTATAAAAACCGTGAATTTTGATGACAACTTTTTCAACAATAATATTGTATTTTGTAAATTGAGTTGTTTTACTCACGTTAAATGAGTGTTTTAGAAACATGAATATGGAATATAGAATCTATAGAAGTTCCTGGTATACATGAGAAAGTGACTCTTCATAAATTACGTCAATAATTGTTTGCCTATTTCCGACCGCTCGCCTACTTGCCAAGAACTTTCAAGAATTCAGGGACCCCTTGTATATTATGCTATATCCCTGGGAGGCTTGAGTAAAGACAGATAGTTTTGGAAAACTAGAAGACGTTTACTGGTCTTGAGAGAATTTGTCGAAGATTTATGGTTTTAAAGAGCTGCCCATTTTCATCAAAAGAAAATACAAACATACACGGAGTCAGAGATTAGACAGCAACTTTTCACAAGACATTGTTAAACTGAACAGATCACAGCACACCATCATTCTTCGGCAGGATAATGTAAGCCATCTCAACAAAATAAAGGTTGTTCAAACTGACCAATGCTCATGTCAAAAGGGTTCCCAGATGTCATAATACATTCTGCAGACATGTTCCCTTTTCGTCCAATTGAGGACTAAAACATGGCCCCATGAGACAGATCTGGAAGTGAAGATGTGAAGTAAACGTAAGGACCTCCTGCTAACGACTGAATTCATGGATGCGGACCTCCTGCTTGAATAGATTTCTGAGCATAGGAAACTGATCGCAGCAGAAGGAGAACTGAAGGAAGATTTATGTTCTTGTGAGATTTCGTGAAGATAAACTGTCTGTAATTGAGACACATGTCAAAAAATGGATAATATTGAAAGAATTTGCCAAAGATTTGGTCTTGGAAGATTTATGTAAGGGATTATATTACAAGAATCATTTAGATAGTCTTAGGAGAATAAGTTAAAGATAATTGGCCTTGGGATAATTGACAGAACCAGTATTTCTTAGAATAATTCATAAGATTTGACCTACTTGTCAGAATTGGCTTAAGTTTAATGTGTTTTTTTAGAATTGGTTGAAGATGCGTAGTTTTAGGAAGCACTTTCTGAACTTTAATGCTCTTGTGAGATTTCTTGTAGATTATTGGTCTTAGAAGATTGTCCACGAGGGAACATCTTGGTAGAATTGAGCTAATACGATGGTCTTGGTAGTATTGCAGAAAATGAATGATTTGGGAGGTCGAAGTTGAAAGATATTGTGAGAATTGGTCGAAAATAGTAAGTGTTAAAGAATTTGTTCAAGGTGTATAATGTGGATACATGGTCCAGATGGATGTTCTTGTAGAATCCTTTAGACAAATTGCAATGAAAATTGTTACGTTCTGTAAAAAGAAAACCCGCTGCATCATGATGACAATTTATAGCTAAGCCAATTTTAATGAAGGTTTGTCTCATACAATAAAAGTCTTGGCATTTAGATTTTGACCGAATTGGCTTTTCTTTGTATTTTTAACGTGTTAAAGCCAAAATTAAACCAAATGAAGGAGAGACTCATGACAATCAATGATCTATATCTGACTTAGCTTAACTGGCATGTTAGATCTAAAATTACAACGAGCCAAATACCAGCTATAATGAAGGGGAGATTCTTGGCCAAATTAACATAGGAGGACCTGGGTAATTTCATTGCCTGACAATGAAAGAGAAGAATTGCCACTGTTTGCTGAAATCGTCACAATTCTACACAGTATGTTTTCATTAAGCAAAAGTAATAGTGGGAGATGAAGAATGCGCATTTCTCACGTTTTAATCTTGGCTTGTCGGAAGTTGAGAGCAAAAAAACAGGTCGTGGTTTATTTGTTTTGATCTCGTTTTTAAAAGGTCACGTGTGACAGGTGAGAATGACTAGGATAAATGAGAAGATTGTGTGGAAATCAAATATTTCATTTCTAATTGTTTTTGTAATATTTGTGTGTGGGTGTGTGCATGCGTGTGTGGGTTTGTGTGTGTGTATATATATAAGTATGTTTCGCGCGAAGATATTTTAAGTTATACGAAATTAAAATTTGAAATATAGCTTTTTGGTGAATAAATTCTGGCAAAGTATATCCACACATTGCAAAACAGAGTATACCCACACAGTATACCCACACAATTTCATTTTTTAATGCAGTCACTGATGATTTCCATACAAGTTCACCACACAGTATACCCACGGTGTCATTTTTTGAAGCAGTCACTGATGCTTTCCATACAAGTTCACCAAACAGTATACCCACGGTTTCATTTTTTGAAGCAGTCACTGATGCTTTCCATACAAGTTCACCACACAGCATACCGCACGGTATACCAACGCAGTATTACCACACAGTATCATTATTCAATTTAGTCATTGTTGCTTTCCATGGAAGTTCAGCACCACCAATATAATTATTGTATTTCTACAGAAACCAATTCTCTTGGTTATTTTTCTAACCACTCGCGCACCAATTGCAATACCACTCTTCATGGAAAAGTTAAGCTACCTTGTCACCCAACTTCAGGACACATTGTGGTACTGTAACTCTTCATGGTTGTAGTGGAGCGGCAATGTCACTGACAGTCAATTGGCGAATTCCCGGACGAGCATAAAAGAAAAATAGAATAGATGCGCATATTTTTCTTTTAATTCAGCTACCAGTTTGATTTGTTTTAGTATCTACATAGTAATCAAGCAAAACATTAAAAAAACATTATACCAAGGATCAAATGCCCTATTGTCCCTAGCATAATATACTTCGCACTCGTTCGAAGTGGGCTATTCCGGACACACGAATAGCTAGTTAGTTAGTTAGTTAGTTCCTTTCGTGCCGAAGGCGGCAGATAGGGCAGAGGTTTTGATTTTCCATGTATTGCGGTCCGCTGCCTGCAGTTTTAGTACTTGTATGGCCTTGCATCCTGTTATTTCCACTTCATTAAGTATTGTGGGGTTTGTTAGAGTTGCTTTGTCCACGTTTTCTTTTACCATCAGGTGTCCACATAAGGGCTTGTTACATTATTTTGTTTTCGTCTAGTCTTAAAACATGACCCAGGTATTTCCATCTACGTTTTCGTATGACGTCTGGTAATATATTCTTGGTATGATTTGTTTCTTAAATCACTATTTGTGACGAAATCGGTCCATTATATGATCATCAGTTTTCGAAGACATTTATTTTCGAAGCTGTTTAATTTTTTGTGTGGATCTGTTGCTTGAGTTGATTTCCAGCTTTCACTTTCATATATTAATACTGAGACAATACAAGAGTTGCATATCTTTAGCTTGGTGATCTTCTTAGATCTAGATTTCCAAATATTAGTTAGTTTAGAGAATTTGCTAATGAACAAACATTCGTATGACAGAGTAAACTTGTAATTTGTATTAATGCGTACTCTCATGTGTGTCATGCGAGGGTTTCTTCCCAGATTGTAGGTACAACAATGTTTGCCGGAGACTTTGAGATTTTAAGAACAGATAGAAAGGCTGATGTAAACAATATTATACGATTTGTTCAGAGGCATATATATATATATATATATATATATATATATATATATATATATGCGACACTAGCAAAAGGCAGGAAACAAGATTAGGGAACCTGTTAAAGCAGAGGAAACGTAGATTGAAATACAAAGATATTATTTTTAGGCCTATTCCCACCATTTAATTATTTGGTATTTGTGCAGCGATCAGAGGTATAAAGGTTAACTATTCATATAAGTGGTCAGCTTTGCCGAACCACAGGAGAGATTTTAAGACCTCTTATATTTACAATGGGGAGATCATTGTCTAATTAGTCTACGTGACAAATTTTATTAGAATAGGTCGATCCGTTGAGATATCTATACCGGGCATACACAACTCTGAGTTACACAGTTATCCATTTTGTCTATTGTCTATCAGTAGGTAGATGATGGTCATAATATCCACATTTGCCGTTAAGCGTAGGGATGGTGACTGGGAGCTTAGTTGTCTATCTAAGGCTACGTGTGTCCCCTTGTTGAATCCGTATTTGTTTAGGGCTTTCTTGATATTATCTAACCATCTTTTTGATTGAGCAGTAATGGTGATAGCTGGTATTTCACTTTGTATACTATCTGGCATCTTGTCAAAATCTCACTGCCTATTTTTCCATTGTCTGTGAATATACTTCCCATGTATTTAAATTCAGAGGTTTTGTTTCACTTTAGTTTTGTTTATTGTCATGTTAACGAGATATATATATATATATATATATATATGTCATGTGACGTATTCCTTCCAGATCGTTGTCTTCCCAATGAACTCTCTGAACCTCTCTCTGTCTTGGGCGATGTGGCTTGCATTTCTAGCGATGTATTCATGTTATCTTTAATGTCGTCAGTCCATCGTCTTCTTGGTCTGCCCCTTCTCCTCTTCCCAGGTACTCTTTCCTCCATTATTGTCTTTCTAAACAGTTATGTCTCTTTATATGACCAAACAGGCGTAGTTTTCTTTTTGTTATTGTGTTTTCAATGACTGTGCAAAAAACATGATAAAAAATAAAGAGCAGGAAGAAGAAAGACTATATATCAGAAGAAACTATGAACATTATCCAAGAAAGAAGACACATCAAAAATAGTTGTAAAAACAGAACAAATTATAGAATCCTGTCAAGAGATATACAAAGAAGAATTAGACAAGACAAGCAAAACTACATAAACAAAATATGCCTGGAAATAGAAGGGCATAAAAGCCAAGGTAACAGTAAAACGATGTTCGAAAATGTACGACACCTAAGAGACAGAAAACCTCAACCATCATTAAAAGTGCTGAAAGATAAACAAGGAAACATACTAACAGAAGGGAAGCATATCTTACATAGATGGAAGGAATACTGCAGTGAAATGTATAATGACCCAAGAAAAACCAAAAACAGAAAAATAAACGAATATGAAAAGGAGCCAGAAACCACAAAGGAAGAAGTAAGATACGCAATAGAAAGTTTAAAGAAAGGTAAAGCCCCAGGCAATGATGGCTTAACAACAGAAATGATACACGCAGGCGGCGAGGCCGGAATCAAGATTTACCACATATATATATATATAAGGTTAATAAGGGTTCTTAACTCCACCCCCTCGGAAAATAGATTATGATATTCAGCACTGCATAACCAGTTGTTGTATTTTTAAATGATCGTAACCCCCTCCACACACCTTTTACGGTTTAATTTCCTGCACCACCTTCTTCAATAGAAGACCTCTCAACAATACCATATTCGTGACGTTTTCTTATTATTTTCGTGGTTTTCGTTGATCATTATGTATATACTTGATGTCGCATGTAAAAATAAGACAATGCCGACCAAAGATTGCCCAGAGAACGGCCCTCTAGGTCATGTTTACGTTTTAGTTTAGAGGTCTTCTATTGAAGAAGATGGTGGTGCTGGACGCATAAAGGTCCAGTGAAAGTGAAGTGAACCAATATTTAAACAGTTCCATCAGCACATTGTTATCTACGGTCATGAACCATTGATGACGTGAGAACCAAAATATGGCCCCAAGAGACAGATCTGAAGGTGAAGCTGTGGGGCAACCATGAGGACCTCCTGCTGACGACTGAATTCATGGAGGCGGCCCACCTTCCTGTATAGACTTATGAGCATAGGAAACTGATCGCAGAAGAAGAAGAAGAACCATTTTCAAGACATTGGGGATGCCCAGCTCGTCCTTACATACTACACATCTTGACAAAAATCATAGTGCTCTTTAAGAAGATGTAGATAATTTACTTCATTATAATAGAATATTCTGCCTCTCGTAACAAAACAGTATGTAGAAAGCACCATTATTCATCTTCATAACTTCAAGTAATAATATCCGGATATTAAAAACAACCTACACGTGAAACCAAGAGCTTGCGGCCCGTTATCAAACCTGTGTCCTCCTGAACACAAGGTACATGGTGTAACCGTTATGTCACCGAAACTCCATATTATTCATGGTAGGTTGCTGATCAAGCGGTCCATTGACTCATGCATTTTGGCCCAATGACATTGTGTGATTTATGCATGTGTTTGTGAGCTGTTGTTTTGTTCCATATAATGTGTTCCATATTATTCATAAGAAATGAACTATATAAACCAATATATACATAAATTCTGAATATAATAAACAATATAATAGAAATACAAATATTACTAACAATTTTCTTTTAAAATGAAGGATCAAAATCCTTAAAGAATTTTCACATACATAATGACTGCGTATATAATAAATAATATTCAATTCACGTTATTAATATTAGTAGCAATATAAGTAGCAGTATACGTAACAATATAATTAACAATATAAGTAACATTATAAGTACCAGTAACAATATAACTAACAATTTAAGTAATAAAACATTTAACAATATAAGTAACCATATAAGTAACAATATAATTCATAATATAAGTAGAAAAATAGGTAATAATATAAGTAATAATATCAGTAACAAAATATGTAAAAAATATATTATAAGCAACCGTATAATTAAAATAATAACTAACAATATAAGTAACAATATAAGCAACAGTATATTTAACAGTATTAGTAAGAATATAAGTAATAATATAACTAACAAAATAAGTTACAATATAAGTAACATGTGTATCATTTAATTTGTTGTTTTAGATCTAATTTTGTTTTGATTATATATACACATATCATGTAAAAAGTAGATTTTTAAAAAAAATAATTGTATCCGAGATGATAATTACAATAATATGAACGATTCCCACATGAGCTGTACATTTTCTAATAACTTGGTTAAACCTTTGGGAGTCCATAAATTACTACAAAAAATGTTCACCAATTTTCGACACCCTCCCCTACCTTGTCAACAACTGTTAAAAAATCAGGGACACCCCCATGTTTAATTATGGTATCATCACCATGCAACCTAAAAATGTGTTTAGGATAAAAATGTAACAAAAAAAATGCATCTTCAGTTTCACATCATCATCAAGTGACATATTCTTTCCAGAACGTAGTCTTGTGTTAGAAAAATGTTTCACATTCAAATAATTTAGCTGGTATAGCAAAATCAGTATTGTTGACGTCAACTTTGTCAAACATTTCTCCTTGCAAACAACTTCGAAACATTTTAAAATCCCGCCTAATTGTTGACATAGTGTATGGACACTCGCTTTATCTTGAAGTAAAGTAACATTTCAGCGGTTCAACACGCCTAGTTCACACACACAGGCTAACGTTAGACTTGTTGCTACATCCTGTGGAGTCTGACATCCCATGTATTCTCTAGCCGCCTGGGATGCATAATTGCATGCATCTCATCTTCAGGAGTTTGATGGCGCCGCTTAAGGTATTCCCTCAGCTTATGAAAACATAATTAATCACTAACAAGGGGTCAGATCATCAAGCGAGTTCGATTCTACGTTTGATCGATTGTGGTCGATCGTCTGATGAGAACGTGGTCATGTAGGTTTGTAGTGGCTGATTGTCGCCTTTACATTCCTAATCCATCTGTTGGTGATGAAATAATCCTTTTGTTTGTTTGTTTGTTTTTATATTTAGAATTCCAGGAAATGCGAGCGACTAGCCCTTGCTTCCTATGTGCAGGGGGGGGAGGGTGGTGGTTTTTCTGAGTATTATTTCATAACTAGGGGATTACAGCTTTCGACTCAGCGCACATGCCTATTGAAGGAGCATTCTATTCAAAGGGGGTCTATATAGATAACAAGCTACAAAACGTCCATAAGAGAGCCTCACTATAAAAGCATCTCATCTACTAAGGTGTTCTGGTACATGGGTGGTTTGTCTAGTGGGCCACTGATGATATCGCACAGATGCAACCGCATGCGTACTAATCCCTTTAGCTGTTGGCAGGTAGCTATTGTCACATAATGATGATGATGAAATAACACCTTTAGCTGTCAGCAGGTAGCTCTTGCCAGTCCATATTCTTTCTAACAATATTACCGGTTCTTCTCAGTTGTGAAACAGTGGTAACACCCAACCTCGTATAAGGTTGTTTCCAAGGCATGGTTGTCTAAGGTGTGGAGGTTGCTGGGAAGGGGGGAGGGGTCATGGATGCATGTGTAGTTCCCGAAGTATTGCCTTCCAGTCCACCAGTGTCTCAGGATTAACACGTGCTGCTAGGAGCTCGTGCCTGCGCGCACACGTATACACACACACACACACACAAACTCCTGGACCACATAATTCAATCCTTTTTCTGTCTAATCTGTTGAACCATCTGCAGTCTGCAGTGATAGCACATCTAGCTCTTCCATTCACTTAGAAGTCTGTCACAGAAGAACAAAGATACAATATGAGCTTGTCTGAATCTCTTCGTCATCCATGATGATCATTTGATGTGATAAAAGTACGAAAATAGAGACAAGATTTGAGAATAGCGATTATTTTGTTTCCACAGGTGAAATGTTGTCAATCTATCCCCCCCAACTTTCCTTACGATGTGTCTGGAAAGAAGACAGTGGCTCATTCTTTGCACCGTGTACTAGAAGTCCTAGTCGCAGTAACCACACGTGTGAGTATATGTGATAACAATACTGAAGTTCTCACAGGCTTCACCACATACCGCAGTAATTTTTGATTAGTGATTAGTGCACAACTTCCCGCCGTCAGAGCGTCGATCTAAACATATTGCCTCATACCTTTTCCCGCTCACATCGCCATTTTACTGATGTAAGTTCCATGATCTTTATACTAAAGTGTTACGACCTAGCCTTTAGGACATCATTGGGGCATAGCCTTTAGGACATCATTGGAACATAGTCTTTAGGACATCATTACGAGATATCCTTTAGGACATCATTATGACATAGACTTTAGGATATCATATGGGCATAGCCTCTAGGACATCATTACGACATATCCGTTAGGACATCATTATGACCTAGCCTTTATGACATCATATGGGCATAGCCTTTAGGACATCATTACGACACAGACTTTAGGACAGTCTTTCCCAACATGAAGCGCACTCCCCACAGGGGGGCAATTTGGTAGTTCGGGGGGGGGGGGAAATTCGAAAATGTGTAATTAGGTGTCAGTTAGAGAATAATTCAGTTTTTTAATATAATAGAATATTTATATGTTACATAGGTGAACAGCAAAAATTTAGAAAGACTTAAGTGGGACATGGTAAAAAAAGGTTGGGAAACACTGTTTTAGGATATCATTACGAAATAGTCGTTAGGACATCATTACGACATATTCTTTATGACATCAATACGACAAACTCTTTAGGACATCACTATAGTATTAAAGAACCATTACGACATAATCTTTCAGAGACCATTACGACATAATCTTAACTAAATCTTTGCGACATAGTCTTACATACACCATTGCGACATAGTCTTACATACACCATTGCGACATAGTCTTACATACACCATTGCGACATAGTCTTACATACACCATTGCGACATAGTCTTACATACACCATTGCGACATATCTTACATACACCATTACGACATTGGCACAGTTCTATAGAAGCCATCACGAAATAGCTCATATACACCACTCAGATATACAAGTAAAGTTTACCTGTTTTCTCGCATCGGTTGTCCGCAGTTACCAGGACATCATTTGATATGACATCCCTGCGTGCCCTACTGGAGACGTTAGCAAGCAAGCTTTCAATGTCGTATCCTGTTCTCTTGTGAACGCTTAAATCCATGTTCCGCGTTTGTTCAGTCAAGATGACTGGAAATGTATCTTATTGGAATGAGCTAAATTGTTCAGATGTCTCCTTAATATAGAATGATACAGAATGTTCACTCATCTGTATATTTAAAAAAAATGTCGTATATATTGGTTCATTAATGATATAAACAGAAATGTATTTACATCTTCATCTCTTTAAATACGTATAAATTGCTGCTTCAGTGGTAATATACAAGTATTTAGAAGTCATTAAAATAATGATAGTTTTAACGGCACATCATGATCTAAGATACGGTTTCATGTAGAGAAGAGTGAATAATGAAGGAAGTTCGACTATTGTTTGTTTGTTAAATGGGAGATTAAAGCCTCTTAGCTGAGGCACGAGCCTTTCAACCTAAGACAGAAGTATATTTTGGTTATATCAGGCCGTATTAGCTTTTATCTAAATGTAATCTAATGGTCTGGGTGTTCGGAAGTTCGACTACTTCATCGTAATTACAGAGATAGCTTATGCATAACCTTCTCCAGGCAGATCCTGCACGTTGATTAAACACAGTGCCACTAACGATGATTGATTTGCCCCATTCGTACTTTTCATTGGCTACTGCGTATATTTTGTATTGTCATCCAAGGAAACGTTGGATCAGCCAAAATGAGTGACTGTGTGTAACAAGTGCCTAAAATGTATCAGCCAAGATGAGTGACTGTGTGTAAGCATTGCACAAAATATATTTGAAGTTAGTTATTGTACATACATTACCATATCTTAATGAAGCAATTAATTTATTAGAAATAGGAGATTGAAGGTCCTATTTTTTATAAGTTGAGAAGCACTTCTTACAACCATGGCCGAAAGTCCTCACCTTGATAAACATGTATACTATGTTTATATATGTAATATAAAATGTATATATGTAATATAAACAGTACAGACGTTAAGATATGGAAGCTGCCGAGATAATTCCGTTCTCTGGACTACATCCTGCTAATTTCAGGAGTTTGACAACGAACGCAGAAGAAGAAGATATGTCTCTAGTCACATAGAAAGAGGCAATGTATATAATGTAGTTTATTTATATGGACAGTTAGTTCAAGATAAAATCTTTTTTATATGGACAGTTAGTTCAAGATAGAATCTTATTTATATGGACAGTTAGTTCAAGCTAATATCTTATTTATATGGACAGTTAGTTCAAGTTTATATACTATTTATATGAACAACTAGTTCCAGTTTATATATTATTTATGCAGACAATTAGTAAAAGATAATATTTTATTTATACAGACAATTAGTACACGCTAATATCGTATTTATATTGACAATAAGTTCAAGTTAGTATCTTTTTATATGTATAATTAAAGCAAGCTAAAAATCGTATTTATATGGACAATTAATTCAAGCTAATATCTTTTTATGTGGACAATTATTAGAAGATAATATCTTAATTAAAGTCTGATGTATCCAGCCATTGGGGCAAATAAACCGCCCACACAACACATTTCCATTCTTTGGACTATATCCTGGTGGAACTCTAGTAGAACCATTGTTCTACTATAAGAGAAATTCAGTGAAAGTTTGACAAAGAACGCAAAAATGTCTAAATTATATTTAGACAATTAGTTCAAAATAATATCTGAATTATAGGGGCAACTAGTTTGCTGGCTGGCTGGCTGCTGATCTAGAAGTACATAGGCCCTTTGACCCAATAAAAACATTATAGTGCTGGAAAGTCTGTGGATTTTCGACCAGCCCGGGGCCCGAGCCAGGAAATAAATATCACTAGTTCAAGATAATATGTTAATTATAGGGGCAATTAGTTTAAAATAGTATCTTAGTATAGGAGAACTGTTTCAAGATAGTATGTTAATTGTAGGGGTAATTAGTTCAAAATAATATGGTAAGTTTTGGGGCAATTAAATATAAATATATGTTAATTATAAGGACAATTAGTTCAAAGAGATATTAATTATAAGGACAATTAGTTCAAGAGATATTAATTATAAGGACAATTAGTTCAAAGAGATATTAATTATGAGGACAATTAGTTCAAGAGATATTAATTATAAGGACAATTAGTTCAAAGAGATATTAATTATGAGGACAACTAGTTCAAGAAATATGAACTATAATGACATGTTATTTAAGATAGTTATCTTTTTTTTCAAGAAACTAATGTAATAAATGTTATTGAGAAGAAAGAGAACACTCTGCTCTGATCTTGTATATAGAGTATAAAAATGTTTGCGTATAAACAAAATACTTCTATAATTTAATATCTCTAAGTAATAATGTGATATTCCTAATTTGGTAAAGAATGCTACAATATACGAAAAATTGCGTTATATATTCATATTTTATTGTCATATATATATATATATAGCTCTTTATCTTCAGAAAAGAAATTACTGAGTTTCGAGAACAAATGTCTTTGTAGGATAACTAACACCCATTGGAGTGAATTCAAATTGAATGATAAAATCAGAGAATAGACACATCAAAATTTCATCACAGATGTTATCAGAAAACGCCGTTGGTCCTACATCGGACATGTCCTACGCGCAGACACCAACAGAATACACCACCAAACTCTTGAATGGATACCTACAGGTAAAAGAGAAAGGGGTAGACCAAAATAAACACTCAGAAGAACAATACTTAGAGAAAGTAAAACAACCAACATTCATACTATTCAAGAACTGCACAGAATAGCTTTGAACAGACACAATTGGAGAGATCTGACCTCTGCCCTATGCGATAACTTCATCGCATAATGAAAATGAATGAATATATATATATATATATATATAATATAAATCTCCAATGTACCAATGAAGTTAGAACCATAATTCCAGCATGTGAAACAAACTGCCACAGAAGAATTCTTAGAACTTCCCTGACCAAAATGATCACCGATAGATTGGGGAAAATTTGAAAGTACGAGTAGTAAAACATTCGCTAATAGCAAAGTTCTAGCTATAAAATTATAATATTCTAGTCATATGAAACGACACAGGAGCCTAGAAATGACCATTAATGGAATGAGAGGAGGATGTCAGGGAAACGAAAATGAGGAGGATCATTACGACGATGAACGCAAGATATCAGAGAGCACGTGAACATGACACTAACACATTCACGAAGGTTAAGTTCAAGGTCGGAAGCAGTTTTCAAAGGTTGTGGCGACTGCTATATTCTGTTCTGGATACGCACTGATGATGATTATCACATAAATGAAAGTTATTATTGTTGATAACAGGTGGGAAAGATAACAGGCGGGTAGGATAACAGGCGGGTAAGATAACAGGTGGGTAAGATAACAGGTGGGTAAGATAATAGGTGGGTAAGATAACAGGTGGGTAAGAGCCACCCAAGGCGATGGTGGATAAGATATTACAGGTGGGTAAGATAACAGGCGAGTAGGATAACAGGTGGTTAAGATAACAGGTGGTTAAGATAATAGGTGGGTAAGATAACAGGTGGGTAAGAGCCACCCAAGGCGATGGTGGATAAGATATTACAGGTGGGTAAGATAACAGGCGGGTGGGATAACAGGTGGTTAAGATAACAGGTGGTTAAGATAACAGGTGGGTAAGATAACAGGCGGGTAGGATAACAGGTGGTTAAGATAACAGGTGGTTAAGATAACAGGTGGGTAAGATAATAGGCGGGTAGGATAACAGGTGGTTAAGATAACAGGTGGGTAAGATAACAGGTGGGTAAGATAACAGGCGGGTAGGATAACAGGTGGTTAAGATAACAGGTGGGTAAGATAACAGGTGGGTAAGAGCCACCCAAGACGATGGTGGATAAGATATTACAGGTGGGTAAGAGCCACCCACGGCGATGGTGGATAAGATATTACAGGTGGGTAAGAGCCACCCAAGGCGACGGTGGATAAGATATTACAGGTGGGTAAGAGCCACCCACGGCGATGGTGGATAAGATATTAATTACAGGTGGGTAAGAGCCACCCAAGGCGATGGTGGATAAGATATTACAGGTGGGTAAGAGCCACCCACGGCGATGGTGGATACGATATTAATTACAGGTGGGTAAGAGCCACCAACGGCGATGGTGGATATGATATTAATTACAGGTGGGTAACAGCCACGCAAGGCGATGGTGGATAAGATAGCATGGGGATACGTGCGGCACAATACGATGATGGATAAGATAACGGGGGGGGGGCACCCAGTACGTTGATGGATACGATAACAGGAGGAGAGCGAGAAGGCCGCCCAATATGTTGATGGATAAGATAATAGGGGTTAAAGGCCGCACAAGACGATTATGGTTAAGATAACAGGGGTTATAGGTCGCACAAGGCAATGGTGGATAAGAACCACACCTCAGACAGATTGTTTAAACACGCTTTTGGCTTTAAGCAGGTCAACGAAGTTCAAAATATCCTTAACTGTGTTCTGAAAAAGAAATGTCACCTGAACGCATTACCATATCTAGGATGTCATATGCCATTTAGGATTACTAAAACACTACTCTGATGTCCTATTACTGTTCAGGATTACTAAAACAATACTCTGATGTCCTATTACTGTTCAGGATTACTAAAACAATACTCTGATGTCCTATCATTTTGCGAGGCAACTAAAATAATGTTTTGATGTCTTATCATCGTACAGGACAACTAAACTAATACTTTGGTATTATTCTATATTCTTTTGTTCTCTAAATCCAGTCTGTTAACAGAATTCATTTCTTGAGAGCGGAATTCGTTCCATTGTGACTTAAACATAGCTGCAAAATCCGCGCTATTACGTTAGATACACTCATTTATTCAGTGAAGTTTCCAGTCATATCTTCCTTACGTTGTGTGGGAAGCCTGTCCCACGCCACACATTTCTTATTTCTCTTTTGCACCATATATGGCATTGATAATTTATTTGTCTGTAGTACTATGGACAGATATAAGAACATTTGATGCCCTACCTTTGTTCTTAGTAATATGTTAAAACACAATATACGCATCTATAGTAATCAGTAACAATAATTAATAGTTACACATATACGCTATATCCATTATCAGAAAGTATATAGTTTTCCAAAGTAGTTTTTCAACTAATAGAATATTTGGTAATAATCCGCCAATCTGATGAACGAATGATTGTAATACTTGGTTTATCTAAGGACACGAATTCATCTGTCTTTAGCCGATGTCAGTGTTTTCTTTTGTCAATTTTTCCTTCCAGGTTTGTGATCACCTTCCCGTATTTTGTCAACTTTAACAGACAAGACAGACCGAACAAGTTAATGACAACACTAAGCCACTTTGAGATGGTCGTGTGAGACGAACAAAAGGTGGGTTATTTACTCAAGGTTTTAACTCAGAAATTTGTTGTCTCTTTCCCGTCTTGTTCTGGAATAGCTGTTTTCTCACGAAGTTCAAACTTACGGGGCGGAGTAACGATTGACAGGTCGATGTTCTCTTCTGGCAACCAATAAAATGCATCGCTACTTAGAGTTGATGTCAGAATAGGCCATCCCACCGATTAGCGACGATGTGGTTTGCTGTGAGAGAACTTTTAGAGCAATGTCGAAATGAGATACGAAATTTGGCGAGATGTCGATCTTGTGAGAGGTCGGCGTTTTCTCAGGCGTTAAATAACTTTTCATGAAAGAATTTCAAGTAACAAGATTTTTAATTCCATGCATAGTAAATTCTTAGTTAACAATTTTTGGGATGACTGATGTTGTTAACTCTGTAAAGCGGTTGCATGAAAGTGCAGGGTTCCAATCTTGGTTCTCACCTTGACCTGAGAAAAAAATTCGAACCAAAATGTTACCTATTGGAGAAACGTGCCATATAAAAAAGGTTCTGTAGGGAACAGCACCAGATAAAGTGAAAATATGTCACACAGAAAAAGAGGACAATATTGATTGGGATGACAAATTAAATCAATGGGCAGAATTGACTCTTACCAGCAACAAGCACCCGAGTTTGTGTAGTACATGCCATTGTGAGATGTAACCCCGTAGATATGGTAGGGGGTGGGGTGAGTTTGGGGTATTCATACTCAGCCCTTCCATTTCCTTAGCAAAACTTGACATGACTTTTTGTACTTTCAATTTAGCCAAAATGTGGGTAAAACTTCTCACTTAACGATGACCACAATAAAGTCATTGTATTTCCCATCAAAAAGAACGCATGCATTTACGCTTGTGAGTCTCACCAATGGCCCACTAGACAAACTACCCGTGCAACAGAGAATCTTAATAGATGGCATGCCTTTATATTGAGGCTTTCTTACAGAAGCTTTGTAGCATCTCATCTATATAGTCCACCTCTGAGTAGAAGGCTCTTTTTAATAGGTACTGCACTAAGCAGAAAGCTGAATTCTCCTAGGTATGAAAGAAATATGGATGCGAAGCATGGACACTAAATAAAACAGTGGTCAAGAGAATAACATCATTTGAATTAAAGTGTTATAGAAGAGTTCTGAGAATACCATGGACAGCGAAGAAAACAAACCAGGAGATCTTACGAACAATTAACGTCCATGAAGGCTGGCTTCTGAATACCATATTAAAGAAAAAGCTAGTTTTTTTCGGTCATATTAAGAGACGCGACGGCATGGAGAGAGTGTTACTGGAGGGGATGATAGAAGGCAACAGGGGCAAATGCCGACCAAGACACCGTTTGCCAAAAGACATTAAAGAATGCTTGCGCATGTCACTGAAAGATGCAGGACAACTTACTCAAGACCGCGGAGAATTCAAGAGATCCATAGGAAAGACTACGTTCTGGAAAGAATATGTCACTTGATGATGGTGATGAAAGAAAGCTTAGAAAACCACCCTACTGCATATAGGAAGTAAGAGCTATTCGCTCGCAATTCCTGGGATTCTCAATCAATCCATAAAAACGAGGGAATCACATACTAAAGTAGAAGAATGAAGTTTTCAAATTATTACAAATTTTTAAAAAATCTCCAATACTGAACTTAGACAAAACACTTCTGCGCTCCTGGTGTAAAGCGTTAAAGAATGTCCCCATTACATTTAATCGCCTACTCTCTGTGAATCTATCTATTGTTTTCTAGTTTGTATTGTTTGTGTCAAGGAATTACGAACAATGAAGTACTTGTTTCCTATGAGTAACACTGAGTTTCTTCCTATTTTGCTTTCTTACAAAGAAGTCTCCAACTCAACAGTGGTATTCAATGATTAAATAATATGCTTCCTAAACAGAGGGAAATTTCTCTAGATTAGAAGACATGATCGACCATTAAGTATGACAAGATCCAATAAATATGAATTCATGAAATTATTTAAAAGTATTGATGGTAGGCCTTACGACTAAACTGCAGAGATTTATGAATAGGTATCTCCGTCGTGTATTTCACATTACATAGCCATAGTTCATATCAAGTAATGAGTTGTGGAAGAGAACATGCCAGTGCCTGGTGGAGGTATAGTTGACCACAGCTGATATCAAATGAAAAATTGTAGAAAAGAACATACCATTGCCTTGTGGAGTTAGAGATGGCTACAGTTGATACCAAATGTTGAAATGTAGAAAGAAACATACCAATGTCTGGTAGAGGTAGAGATGGCTACAGTTGATACCAAATGATGAAATGTAGAAAGAAACATACCAATGTCTGGTAGAGGTAGAGATGGCTACAGTTGATACCAAATGATGAAATGTATAAAGAAACATACCAATGTCTGGTAGAGGTAGAGATGGCTACAGTTGATACCAAATGATGAAATGTAGAAAGAAACATACCAATGTCTGGTAGAGGTAGAAATGGCTACAGTTGATACCAAATGATGAAATGTAGAAAAAAACATACCAATGTCTGGTAGAGGTAGAGATGTCTACAGTTGATACCAAATGATGAATTGTAGAAAGGAACATACCAATGTCTGGTAGAGGTAGAGATGGCTACAGTTGATACCAAATGATGAAATGTAGAAAGAAACATACCAATGTCTGGTAGAGGTAGAGATACAAAAATGAAAATTGAGATGGATTGTATACACACACTTATAAAGTAGCTTGATAACATAACCAGACAGGTTCTGGACTGGAATCCACAGTGCAAACATATAGATGAAGACCGATGAATACCTAAAGATAAACAGTTGAAAAAAATATATCTGTCGTAGATTATGGTCTCTGCCTACTGACACTGTCACAGACACAAGATACGTAAAGTGTTCTGTGACTCCCCTCTTTTTGCGTACAGACGGGACATGAAACTCAGGGATCTAATGGTCAGGATTCATCTTAGGCCTGGCGTTTCCTTTCATTCTGGCGCTATCAGCTGCAATCGCCCAGATGCTACACCTGTCCATATGTTACCTAGACCCGGTCCGTCACATTCCCCAAGGCGACCTTCTCCATTGAGGAGAGTTTCTCCTGTATGTCCCGGAACTTCAGCTATGCCATCATCTGCAAACGCTGCACCATGACGTAAATAGGTGAGACTGGTAGGAGGCTTTGCTGACCGTTTCTGCGAGCACCTATACAGCATCAGACACCATTCGGGCTATCCTGTGGACGTTCGTTTCAAAGGCACAGGCCATCAGAGTGCCTAGGATTTTCAGGTGACGGCCGTCAAAGCATGCTTCTTCGACGACCGGACCCGTCTGGCGCTTGAGAACCGCTATATATATGAATTTGGCACTCTGAAGCCTTTGAGAATGAATGAGCGCTTGACATACGCATAATATCGGGTTGTTCGGTCATTTCTCTGTCTCGTTTTCACATGTATTTTGGTCTGTTTTTGTATACTTCCTATTTCTGTACATTTCCTGTTTGTCACCTTTGACCTCCTTTCTATAATTTCGGCCATTAGATATGTGAACGTAAGTTGTGTCGTCCCTACTTGTTGTTTTGATTTATATGTGTATGTTTTCCTTGATAAAGGCATTTCGGTCGAAACGTCGATTTGTGTGTGTGTCTATGTTTGCTTCGTATTATTAGCAAAACTTTATTATCCTGTTTCACGCTTTACCTTTGGATTTCAGTTTTGCGCAGTGAATACATATTTTCAATTCACAGGTATAAGTCGATAGATTGGAAAAAGTACCAAATGAGGCAATGAGAGCGGCATTGGAATGTACTAGTGATACACGAATCTCTGCAATCAGATTGATCTCTGAATGATCTCTCCAATCTTAGAGTGTGACATCAGGTAGCACAGGTTAGGTCGTACCTTAAAGTAACATAATACAACCACCGTCCATTACACCAACGTCTAGATGAGTCAAAAGGAAAACGAATCAAGCGTGTCATATCATGGATGGCAGAGGCCGAAGACACATTGCGAATAGTATGTTAATTTGAAGAATGATACATCAACACACTCGGTAATACCCATATCCTCTCAGAGCATGCTGCGCAAGATAGAAAAGTACATACTGAGAAAGGAATGGTGGGAATAACTCATTTGTTCAGAGCATTACATGGATGTACTGCTCTCGTCATGCTGGGGTCAGTGGAAACGAGAGAGCATACTTATTGCCAGACAATGCGGCGATAGACGGCACAATGCTGAGAAGACTTGATCGATGAAGATGAAGATGATGTCAATGAGGCTGAGTATACAGATAATGTAAGAGATAGGAGTATCTAGAGGGGAGGGAAGAGAAAGTAATTTTTTGGAAAGTCCCGTAGATCATGCGGTCAACAACTGACCAGGAGTCTGAGTCTACATACACTGGGATGGCTGCTGGAACGGAGACCGGATCACTTATGGGAGTAACCTACGTGCTATGATGCTAGTTTCTAATCAAGAATCAAGATTAGAGTTCTTCTTCTTCTTCTGCTTTCGTTCAAACTCCTGCAGATTAGCAGGAAGTAATCCGGAGAACGGAATGCGTTGTGTCATGGTTTACAGCATTGCTACGATATCTGCGCCTTTCGGCCTGACACATCCGACTTTAGCATGGCTTTGGGTCACTGACCCTATATGTGATGGAACAACCAACTCCATCCCATAACCTCCTTAGTCGCCTTTTACGACATGCGTGGAAGGTAAACAGTGTTGCCATTCTTTGCTCCCCTTTCGGGCCCCGGCAATACACGGGCGAAGATTAGAGTTGAGAAAGAGACTAAATCAATTGGCACCCCTTGTTGGCAGCTGTCGAGTACACGCGTATCACAGACCTCATTGCAGAGAGGCAGTTGCAACATTATATTTCACAGGAAACTGAAGGGAAGTAGTACGGTTGTGTAGATGGTGGCCTACTAATGACCTTAGAGACGACTTTGCTAAGGGTAGGAGATTGTTTCCTAAATAGACGTTATTCGACTGCGCCGATTTTTTAGATGGGGAGAAAGAAGGAGTATATTGCTATTACATTGTTTTACTTGTTTCGTAGTCTTATTCTTTTTCTGTGTTCGTTCTCAAACTCCTGCAGATTATCAGGATGTAGTCCGGAGAACGGAATGAGTTCTACCATGGTTTACAGCATTGCTGCGATATCTGCGCCTTTCGGCCTGACACTTCCGACTTCAGCATGGCTGTGGGTCACTGACCCTATATGGGATGAGACAGCTAACTCCATCCCATAACCTCCTTATTTGCCTTTTACGACATGCATGGAAGGTAAACAGTGTTGCTATTCTTTGCTCCACTTTCGGGCCCCGGCAACACACGGGCGACATGATTCGTAGTGTTTATGGTCTCATATTTTGTTATTTGTTTCATAGTATTTATGGTGTCATATTTTGTTATTTTTTTCGTAGTGTTTATGGTCTCATATTTTGTTATTTGTTTCATAATGTTTATGGTGTAACATTTTGTTATTTCTTTCGTAGTGTTTATGGTGTCATATTTTGTTATTTTTTTCATAGTTTTATGGTGTAACATTTTGTTATTTCTTTCGTAGTGTTTACGGTGTCATATTGTGTTATTTTTTTCGCAGTCTTTATGGTGTCATATTTTGTTATTTGTTTCGTAGTGTTTATAGTGTCATATTTTATTATTTGTTTCGCAGTGTTTATAGTATCATATTTTGTTATTTGTTTCATAGTGTTTATGGTGTCATATTTTGTTATTTGTTTCATAGTGTTTATAGTGTTATTTGTTGCATAGTATTTATAGTGTTATTTGTTTCATAGTGTTATAGTGTTATTTGTTTCATTGTGTTTATAGTGTAATATTTTGTTATTTGTTTCATAGTGTTCATAGTATTATTTCATTCATAGTATTTATAGTGTTATTTGTTTCATATTATTTATAGTGTTATTTCTTTCATAGTATTTCTAGTGTTATTTGTTTCATAGTGTTTATAGTGTTATTTGTTTCAAGGTGTTTATAGTGTTGTTTGTTTCATAGTGTTAATAGTGTTATTTGTTTCAAGGTGTTTATAGTGTTGTTTGTTTCATAGTGTTTATAATGTTTTTGTTTCATAGTGTTTATAGTGTTATTTGTTTCATAGTGTTTATAGTGTTATTTGTTTCATAGTGTTTATAGCGTTATTTGTTTCATAGTGTTTATAGTGTTATTTGTTTCATAGTGTTTATAGTGTTGTTTGTTGCATAGTGTTTATAGTGTTGTTTGTTTCATATTGTTTATAGCGTTATTTGTTTCATAGTGTTTATAGTGTCATATCCTATTATGACATACCACTCGCTGCTCCACAACAACAATAGGGAAAGATAGACCTGCTCTTGTCGCTGTCTAACAACAATAGTCATTAACTGTATTGCTCCCAGTGGAGCACAATAGTATAAAACATATCAAGCCGTTCTATTTTCAATGAAAAATCATTAGTATAACTTCTGGTCCGCTTCTTGCTTAGCGTTGGTTGTCATACTTCCGGTTGGAACTGTTGTAGCAAGAAAATGCTCCTATTAGATTTCTAGCAGGATAACAGCGTTTATATTGCCATTTATTTGTGCCAATGACTCACCACATTTGACGTCAGATGTGGTAACTAATACGTTCAGTATTTTATCGATCAATTGAATTATGGACGTCCGTAGACATCACTAGTAGGCTATCTGTACGCCGGAACATGTTTGAAAGCATTTCTCGCACTGCACGTGGTCACCAATCTGAATGCTAACTGCGGTAAAGCTTGCTTGATCGTTTGCAGTCGTCTGTATCGATATTGACCTTGTGAAGACGGCCATATTATTGATTCAATTTCTCACCGCTTAGGACATTTTGAGTTATTCCTGACACTGGTGGTTTATCTCTGGACTATAACGGCACTTGTGGAAAAGTATTCGGCGATTGGTCACGATTCAACTGGCACGTAATTTTCTCGTGGCTTCGGTCAACCCATTTTTCGTATTCGATCAATCTGTGTTCTCTCAAATTGCCAGTTCAACGGAGCTACCGCCGAATACGGTTGTGTCGTGCCATCAGTGGCGTAGCGAGGGGGGGGGCATAGGTGCGGATCGCACCGGGCGGCACCATCGGGAGGGCGGCAAATTTATTTTCGTCTAGTCTTTCACAATCACTGACATATTTTTGTAATGTCACAAGGGCGGAAAATTATTATTCCGCTCCGGGCGCCATTGATCCACGCTACGCCACTGCGTGCCATTCGCGAAAATAAAACTGACGACACAACGCAATTCGATTCTCTGAACTACATCCTGCTGGAAATCTAGTAGGATCATTGGCCTGTTATAAAAGAGATCCATGGGGAATTTGAAAATGAACGCTGAAGAAGAAGAATGAACGAACCTGGTTGAAATTCCGTCTGTTCCCTCTTCTGGTTGTTTCTACAAGTCATCGATACTTCTTGATTATGTTATTGATTTACCAAAGTTATAGGAATTATCAAGCTGTATTAGGCTGAGTTCACTGTTTAAAATGGAGCCAAATTTCTTCAGTCACGTGTAAATAATACAGTCACCGGACCTTAAACCTGCAACAGCAAACATTAACCGTTCACGTATTACACATTAAATCCTAACAGAAATATACGGTAAGTCATTAGTAACATAAAAAGAGAAGGAAAAAATAATATCAAGAATATTGTCGTCTTCTTCTTTTGGTCCATTCCATGTGGCATTGAGTTAGCATTTCCTTCCACGGCCTTCTATTTCGTGTGCTGTCTACAGTAATACAACTATTAGGCTATTTCTAATCTTTCTTGCTACCAGTTGGACATACGATTATAATTGTAACATATAAGTTTACTAATAAACCAAGCATATGATTACAATTTATTCACAATTAATAAAAGTTGACCACTTCTTTCATGTGGAGCGCGTGGCCGTACTGCTAGAACGCCTGCCTCAGATTCCTGAGGTCTCGGGTTCAGTTCAATCCGCGGTTGGGACAAGGATTTTTATCTTTCGGAGGTGCAATAAAAATTCTCCCTGTACGCGTCGCGGCGACACTTTGGCAAAGCAGCTTCTATTTCCATATCCATAACAGCCTCCCTGCACTCCTTAATAGGAAAACACGCATTAATAAAAGGTTTTTTTTAACCACTTCTTTCTCTCTTTGACGTTTGTTCTCAGACTCCTGCATAATAACTTGATTTAGCCCAGAGAGCGGTGTGTATTGTCATGTTTTATAGGTTAATTGCGATCTCTGTGCCTTTCGGCATGACAACCATCTTCAATCGCAAATAGTCAATGAACAAAAAACTTGTAAGGTGTGACAGAACAATACTTTTAATACTTCATAAGTAGATTTACAAGGTAATTAATGTATAAACGCATCACATACAATACGTGCATATTGTTATATGTGTACATACACATAAACATATATATATGTCTAATATACCTGAAACATGCAGGTATTTTGCCATGAACAAATAATACAATGTTAGAAGAATATTTGAAACTTAGAATACATGAATATGTGCTACGATAAATTAGATAACAGTACATAAAATTAAAACAGATCAAACGGGTATTAAAACTAATACACACAAAAAAAAACAAACCAAAAATAGATAAAAGTAACTAAAAACTAAAACAGATAAAGCCAACGAAAACTGAAACAGATAAAAACAGCAAGTAAAACAAATAAAAGATAACGAAAATAAAGCCAAACAAAACTAAAATAGATAAAAGCCATCAAAAGCTAAAAAAGGATGAAGTCAATAAACACTAACATAAACGAATGGCAAAATTTGAACTGAAGAATTCAACCGTGTGTTGCTGGGGTCCGAGATGGAGAGTAAAGAATAGAAGCACTGTTTACCTTCCATGCTTTTCGTAAGAGACAATTAAGGGGTTATAGAATGGAGTTGGATGTCCCATCCATATAGGGTCAGTGACCGAAAGCCATGCTGAAGTTGGATGTGTCAGACCGAAAGGCACAGATATCGCAGAAATTCTGCATACTATAACACAAATCATTCCGTTCTCTGGACTACATCCTGATAATCTGCAGGAGTTTGAGAACGAACGAAGAAGAAGATGAAGAAACATAAGAAATGACCAGTTGTCAGCTCAGTGGTTAGTTCTCTGGCTTCTTAGTCTTATGGTTATGATTGGGTTTAATTATACGGTTTAACTGAGACAAAAATGACTTCTACGTCGACCAAGGCTGGTATCAGATCCTCTAGGACAAGTATAGGCAGTTGCGAGATGCTGACCATAAGACCACACATTTGCAGTTACTCAGCTTTTATTGTGGGACTAAAACTATATTTCGTCAATCAGATAGTTTTGCCATCCAGCTACAGTTGTATATTGGAGTGGGGGAGGGGTTTGACATTTGGGAGGGGGGAGTGGGCTCAACCTATTTCCCCCTCCCCATTGGGGAAGTAAGGCATGTCATTTATTACAAATAAACTAGCAAGAAACCGAATATACCAATCTCCATTTTTCTCATTTTCACGGTTTCATCAAACTAGGATCATCAAAAACCACATAAGAATATAGTGATTAAATTATTTTAGGTAACCTCTCCCAATTACGGAATAGTATATACAGTCCTACTGTCAGTGAAAGTACCACACCAAAAGAGAGGGAAGTTGACGGCAAAATTAATGCATATACTAAATTTTTGAATGGATTGATTTATCTATTCGCTAAATCATGTGCTGTCCTCAGAGTCAGGGGTAGAAGAGTTTTCTGGATATGGTACTGCGTATGCTAAGTCTATTGTGGAATTTGTCGCCTCTTTTATTCAGTGGTCCATCGTTTTCGTGGTCAGCCTCTAGGTCTGCCTTCACTGTATCTGTGTAGCATAGCTTGTTGTATGTATATTTTGGTATGTATATATACAATGTATGTATTTTATAAAAAGAAATCAGTTTCAGAGCTTCTTATATGTGACGTGACCTTTACAGGACGTTGTACGCTCTAAAACGCCCCAACTTTCTAAAACTCTCCAACTCTCTAAGACTCTCCAACTCTCTAAAACTCTCCAACTCTCTAAAACTCTCCAACTCTCTAAAACTCTCCAACTCTCTAAAACTCTCCAACTCTCTAAGACGCTCCAACTCTCTAAAACTCTCTGTTCTATGCACGCTGTCCAGCCTCATCAAATGTTATATTCAAAATATCTTTACATCCCGCCCCCATCATAGTCTTGGTCTGGACTTTTTTACTTTCCTGTAACATTCCTTGATTAGTCTTTCTAAGACATTGTGTTTTTTATATGTACAAAATGTGTTAGCTTGAGTTTCTTTAAAAATAATTTTGATCCAATTTTCTTGTATGTTCAGATCTTCACAGATGTCTATGTTGAATTGTCTTTATATTTATGATATTCTTAGAACCTTTCAATAGCATTTCATATATTTCAAATGCTGATTTGTTTTTTTTTACAACTACGTATGTCATTGTCCCAAGTCTCACAACCATATTCTACCACTGAAAAAATATAGTTTCTGAATAGTTGTAATATTGTTTTTCTGTTTGCCCCTTGCCATACATTTTTTCATCTGGATGTTTTTGTGTGCTAATCTCGTAGCTAATCTCATTCTGATCTGGGCTGAACAATCTCTTGTAGTGTTGAAGGTTGACTTATTAAAATTTGTGGCCATTTTGTAGTTGATCCACTCGACGAAACAATAAACATTAAAGATGAAAGGAAATTGTTAAAAATAGTCAAATCTATAAAAATGTAATTTAGAATATAAAGAATAAACACTAATCAAAATAAAACTTGCTGGAAAACACAAGAGCAGGGCTATAAAGAGGAAGAAATACAATTGTAGCGACAGAATTTTAACAGAATATTCTAGACTGATACAAGATATATAATGTACAAAGATTGTAGTCGATAGCTTTACTTGATATATATATATAGTTCTATTAGAATATCTCAAATGTGACACAGACATACAAATCGTGACCATCGACTATAAGATATGTGAACTAAATAGGAAAACATCCTTCTAAAGTGACGAATTAAACTTTTCCCGTAATTTTCACTGGCTATCGACACACAATATGCAGAAGTAACCAATAAAAATCACGTAAAAAGTCATCTGCATCGCTTTTGGAACAATGATTCCAGATGCATAATAATGTATAATTGTGGAAAGGCATGTACAAACAGTGTATATAACTACTTTAATTTTTAACGCTGATAAATTTCATAACTAAAAACTCAAAGATAAATACTCCCGATAAATGCGCACAGTAAATTAAGCTATAACATGTGTATAAGGTAGGCAGCGATACAAACATTAACTTAAGCTGTAACACCTGGATAATGTAGGCAGCGATACAAACATTAACTTAAGCTATAACACCTGGATAATTTAGGCCGCGATACAAACATTAACTTAAGCTGTAACACCTGGATAATTTAGGCCGCGATACAAACATTAACTTAAGCTGTAACACCTGGATAATGTAGGTAGTGATACAAACATTAACTTAAGCTGCAACACTTGTATAAGGAAGGTAGTGATACAAACATTAACTTAAGCTGTAACACCTGGATAATGTAGGCAACGATACAAACATTAACTTAAGCAGTAACACCTGGATAATGTAGGCAACGATACAAACATTAACTTAAGCTATAACACTTGTATAAGGTAGGCAGTGATACAAACATTAACTTAAGTTGTAACACCTGGATAAGGTAGGCAATGATACACACAATAACCTAAGCTATAAGTCATGGATAAATTAAGCAATGATACATTAACCTAAACTATAAGACATGGATAAGGCAGGCAATGATACACAGAAGAAAGCTAAGACACCATGCATTGATAGAAGCTGCACCATCCTTCTGAACACCGATTTTCATTAAAGTGACTTTGATTTCAGAGCTGAACCGTTTTCCATCAGCAGACATTGTCCTCAGTGTGACTTCTTGACCTTCTGTGAAAGTGGTTGATGGTGGTAAGATGGTCCAGTTGAAACCGGGCACTTTGTACTGAACTTGTAGTCCTGGAAATTCAACTTTGGTTGAGATGGTGTACATCACCTGCCTGTGGAGAAATACGAATACACTGTAAAGGAATGATTGTTTGTTTTGATGTTCAGGAATTAGGACCAATATAATTCTTAAATCTTTTGTGCGAGATTTTTCCAGAGCTTTATTTCATGCAGACAGCTGGAGATCACAATATGAATTGAGAAGAAGCCTCCTACTCAGAGGGAGTAAAACTATGATTGTAAATAGATAAAGTATTATGAATTTTCCATGAAAGAACATCATCACTATATATGCATGTCCTCTGATAGGGATGTTTGATGTATCACTATATATGCATGTCATCTGATAGGGATGTTTGATGTATCACTTCCGTGTGTGCACTTTAAAGGCATTAGGGACAGAAGGTTACAAACGAGATTTGCCTCTTTTCCTTTCAGCTGATATTAATTTGTCTCGCAAATGGAAACAACATATTTGCTAACTCTGCATCTCTAAAAAAGTTGCAATTTTAACCAAGTCATTTGAGCATATGTATTATTACGCAACTATGCAATATCAACCATCTAGATTGAAACAAAGACGCAACAATACACACATTTGTGCATACACTACTTAGATAGCACAAGCACCAAAATCAACACAGTCATTGATGCTGTAAGTTAACAAACAGCAGAAATAGCAAATATATACAGATAGTTAGATAACCATCATATCTTCATCCATACACACAAAACATATCCACATATAATTTGATATCCATATAAGGATCTCAACAGTTACAACAAGACAGCACCAGGTCTCTGTTGAAACATAATGATGCAATAAGAATACCCACAAACTTTTCATAACAGACTCGAGCACTCTGTAAGCACCGACGACGATCCTCAAATGAGTTAGCCTCCTAATCAAACACGCACAACCTCCTAGATCTTATTAATGAATAAATCCATTGCACCAAGTGAAGTTGGCGTTGCGTTGATAGCCACCATTTTGACAGAAGATACTAGAGAGCGTAATAAGGAATACAAGTTTGTAGCAAATACTATTCAGGAAATAACGACCAACCCATCATATTTTGACTGTTGAAGGTGTTTTGATAATATTCAAGTACAGTAGTTTGCTATAGTTTCTGAACGGTCCGAATGCAAAACTACCCGCAGCAGAAATTGAACCTGGTATCTGCCGCCAGAAGAAACGGCTGAAGATAATATGAAAGGTACACAACCAAGTTGCAGTATCAGCAGTGAAAAATGAAATGGAGTGGCCATCGTGAGTTCCTCTGTCTTGATGCATTAATAAGTCCATAATGTGTACGTCCTCTTTCATCAGAAAAAAGACTCATTTGTCTTGGCTTGAAACCTGGTTAAAATTTCGGTGCCTTATGAGCATATACATGCGATTTTAGTTCATAATTTTTTTTGGCCAAGCTTTCTTCCACTTCAAAATCCCATCCGTGACCAGACTCACTACATAGAAATGGAGTAGAGTTTTGGATGGTCTAGTTCACATGCCTGTTGGCAAGTTATCTGTCGCTGACAACTTGTGTTACCGGAGCACATAAACGGAGCAACGAATATTAATACTACAGTCTGCTATGCATGTCGTAAGGGATGAGTAAGGATATCTGGCACCATACTGTAGGCCACAGTGACATACTGCCATGCTGAAGTAGAATGTGTCCAGTGCTTGTATCAAAGTTGTACATAACACACAGTATATTCCGTTCTCAGAACTAATTCTGCTAATGGTAGTGAGTTTTATAATAAATAGTGACAAATAACAACATTGTCCTAACAGTATATAATTTCAATAACGACCCATCCCCTGACACACTTACTTGGCACCAGGCGGGGGAACCCTGTAATTCACGCCTAGCTTATCCAAAATACTCAGATCTTTGCTGCCCAAGCTTAAAGCAAATCTTGCCCAGTCTGCCTTTAACTCTGGGTTTCTTCTTACTGCATCCTTCCCTTCCCAAGGGCTCTTGTGCCAGGCTCTCTCGGCCAGTGAAAGAAGTCTTGGGAAGACCATATACTCAAATTCTTCTGGCAAACGAACGGTTTCTGACCACAGCTGACCTTGAAGTCCTGTAGAGACAAAAATATTGTAGCATGATGCTGTTATGTAACGTTAGAGCATGAAAAATGGATGACTTGGATATATGACTTGTGAAAGAAATGCTTTGCTCGTGGTATGGATTTCTGAAAATATGAAATATTGGACGTACATATTGGTGATAATATAATTTGTTGGCCGTATATATTGTAGAGTATATAATTTGTTGGCCGTATATATTGTAGAGTATATAATTTGTTGAGCGTATATATTGTAGAGTATATAATTTGTTGAGCGTATATATTGTAGAGTATATAATTTGTTGAGCGTATATATTGTAGAGTATATAATTTGTTGAGCGTATATATTGTAGAGTATATAATTTGTTGAGCGTATATATTGTAGAGTATATAATTTGCTGGACACAGCAACATGGTTAACATACGTATGACTTCTTGAAAATAAACAGAATATCGTGTTCGCTTCATTATAAGATAATTCCAAGGGCATGGGTCTCTTCCAGTGTGAGATGGAAAGTAGATATGCTTTCTTCGTCAGGAAATCTACTGCTTCAAGTAAAGGCTAAGGTACACTGAGATATGAACAGACTTCATTTTATACGGCTTCCCATAAGTACTCAGCTGCCTAGCCAGTTGTTAACCAGAAACCGCCTGATTAGCGTCACTTACCGCATTTGCTCAATAGCGATGACGTTATTTCCCGATATTCACAGAGCTTACGCCCTGGTGTTGAGCATAAGCCATGTTGAAGTCAGATGTGTCAGTCCGACAGGTGCAGATATCGCAACTAAGCTGTAAATAATGATAAACTAATTTATTTAAATATATTATATTCTGTTAATCTGTAGAATAATCAGAATGGACACACAAAAATAACAGTTAGGAGTCACGCAATAACGTTTCGTTTTTCTTAATCTCATTAGAATGTAATAAAGGTTGTACTTTCAGTTGTTAAAGAGTAACCGCGTTGTAAGAACGACTCATGTGGAAGATTAATGTTGGAATTGTGTATAATTGCTAATTAATTGTTAAATAATTTCAAAACTTAGCACTAAGAAATGAACAGGTTTGATTAAACTTGTTGGAAATTCCCATTCGATTAGCAAATGAGAACATCACTTATAGCATTAAAGATTTATCGAAAATGTAGGTAAAAAGCAATGTTAAACGTTGTTTAATAGAAAGGTCGTCAAATTCATCATAAATCCTCTCCTTACAGAAAATAATTGTACGCTCCTGCCAGTAACCGACCCAATCATTAACACATAATTTGAAACTAAAAACCAAGTATTTCTTTCAAAAATAAGTATGCGTACTAGTAACACACACAACGCCGCATTTCTTACCTGTTCCGACTTTTAATTGGCTGACGACACAAAAATAGATGCAAAGCTTGCAATGATTAGTCACATCGGTAAAGAGGAGCGACTATGTGTTAGACCAGTTCGCAGTACCTATATGTGCATAAGGAATTGCTAAAAACATGGAGAAATTTACCCAAAATATTTTCAGTCTTGTTCAAAGGTGGACAACCAGATAAATCTTTTCCACAAATCTCATCCAGAGTTATCGGTTCTCCAGATCGTTTGATATCAGCATTAAGGTAGTAATGATCAGGCATGAAGGAGAAAGTCTTGAATGCGTCCGTGTATCTGGTGCCCCAGTAGAAGCCTCTTTCCTCAGGGCTCGGTTCTTGCGGGTGATCAAAGTAGTTGTGGGTCACAGGTGAGAAGACTACCTGGAGAAATATAGGTACCATTTATGTTGATCACGATACATACAGGAGATGGGCACACTGACACAATAATACACATCGGACAATGAAAGAAATAAAAATGTATAGATGGTAAGCAATTAAGCAGATCACATTCCGACTTCACAGCGAATACTGGTTGCAATAGATTTCCAAGACTCTTTGTTTCTGTACGTTAGTGATTCATTCTGATGACCTATAATTTATCAATCTCTTGATGCTTCACTTGTATCATTGCATATATATTACCCTAAGCGGTTCAGCTTCTCCCTCTGGTAATGTTTTCATCTAGCTCTTGTGTCGTTTTATGTGACCAAAATAATTTGTTTTGTTTTTATTTGCTTTAACAATTAATTTTCTACTACTAATTTGTCCGGGACCTTCTTATTTAATTTAAAAAAAATATTTCCGGAGGATACCTCATGTAATAGAGTGAGGCGTGGCAGGTTGGAACATTAGTCTTAGCCCAAAGGATGTCGGCTAAATTCGTCACTTAGTCAAAATCCTGACAGAATGTCTGACAGAACCAGAAAGAACGAGTAAAGTGTAGTAACAATATTAGCATAAACCTACCTTCAGGGCACATTAAACGATATTTAGGAACGACAGTTTCCACGAAGCTAGCAAAGTAGACGACATAGATCAACAAGTCGGCCAATGAAGTAATAAACAGGTTATATATATGAGAACTCTGGTTGTCGCTACATATTTGCTATCACCCTCAACAAAACATCAGAACTAGAAGCCATGACTCTTTGAATCCTATTATCAAATAACACTGTCATACTCATAGGCGTAGCTCTGTGCTCAAAACATGCGGGTTCAAAACTTACTCGATATGTCTTGTTTACAAATTAGATTTTTGCGGATATCTCTGAGGCTTAACGTTTGATGTTACGGAGTTACGTACTATGAGCGGTACTCTCGATAGTCCTTATTTAAAAAAAAGATAAAGTACATATTGGATAACCTTAATACAGTAACGTCAATCCTCTACAATTTTTCAACCTTTTTCCATGAAATTCTACATACAATTCTGTATATTTATAATATATATAAAAATGATCTCTGTCTATCAAATTATGTGTCATTCTTCATGTTTCCTCTCCTTATGTTAATGTAGAATGTATGAACAATGTAAAGTTCCCCCTATGCACAGAAGAAGCATATCGGATAATACGGTGTTAGTCCCGTATATTTCATTAACCACATTCTGCGTACGACGTGGACTGTATCACATTAGCCGCCTTTATTTTTCCCAGAAGATCTGGTACCAAAGAGGCAAGTGTGATAGACATTGAGACAGCTGGAAATTTAAAAATACTTACAGTTGAACTAGAAATTGATGAGTAACTGGCTAGGAGATCCGTATACTCTCCAGTGAGCTGCTGAGAAAATGGTTGGCAATCAAAGAAGTGTTCATTCATTCATTCGTTTTCCTTTAGCGCTGTAGTTATCGCATAGGGCAGAGGTCAGATCTCTCCAATTATGTCTGTTCAAAGCTATTCTGTGCAGTTCTTGAATAGTATGAATATTGGTTGTTTTACTTTCTCTAAGTATTGTTCTTCTGAGTGTTTCTTTTGGTCTACCCCTTGCTCTTTTGCCTGTAGGTATCCATTCAAGAGATTGGTGGTGTATTCTGTTGGTGTCTGCGCGTAGGACATGTCCGATGTAGGACCAACGGCGTTTTCTGATAACATCTGTGATGAAATTTTGATTTGTCTCTTCTCTGATTTTATCATTCGATTTGAATTCACTCCAATGGGTGTTAGTTATCCTACGAAGACATTTGTTCTCAAAACTCAGTAATTTCTTTTTTGAAGATAAAGAGCCTTTCCAGCTCTCACATCCATATGATAGCACCGGAATAATGCAGGAATTAAATAAGCGCATTTTCGTGCGAAAGAAGTGTAGGGCCTACATATAGTAATGGTGGACAATAAGAGAGGTATAGCTATAAAAATTGTGAAATATGAGAGAAGTATAACTATATACATTGTGGACAAAAAGAGGTCTGCATATATAAATGGTGGATAATGAACGATACATAAGTAAATAGTCAGCAATGATATATATATATATATATATATATATATATATATATAAACGGCGGGCAATGAGAACGGTAAAAATATACATGGTGCACAATGAAATGTATATCTTCTTCTTCAACGTTCATTCTCAAACTTCTGCTGGATCTCTCTTGTAGCAGGACCATGATCCATTCTAGATTTCCAGCAGGATGTAGTCTAGAGAATAGAAATGCGTTGTGTTGCCGTTTTATTTGCGCCAGTGGCCCGACACATCCGTCTTCGGCGTGAAATGTATATAAATATGTAAATGTTTGACAGTGAGAGAAATACGCATTTATAAGCGATGAAACATGAGAGTTATGAATATACATATATCAATCAATAAACCTATAACCCTTCAGGGTCGTAGGGGTACCACATTGGATGCTTCATCACACAGAATCCTCCAGCGAATTCTATCCTCAGCGATGCGGATGAGTGTGGAAATATCTTGCCCTGTCCATTCCCTGATGTTGTCTGTCCATGCCTTTATTTTCCCTCCTCTGCTTCTTCCACCCTCGACAGTTCCCTGCAGTATTGTTTTTGACAAGGAATCGTGCCTGCATAAATGTCCGAACCATGCTAGTTTTCGTCGTTTCACTATTGAAAGCAAAGGCTCCTGAACACCTGCACACATCTCTACTTTATTTCTTACGTACACATTGGTCTTATGTTCCCTATAGGAAATTCGTAAAATTCGTCTGTAGCATTTGTAATCGAAAGCCTGTAATTATATATATATATATATATATATATATATATATATATATATATATAACAATGATATATCAATAGGCCCTATATAAATGAGGGATAATCAAAGTCTTATAAATATATAAAGGTAAAATGAAACTGATAGCACGTCTTATTCAGGAAGTAACGAACAATCCATAATTACTATAGCTTTAGTGATTTTCTAGGCAAAATTATCTTTAAATAGGTTACCCTTACTTTCTGAAATGCCCGGAATGCGAATTGTCTGTGACTAAATAATAAAGCATAAATCTATGCAGACATGGTTATACACTATCTCTCGGCCACAACGCTGGAAAAGTGATAACGTATATACTCGTAAATGACAGAAAATGAGATAGGTAGGTTGTAATGGTCAACATTCATTCCATCAAATGTTATCCAATGTCTGCATGCAAAATGGTGGAGCATGCCTTTTACACCGACAACCCTCTAAGTAGGAGGCTTTAATCTGAGAAAATTGTATTCCTCGGAGAGTTGCAGTTTTCTGTATAGGAAATATAACTCTGAAGAAACACTTCTACCGTACAAAGGAAATACAAATGCCTACGCTCGTACTTCATGAGAATCGGTACAAAGACTCTGTCAAACAAATAGCAAGATAATGACTCAAGCATATCTTCACCTTATATCCTGCATTAGCCAGATTATACGCTCTTGATGACACGCCCCATTCCCAGACATTTTGCCAAGCTTGAACAATGACATCCTTGTTGACCAGCAATTTCCTGAAACAATGTAAATAATGAAATTAGGAAGAGAGCAGATGTACTTACATTATATGTAATTTGATCCAAACAGAGAAATGTTCGAAGAGTGTGAGAATCGAAGGGGTTGATCTGAACTACAAGAAATTGTTAAGACTGTTCAACTTTTCATACAGAAGGTCTGTTAATCTTCATACAATGTTTTTTGTGTAACGTGCCGTGAAGAGAAGACATTTGTGATGATAATCCTGAGCATGAAAGGGAGTTTTAGAGAAACACCCAATTGCAAATAGGAAATACGCTATTCGTCGTTGATGGTTCATTAGGATAACCCCCCACCCCCCACAACAAAAAAACAATAAAAAAAAACATCAACTATAAACAGGCATTGTCATGCAGTGCACTATTGCTGGCAACTAAGTATCCAACATATCGACAAACAAATATTGCAATATTGCTGGCAACTAAGTATCCAACATATCGACAAACAAATATTGCTGGCAACTAAGTATCCAACATATCGACAAACAAACATTGCAATATTGCTGGCAACTAAGTATCCAACATATCGACAAACAAATATTGCAATATTGCTGGCAACTAAGTATCCAACATATCGACAAACAAATATTGCAATATTGCTGGCAACTAAGTGTATCTGTTAACATATCTAACATATCGACATACATTGAAATATTTCTGGCAACTAAAAGTCTAATATATCGAAGCACATTGCAATTTTGCTGGCAACTAATTGTCGAATATATCGACATACATTGCAATATTGCTGGCAACTAATTGTCGAATATATCGACACACATTGCAATATTGCTGGCAACTAAAAGTCTAAAATATCAAAGCACATTACAATATTGCTGACAAATAAGTGTCAAATATATTCATGCACACTGTAATATTCTTGTCAAGTAAGCCTATATTGATTGTTAACAACCCCCTGTGATCCAACACAACGCCCCCCCCCCCCACTCCTACCGCTTAGATAAGTTTATATATCAGAACGTTACATTTAGTCTTAAGAATTTACTCACAAACAAGGTTCATCTCTCCTCCACCCTCCCCCTCCCACAAGACCATGTGCATTTATATATTTAGTTGTTACTTTTGCTCAAAGCAGCCTCTTATTTATTCATCCATATTTGGGTCCAAAACGTTTCTCCGTACATTGAATGTCAGACAGTACATGTTATTTCCATCTGGTATGGAACTGTGATAATATTAGAAACGATTATTCAAGAACGGCTGGAATGTGTGATAGATAAATTAGAACAGTTAAATATCTAGAAACATCTGAAATTGTTCAGTAAAGTGTAAATATCTATGTTAATTTAGTCGACAGGATCAAATGTGCAAACTGTTGAGCGGTATTAGAATTCTGCGAAAGAAGTGTTAACAGAATGGATCACACCAGCATGAGCCTCAATCAGGCGTGTATGAATTAAACAGGATTTCACTTCTCTCATCATCAAGTACCGTCTCCGCACCAAAGACTGCAACAGATCGCCAACATCCTCTATCTCTCTCCTTGATGGTACATTTTGCTAAATTGTACCCGCCTCGTGGCGTTTCACTTCAATGTACATCTCTGCATACCTCTTGTTTGTCTCCACTCCACTCAACTCTTCTTCTTCTTCTTTCGTTCACTTGAAACATGTCTATATCTGTAATTCTGTCTCCTAAATAAAACTCACGGTCTTTTGTAGTTCATACAGTGTCCCATAGAGCTTTGATTCCAGTGTTGTTTCCTCTGGCCAATATGTCTGCCTCAGCGTTTCATACTCAGAACACTCTTGAAGTATATGTTTGGCACTCTGTGCTGCCTGTCCACATGTACACATGGCCGTGTTGCCAATCTTGAACTTTGTATACATGTGACTGCGGAGTCGGTTGTGTCCTGTTCTGAGACGTAGAATTATAACTTGTTCTGATCTGTTCATAATGTGATAGTCATCTTGTGTTGGTGTTTGTGGCTTTCTTATTGACTTTATCATCTGTTTTTTCTGATGGTAGGTGATTGGTATATCTGGTTGGTCTTCGGCAGCACCTTCCTTAGCCAGTTGGTCTGCTTTTTCATTTCCTGGTATTCCACAGTGAGAGGGTATCCACTGCATGGTTACCCTATACTGGTAAGACAATTCGCTAAGTAGTTTTTTTAAGTCTGTTAGTTTTCCAGACTGGAGAGCTTGAAGCACTGACCTTGCATCTGTCAGGAATACCACAGGCTGTAGGCCAGAGTTGGAGTTCAGCAGTTTTTTTTAGCTGCCACACTAATTGCCTGGATTTCTGCATCATAATTATTGCAGAATTTTCCTGTCGGTGTTCTGATTGTATCTCTAGGCTTGTGTGGATATTCTATATATACACCTGCACTTCCATTCCTCACAGCATTCTGTGCTGACCCATCTGTGTACACTCTGACCCATATATCTTGTGGATATTCCTCATCCAGGAAACTGAGGGTGACTGTCATTCGCTGCACACTGTTCTGTTCGTCCTCGCTTAGTATTCCTTTCACATGGGTCTGAATGTATATTGGCATTCCATGGCTTTCACTCCACAGGGTTTGTTCTGGTACAGACCTTAAGGGGCTGTCAACTTCAGGTAGGTCTGTAAGTTGTCTACGGAGTCGTTTAGCTTGATGGATAAAGCTGCTCCTTTTCAGTCGCCCCATTGCTAGATTTTGGAATCTTTCCTTCATTGGATGACTTGGCATACACTGAAACTTTTCTGCTTGAATTAATACTTTTGTGTCTCTGCGTTCGCCAAGTGTTTGCATTCTTCCCATTTTCTGCATCTCTGCTATGGGTGTTGATTTCATTGCTCCCAACATTATTCTAAGTGCCTGGTTTTGCACTTTATCTAGATCTTGTAATGTGGTGTTTGATGCAGGACACCACGCAGCTGAACCATATTCAAGGTGTGGTCTTATGCTTTGCTGGTAAACTTTACTGAGTATATTTCCACTGGCTCCCCATGTGGTCCCACTTAGTTTTCTCAGGATAGCTAGCTTCCTCCTGGCTTTTGTTGTTGCTTTGTTTATGTGCTGCTTCCATGTCAGCTTATCATCAAAAGTAACTCCGAGGTATGTGGGTTGTTTGTCTTCTTTCAAGAGCTCTCCATCTATCTTGATATGACCAGCTTTTTGTTTTGGTGAGAGGGTAAAGAGTGTAGTGCTGCACTTATCTGTGTTAATGCTGACGCACCATCTATTTGCCCATAAGGTTAGGGCATCGATAGCTCTTTGTATTTGTTTAGTGGCTACTGTTGCATGTTCTTCCGTGCACCAGATCACCAGGTCGTCAGCATACATTGCCACTTTGATCCCATGTGGTAGTTCAGCAACTAGGTCATTGATGTAAACCAAGAAAAGTGTGGGTGACAGGACTCCTCCCTGGGGGACTCCATGATGCAGTAGAACTTTCTTGCTCTTGCAACCATCTAATTGTACCCTGGCTCTTCTATTATGCAGGTATGCTTTTACCCATTTGTACATTCTTGAGCTAACCCTGCAATTTCGCAATTTCTTTAGGAGCCCTTCGTTTCAGACCTTATCAAATGCTTTCCTGAGGTCTATCCATGCTGCGAGTACCAGTTTCTTTTCTTGGAAGGCATCTTCAATCTCTTGGGAGAGGTAGGTTGCCTGATCTTCAGTAGAGTAGCACTGTCTGTAACCTGCTTGCTGTGATACCAGAAGGTTTTCACTTTCAAGGTACCACTGCATCCTAAGATTGATAATGCGTTCCATTGTTTTACATAGACAGCTTGTGAGGCTGATGGGCCTGTAGTTGGAGACTGTGTTGCCATCTTTTCCTGATTTGAGGAGTGGTATCATTATTGCTTCTCTCCACGCCTGTGGTACATTACCTGTGGACCAGCTTGTGTTAAAGATCTGCAGTAGCTTTGCTCTTGCTGCAATTCCCAGGTTTCTAATCATTTCATTGGACACTCCATCAGCTCCAGGGGACTTTTTCATTTTCAATTTGGATATTGCATGCTCCAGTTCTCTCATTGTGATTGGTGCCTCCATAACTTCAGGTATAGGTTCACCTTGTCCAATGTTTTGCTGGTTCTCTCGAACCTCCTGTTGTTTGTCTGGGCTGACTTTGACGTTATTGTCTTCTGCAAAGGAATCTGCAAAGTAATCAGCTGCATGTTTACCTGTTAAATTGTTTCTATCTTTATAAAGTGTGATCCTGGTATTTCTCCCTGTACCTTCATCATTTAGTTGTTTTACAAGTTTCCATAATTTCCTAGTATCTCTTTCTAGGTTCAGCGACTCTGTTTTTTCTTTCCAGCTGCTCCGTCTGGCTTGTAACTTGGCTCTCTGAAATTTAGCCTTTGTTTGCTGATATTTGTTGTGATGTTCTTGGCTAGGTCTGTTCTCAGCCTGCTGTCTAGATGTTTCCATCTCATTTTGCAACTTTTCCAGTTCATCATTCCAGTAGGGTTTGTAGTTTTTGCGTGCCCCCCTGGGTATGGTTTTACTAGCAGCATGTAGTATACATCTATTAAATTCACTCACTGCTCTATTGATGTCTTTGTCCAAGTTCATGTCCTTAGCTAGAACACTGGTTAAATGCTGGTACATTTTCCAGTCTGCCCTTTTATAGTTCCACCTAGTGAGCGTGCTGCTGTCCTTGGTAAATTCATTGTGGATTTCCAGAAATACTGGTCTGTGGTCACTACCTCCAAGCTGCTTTCCAACAACACGTGTGATGTTCCATTCCAAGCCTGGTGAGTGGAATGCCAGGTCTGGTGTAGAGGTGGTGTGCCATGCTCTCGAGTAGAAGGTTGGCGAGACTGCTGGCTGGTTAATAAGGATGAGATTATTTTCATCTTGCCAGCCCTCAAGTTCCTCACCTCTCTTGTCGATATGATCGTAGCCCCAGCTCTGAGAGTGGCTGTTGAAGTCACCACACACCATAAGTCTCTCTTTGTCTGGAATTGTGTCTAGTGCCAATGGTTTATCATTTGGGCAGTAGTAGTTCAGGAGATGGAATTCTGCACTGTCTGTTTTTAGGTGGAGCATCTGGTATTCTGCCCCTTCCATATATACTTCCAGCTGACATGCGCTGATATTGTTTTTAACAAGTGTCAGAATTCCACCCTTTCGCCTGTCCTTTCGGTCACATCGGTAGCACTGGTAGCCTCTGATTTTGAAGGCTATGTCGCTGCTGAGGTGTGTTTCTTGGATACAGCATATGTTAACTTGTTCTTCACTGAGGACATTTTCAAGTTCCAATTTTTTGCTGTATCCATCTCTTTTACTGTTGACACCCTCAGCATTCCAGTGCATTATTTTTATTGGTCGTTTGTTTGTTTGGCCAGTAGCTCTATTCCCGTGCCTCCTGGCTCCTCGGAGCAATTGAGAAGGACTTCCAGTAACTGAGGTTGGGCCCTTTCGAGGTATAGGGCCCGGCACCGTCCCTGCCTGAACGTCCGCCACAGGGCAGGCACCATAACTATTTATAGATGTAGACATGTTTCCATTGTGTTTTGTGCGTGGCATCCTGATTATCTGTGCGCCTTTTGGCTGGATGCCTCCGTCTTCAGCACTCTGCTTACTAGGGCAGGACTATGGTCCTGCTCGAATGGGACTGCCCGACCAGTCTTAGTTTCCAGCCCCTGATGGCTGAACTAAGCCCCATAACCTCTGCACGGTGCTGGTCTCGATGGAGACTCAACTCTAACTTCAAGTAAGATTTCAACACAATGTATTTTTCTTTAATATGCCCAACATATTGTATTTATATTATTGTTATTTACAGCTTGCCATAAAGACCCATATTTTATTTATTTTATTGTTATTTACAGTTTGCCATAAAGACCCATATTTTATTTATTTAATTGTTATTTACAGTTTGCCATATAGTATTTATTTAATTGTTATTTACAGTTTGCCATAAAGACCCATATTTTATTTATTTTATTGTTATTTACAGTTTGCCATAAAGACCCATATTTTAATTATTTAATTGTTATTTACAGCTTGCCATAAAGAACCATATTTTATTTATTTAATTGTTATTTACAGTTTGCCGTATAGACCCATATTTTATTTATTTAATTGTTATTTACAGTTTGCCATATAGACCCATATTTTATTTATTTAATTGTTATTTACAGTTTGCCATAAAGACCCATATTTTATTTATTTAATTGTTATTTACAGTTTGCCATATAGACCTATATTGAAATATACCCTTTCGACACAATCATTGGCGATGTCTATCATTTTGGCAACACATGTAATTCCTACCACCAAAACAAATGATTTACAATGCATTCACAAAAAAGAAATATCTTTGGTAGCCCTATTCAAAACACAGGTCGGCACTTATCACGGTTGAGCCATTGTCACAATTACAATCGGAATTTTGTTACGTAGAAATCCCTAAACACTGCACTCATTCAACACTTTTCCCCATTTCCTCTTCTCACCAGAAGAAGACATTCTCACTAAAAAAACTGACATTACACATGCGACCACACTACGGAAAACCGTTTAGGACATAAAAAATGAAAGATAGCAATTAAGAGGTTGCTTTGTTGACAACTGCCAATTATTTAGTTATGTTATCTCAAAAAAGGAAAGGCAGAGTCCACGTATTGAAAAGTCTCGAATGGTCGCTGTCATCCATTGTCTTTAGATACAAACATAGCGCTAACATAATCATACTGAACATCGGTCTACACATTTAAAAACCAGAAAAGCAAAAGCAAACATAACATTTCACCTATCCCAAGGCAACAAGTCGTGATCCATCAGTCCATCTTCCCAAGCTCCAAGAGCAACCTCACTTGTTATATTCGAGACTCGCTGAGTAAATAAGCTTTTTAAGTTGACCCCTGACCTGAGAAGACCAGCACAAGCTGTAGAGTTAACCCAGGCACCTGTGGATGAACACTGAATATGCTAAGTTCGCGTTTGTTAAGGCATCATTAAATATACTAAGTTACCACAGTAGTCGTAAAAATTAAGATAAAAGTAAGATGCTTTTTTCCACGTCAAGACGCATACAATGGAATATGATGTGAGGCACATATATTTCCAGATCATTGGAATACATAGGGATACGGACTTTACTTTTCTCCAAATATACCGATTTACTAATGTTGATTCGGCAAAGACGCCGTGTTTGATCCAAATATAATTTCAGTTCAACCGAACTTAGCATCACTTGTCTCTGTGGATATCGTCGTTCCATACAACTCAGCGCATACGCACATAGCTACCTGGGAAACTAAGGATTAAGATGATGGTATTATATTAATGAGTAAATTATGAGAAATTACTTATCTTGTAACGACATCTAGAAATAGAATTGTAAGAAGCTAGCTGTGATATAACTCTCAGTTGACTAGTAAGGCAACGTCCAACTCTCTCACTTGACTAGTATTACGATCTCCAACTCTCTCACTTGATTAGTATTACAACCTCCAACTCTCACTTGACTAGTATTACAAACTCAGGATCTCTATACTCTAAGGGTATCCTTGTCTGATCCTCTAGATGTGCCTGATAGTCTTTTTAGTAGTTGTAATAGTTTAAGTGCTTTATTTTTTATATTTTCTACATGCTTCTTGAGGGTGAGCTGCCGATCAAGCGTGATTCCCAGATATGTGGGATGTTCTTCTCTTGGCAATTTCTGTGTATCCAACCATATACTGATATTTTCTTTGGCTACTTTATTACTTTTGGTAAAGATGGTATATACAGTTTTCTCACAGTTTACTTTCAGCTTCCATGTTTGACAATACTCGTGTAGTCTTCTTAAATCACCATTTAGTCTTTTGGCGGCACTTTCAACATTCTCATGGCTCTGCCATATTGTTAGGTCATCAGCATATAGGGCTTTTTTCAGCTTTAATATGTTTGGCAAAATCATTAATGTAAATGAGAAAGTGGGTGCAGCTCAAAGCAGAACATTGTGGTAAACCTTCCTCTAGAACTTCTTTAGATGAGATTGCATCATTTATATTTGTCTGGTTTGTTCTGTCAATGAGGAAGTATTTTATCCAGTTATATAGCTTTTCACTAATTTCCACCTCAGTCATCCTCATCAAGAGGCCCTTTCTCAAGAAGATGGCTACAGTATGTTTGTTTTCCTGAAATCCATCATGGATTTATGTGTCAAACTAAATAGTTGGTCTTCTGTGCAAATGCCGTTTCTGAAGCCAGCCTGTTCATAGCAGAGGATGTTTGAGCTCTCGAGGAACAAGTAAAATCGTACGTTAACCATTCTTTCTGATAGTTTCCCAAAACATGATGTTAAAGATATGGGACGGTAACTTTTGGGTTCATCTGGAGGTTTGTTACTTTTCAGGATGGGAAAGATATGAATATTTCTCCAGGATTTAGGCAGTCTTCTGTTTGTTTCTCCAGGTCATATTTATTAGTTTAAGGAGTACCTCTTTCCCTGATGGGCCCACGTGTGTTAGTAATTCATTATACATTTTATCTGATCCAGGAGACTTTCTTGGCTTTAGTTTCTTTAGCCAGTGGCGTAGCGAGGGGGGGGGGGAGGCGGAGGTGCGGGGAGGCGGAGGTGCGGGGAGGCGGAGGTGCGGACAGCTCCGGGCGGCAAATTTATTTTCGTCCAGTCTTTCACAATTACTGACATATTTTTAAAATGTCACAAGGGCGGTAAATTATGACTCCACCCCGGGCGCCATTGACCCACGCTACGCCACTGTCTTCAGCCCTTGTTGAAGTTTCTGCATATTGAAGTCATCTTCAAATATGGATGATCTAGAAGTTTGGACTATTTCATGCTATTTCAGTAGGTACTGACGCTTCTTATCAGCCTCTGACAGTTTCCCTACTCTGTTCAAACTGGCAAAAAAGTGGTTAAAGTGTTCTACCTTTGTCTGATCTGTGGTGATTGTTCTGTTTCCATCTATCACATGTTTATCGTTTGTTCTTCTTTTCCTAGACAAATTGTTGATCAGGGCCCAAGCCTTTCCTCCATTTTTTCTTAGATCTAAATTAGCGCATGTTTTTGCCCATTTACTTTGTTTCGAGACGTTATGAGATTTTGTCGCAAGTCTCCGCCTCCAGTTAAATTTTTTTTCTTAACCCATCTTGGCGCACCAGACGACGATGACCTTTTCTTATCCTTCAACCACCGTAAACACGACTGCACATCTCCCTCCTCCCCCTTACTCGCACTTTAGACATCTACATTCAGAACACGCGTCATGCTATTTCCCATCTCCGCCCTCCCCTGCTACCTCGCTCCTATCTCCCCCCTCCGAGACTGAGGCTCTCTCCAACCTACGAACTCTCTACGATATTAAACACCTTGATAAGGGTGGCGCCGTCGTTGTGTAACTTCGTGACCTGTACGTCCAGGAAGATTCTCGTCAACTAGAAGGTGCGTCCTTCTACGAGCCTCTCCCTTTTCCTATTCCTGATCATAATCTTACAGTATGCTGCATAGTCAAACGACTCATACGTTAAACCTCCATCTATCTTCCGCTGTCTCCCTCCTTATCTCTAAGGCCAACCTTGGTAACCCTGCCCTCTACCTCTTGCTTAAAATCCACAAGGATCTTAACCCTGGCAGACAAATTGTGTCTACATGCTTATGTCCGATCGAGTACATCTCAGCGTTCCTACATGGTGTTTCTCAACCTATTGCCGCTTCTCTCCCTACTTACCTCATGGACACCAACATATGCGTTAACCACCCTCGCATCGGTCGAGCTTCTTCCTCAACATACATATCATATCTTCCTTCATGATGTTGTCTCCCATTATACTACTATTTCACATAGCGACGGCCTCACCGCCCTACAGTTTTTCCTTGATCGGCACCTTCATCCTTCCATATGGTCCTCTACTTTGGTCCGATTGAATTTGTCTTTACCTTGAACTCCTTTGAGTTCGATGGCACCTACTTTTACCAGATCAGCGGTGCAACATGTGCACAAAAATGGGTCCCATCTATTATTTATTTGTTCATGTGTCATCTTGAGCACCTTATCTTCTCCATTTTCGAATCCCGATTCCCAAATTCTATCGCCGTTACCTTGACGACGGGTTTGGGCTCACGGACACGCCTGTCGATGATCTTTCCGCCGTCATCCCATTCGTCAGCAACTTCCATCTTTCTATCAAATTCACTTCTGTCATCTCCTCCTCCTCTGTCGCTCCTCCTGGATATCTCTGTATTTATTGGTCCAGTCTCTCTCCTTACCTCTGACTACTATAAACCTACCAACGCCCATAACTTCCTTCACTATTCCTCTTCTCACCCTCAGTCATGCCGCGATTTCTTTCCCCTTTCTCAAATAATACGTCTCTGTCGCCTCGGCCAGGACTATTCCGAATTTCATCTGCATGACCACGAAATGCTTGATTTCGTCGAACACTTGCGTGACATCCTCAACCGTGACCCCTCTCCGGTGGCTCTCAACTTCAACAGTAACTCTGACCGTTGTGTACTGGATATTCAGATCACTAGCTTGGTCTCCTGCCTGGCATTCTGGTGACCGGCAACACTTCTCTTTAGAGAATAGACTCATTCTTTATCCTGGTACTATGAAGCCCCATGGCATCAACGATAAGCTATACTGACTATACTACCAATAATCTCCTACCACTTTTCACCCTCCCTCCTGCTCTTCTTCTCCCTGTTTCACCCCTCTTCCTCATCACCCTTTCGCGTCTACTGTTTCACTTCTTTGTGAATGATTTGGTTTGGGCCGTCATCAGGAGATTGGGGTTACGGCGACTCGCCACTTTGAGTTGGTGCGTCGGTGGGTGCTCATGCCATGTGGCTTCACGAGCCTCGTTTGGATCCGGGTTGGGTCCGTTGTGGTTTTTGCGCGTCGTTTGTTTAATGCATCTGCATTCCTCATCATCAGTCGCTCACTCTTCCCATGGGTTTATCAAACCACGCCTCCCTTATCTATTCTCCTTTCGATCTGCCTCTCCTTCTCTACTCCATCTGGTTTCATCACCTATACCTTCTTTTGATTGTCTTTCCCCTTTACCACTCACAGTTGCCCGTGAGCGCCCCTGTTAGCAGCATTTATAGCTTTTGGATTATCATTGTTTTGTGCCCCTTTCTGGCTTGGTTTTTCTTGGCCTTGTTGGGTTGGCTACCCCCACAGTAACCAATGATGTGATGGTTGTATGGCCGACTGCGACTTACTCTCTCCCCACCCTGTTTTCGGCTATGTTATGTCTGCAACGCCAACAGCGCCGACCGGATGGCTCGGAGGCAGTGGTCCCACTTTGTCTTTCTATGGAGCAAGCGTGTAGTACGAACACTGCATACGAAAGGTTTGCGACGTACAGTTGGTCTCACATAGACAGAACTTCGTTTCATCTGATATTTTCCTCCCAAAACACATGGTCCGCACTAAGCGACTGTGTGCCGGTGGTTCGAGGTTCTGTACGTTGATTGGTATTCCTTATGGATAAGTCAGTGTAAAGTGCGAGCAGTACCCACAAAGATAAGTCAGTGTAAAGTGCGAGCAGTACCCACAAAGATAAGTCAGTGTAAAGTGCGAGCAGTACCCACAAAAGGATGAGCGATGTGCGGCTGGCATGTCCTGACTTCGGTCTATGCGACGGTTCAGATTTCACAATCAGGTCTAAAAATGTATTTTGCGTTCTGGCTGTGTCCTCGGTTCATCTTCCGTTATACCACATCGGGACTCCTGCCACACCGACCTCGACTGACCACGACACGTTGGTCACATGACACTGACCAGCCACCTACGATGACCTGACACCCACCCGTGCACCATACAATATATCTCACATGCCTTGGTTATAGTTCTGGGCCAGCCTCCCTCCGACACGGCCTATATTCTTGCCCCTTTATTCTTCATCCACACTGGTGAGCGTTTCTTCGGCACCGTCTGCCGTCGCCATTCGTCTATGCTCTGTCTTTTTATATCAGTCTCTTTGCCATTCACACATTGATACCTTCCCATGACGCTCTTTTCCGTGATGGTTCCCCTCGTCTTCAGCTGTGCCATGTCTGTGTCCCAACCTCCGCATTTCTTCTTTTTGTGACGTCTCTCTGTTATTTATCTGACCCACACCTATTTTCCACTTCTACTGATCTTGATTTCACCTCTCTTCTTCTTTCTCATCCCCTTTTCTCTCTCCTTCCTTCTCTCAATCCCCTTTCTCTCTTATATCTGTTATTATAGGCCACTTTGTTCGAGTCTTCGTTGCTGCCTAGCGCTTTTGCACAAACCTACCCTTTACGGCTCTATCCATTTGTAGATATTAGTTCCGGTGTCGGGTAACAACCCGAGACTGCAATTTGTATTCTCCATTTTAAAACTCCCTCATTTATCAATCCACGGCCCTGCTTTGACTACGATCGCTGTCTGGCTCTCCCCTCTAAAGTCTTGCGTTGGACAACAGAGCGATGTCTCCCACTATGACCTACTTTCTATGTCTAAGTCCACATTCTTCGGCGCATCTTTCGTATCTACGGTCACGGGGAAATTTGACCTAGTTTTGAAGTATTCCCTAACATGATAAGAATGATGATCCCGGCGGACCTTAGCTTCTGGTAAAGGGGGATTAAAAGGATTATAATTAGTTTATATATATTTTTAGGAGGGGGGGGGAAGGGTTAGAATCAGTGTTTAGAATTAATAATTAATTCTCTAAGAATTATCCTGTAAGGGTGAATCGACATGATTTATAGCACAACGGCATACAATCGCTTGGCGGTCGGCGGGGTGTGATGTCACTGCACGTGATGTTGGTTGTTAAGCAATCAATATCACAGGTTCTTCTTCAGCTTTCATTCTCAAACTCCCGCTGGATCTCCCTTACAGCAGGACCATGGTCCTACTAGATTTTTAGCAGGATAATAGTCAGAGAATGGAAATTGTCGTTGTGTCGCAGTTTTATTTGCGCTAATCGCCCGACAGATCCGTCTTCAACGGAAGATCACAGGTTTAAAATGCTTATTAGAGGATTGGCTTTATTATACTCTAGCTTCCCCACATGTACGCTATGCCTCTCAGCGAGGCAACAAACATCCTGCCGAGAGTACCACTCATCTTTAACTCTGTAGCTTTATGCAAGATGACATGACATATATGTTGTATGCACAGAATATGTAGTCTTTGTGAACGCTCTACTTTGTGCTAATAAGGGCAAGATTTGATGATAAAAATTATATTACTTTATGATAATAACAATACTTGATGTAAATTATAAAACTTGATTTTAAAAACAACACTTAATGTAAATAGTTATATTATTTATTTTAATAACAAAACGTAATGTAAATAATTATACTACTAGATTTAACTAACACTTAATGTGAATAATTATAATACTTGATTTTAATAATAACACTTAATGTGAATAATTATAATATTAGATGTTATACATAGGAACTGATGGGAATGAATAGTAAGACATGATGCTAATAATTAAAAGACTTGATGTTAATAGGACGTATTGACGTGCGTCAAGTTATGGGAAAGTAATGTGACGTGATATTAGCAATAATAAGATTAAAGTTAATAACACAATTTGATGTTAATAATACAGTTTGCTGTTATTAAGAGAACTTGATTTTACTAATAAGCTGTGACATTAATATAATTGATGTTCATAATGAGATGTAGCATTGTTAATACTGGTGATTGATGTTAATGCTGACACAACGTGAAGCTAATATTTAATCAATATTTATATTGATGGCAGTGTATCACTCGCTTCGATCATTGCACATGGTATGGACAATAACTAACTAATGATGAGGTCATACCCTTAGCAACCTCATCTCCTCCAAAATGATAAGTCCTCAGTGGTTGAATATTTTGATGCATTTTCTTGACTTGTGTGTAGATCTCCGCAATAAATCTAAAAGTTTGGAAACATTGTAGTAGAGGTAATCATTTATGTGTGTATATATTTCAGGGGAGATATCACAAAGAGACAGATGGACAGACGTGGACAACGGACACATATTGCAAGATGCCAATTAGTTAATTGTCCGATAACCATTGCACTCGGACACGCCCTTACATGATCTTATATTTTATTTCAGTGTGTCCATTTTTCACACCGTAGAACACATTTCAGTGTGTCTATTGATCACATTGTAAAAGACCGTTTCTGTTTTATGTTTAGAAAGTATAGATCGCGTATCATTGTATCAGGTTCAATTTCTGCCGTAGGCAGTTGTGCACCATGACCATTTAGAAAGAAATGGGAGCATACTTAACGCAACTATTGCTTAGAAAATTAAATGGGCCAAATATTTTTTTGTTGATTTCACGTCCTTAATAGAATTTTCTACCAAATGTGAAAAAAACAACTCTTTTATTGATTACTATACAGATCCGTAGTTAACGGAAAGGGACAAGATGAAATGGTGAGTTATAGAATTCAAAACTCTCTTTTTGGAAAATATTACAAGATTTTAAATATTAAAATGCAAGCTAAATGTAGTAAATCACTCCCTTCCTTAAACTACAGTAAATATACTGTTTATACAAAATAGTGCATCTCCAATACTACTCTCGTGGAAGACAGGTAATGAAGTCCTACTGAATGACGATTGACACACTACACACTATCACTAGCGGATGTTGGCATGAATAAATATGGTAAATACAATAAAACAAAACACAGAATATAATCATACAAATGAAAATACACAGGACAAAGTCGACGTTTTGGACCAATAGGCCTTTTTCAAGATACGGACATAACATACAAACATAAAACAACCACAAGTAGAAATGAATGCGTGTCGAGTGAAATATGGTAGTTAGATACCGGAGGCATACGAACAGGAAGTACACAAAGACGATAATACAGGTGGAACGAGAGGAACAAAACAATGACGTAAATAGGGGCACAAAATGAATAAACACAACAAAGACCAATCCGACCGAAAACTAAGCAAATGAGTGGCCGGAATTCCAAATGGCTTGATGGTACCCAACTCGAAAATGAGACAATTTTCTAGGGCGTACCTAGATCTATCATCGGTGGTACAGGATCTGATGGCAGTGACCTGAATATCAAGGACACCACGCTGGTCATCGCCGTTGAAGTGATTAGCCACAGGAGTGGGTGTTCTGTATTTGATAGCATGCAGGTGGTTACAGAAGCGGTCGCTCTACACATGTCCTTATCGTTGTCGGTCGTTGCTATACATGTCCTTATGTGGTTCAGATGCGCTCCATCTCATTTCCCAAGGCCAGTTTCTCCATCGATGAGGCCTTTACATGTGAATACCGTAATGTTATTTACGTGATCATATGTAAACGCTGTGGTAAGCAATATATCGGTGAGACTGGCCTTAGACTGAGCGACCGCTTCTGTAACCACCTGCATGCTATCAAACACAGAACACCCACTCCTGTGGCTAATCACTTCAACGGCGATAACCACCGTGGTGTCCTTGACATTCAGGTCACTGCCATCAGATCCTGCACCACCGATGATAGATCTAGGTACGCCCTAGAAAATCGTCTCATTTTCGAGTTGGGTACCATCAAGCCATTTGGACTCAATTCCGACCACTCTTTCGCTTAGTTCTCGGTCGTATTGGTCTTTTTTGTTTTTATTCATTTTGTGCCGCTATTTACGTCATTGTTTTGTTCCTCTCGTTCCACCTGTATTATCGTCTTTGTGTACGTCCTGTTCGTATGCTTCCGGTATCTAACTACCATATTTCACTCGGACACGCATTCATTTCTACTTGTGGTTGTTTTATGTTTGTATGTTATGTCCGTATCTTGAAAAAGGCCTATTGTTCCAAAACGTCGACTTTGTCCCGTGTATTGTCATTTGTATGATTATATTCTGTGTTTTCTTTTGTTGTATGTACGATATCTATTCATGCCAACATCCGCTAGTGATAGTGTGTAGTGTGTTAATCGTCATTCAGTAGGACTTCATTACCTGTCTTCCACGTGAGTATTATTTTCAATTATGTTCTACTAGCAGTACCACATTCTATTAATTTGCATTTCCAATAAGAAATGAAAAGTTGTCTAGTAACACCCCTTCTAAGAAATGGCATATAGTCAACCCTGTTCTTATATACATATAATTTCTGGTAATTCCACGCTTCACTTCCAAATCCCTCTTCCTGGATATAGAGATGCAGAATAATAACTGCAATACACTGCATATTCTATGTAAATATATTCAACATTTTGTGGTATATTTTATTTTGAGCTCAAGTTAGTCCCATCGTATATTCATCTTCCTAGATTTTGTATGCATGCCAAAACATTTTGTGAACACTTGCGAATATTTTGTGGGAAGCACACCATACTTTACGTGCATTATGTTATGATTATATACATTGCTTGTATACGTTTTACGGTACTTATAACGAACATACTATGCATCTCCTCATAACGTGTGCATATCTCTATATATATATATTACGTGCATCTCCTCATAACGTGTGCATATCTCTATATATATATTAAGTGCATCTCCTCATAACGTGTGCATATCTCTATATATATATTACGTGCATTTCCTCATAACGTGTGCACATCTATAAATATATTACGTGCATTTCCTCATAACGTGTGCATATCTATAAATATATTACGTGCATCAACTTCTATCTTGTGTGTATTTCTCTCTCTCTCTCTCTCTCTTTTTATATATATATAAATAATACTAATAATATATATAACACTATATAAACACATGTGACCATAGTTACTTTAATGCACTGTGTTCATCTTCCGAACATGTGTATAAACATACTTCTTGTATGCACCATGCAAATTTCTTCCATTGTGATTAGCGACAATATAAGACCCATGGCCTCATTAAAATAAAAGTGTCTTCTAACTTGTTTCATTTTACTTTTCCCTTGATTCTCATTGGCTTTCGACACAGTAAGCACAAAATGACCAATTTCCCATATTAACATAAACACCAAAAAAAAACATCAACACAAAAAAACAACTGTACAGCAATAAACATAACATACAGTATCCGAATACCATAACACTAAACCATAAGACTTACCTGTATAAGCTGTCAACACAAGGATTCACTGCATTATCTGTGTAGTACTGAACAGAGAAGTAATAAGATGTATCTTCGTCATCATCTAGTACATAGTCGTCTGAATGGACATGATTTCCTATCAGAAATTTTTTTAATTATTAATCAGTTAATTTATTAATAGTTATTAATCATTTACATAAATTATGAACTTTCAACAAATTTAAAACACACGTCCATCCTATGGAAGCCAAAAGGCAAATTATAAATTAAATCTTCATACCAACATTGTGTTATCAATGTCAACAGTGGACACTAACTAAAGAACGATAGAGAAAGCTTACTACGTGTGAAATGAGATGTCTAAGAAACATAGAAAACAGAACAAGAAGAGATCGTGTGAGGAATGAAGAAGTTACAAGAATTGTTAGAACAACAGAGAGATCATATTTTATCCCCTAACTCCTTGAACAATCCCCATTTCCTTCATTCTGTGTACGCTCCATCTATTACCTTCAACCTTAAATTGACTCTTTGCCAAATCCATGACTGCTCTGATTAGGTTAGCCCTCGTCTGCAGACTTGTTGGGCCGAAAGGGGAGCCAAGAATATTGACACTGTTATCTAACATGCATTTCGTTAGAAGCAACTCATGCACTTTGGGACTAGAGTTGGCTGTCCCATCTCACACAGGTACAAAGTGATCCACAAGTCACGCTAAGTCGGATGTGTCGGCTAGAAAGAGGCAGATTTCTCAACCAAGCGGTAAACCATTTCACAATAAATTCCATTCTCCAGACTACATCAGGATAATATGCAGTAGTTTTAGAACGAACACAGAAGACAAAGAAGATCAGCCCTATTTCTTCCCAGTACTGTGGGCAATAAATAAAACTACAGCTAAGAGAATAGAGGCCTTCGAAATGAAGTGCTATAGAAGACTTATGAGAATATCATGGACAGCAAGAAATACCAACGAAGATGTACTAAGAAAATTCAACCTCCAAGAGGGCTAGCTTTTAAACACCATATTAAGAAAGAAGTTAGGTTTTTTCGGCCATGTAAAGCGACACGATGGCATGGAAAGATTGTTGCTGGATGGAGCGATAGAAGGCAATAGGGGCAGATGTCGAACAAGACGTCGTTGGATAAGAGATATTCAGGAATGCATACACGTCACTAGAGGAATCGGGACAATTTGCCAGAGACAGCGGGATTTCAAGAGATTCATAAGGAAGACTACGTTTTGAAAAGTAAACATTAACCTTGCCCAGGCACAATGACCTCACCTTTTCACAAATCAGAACTTAACATCTATCTATCTATCTAATCTAATCTAATTATCTATCTATCTATCTATCTATCTATCTATCTATCTATCTATCTATCTATCTATCTATCTATCTATCCTAATCTAATCTAATCTAATCTAATCTAATCTAATCTAATCTAATCTAATCTAATCTAATCTAATCTAATCTAATCTAATCTAATCTAATCTAATCTAATCTAATCTAATCTAATCTAATCTAATCTAATCTAATCTAATCTAATCTAATCTAATCTAATCTAATCTAATCTAATCTAATCTAATCTAATCTAATCTAATCTAATCTAATCTAATCTAATCTAATCTAATCTAATCTAATCTAATCTAATCTAATCTAATCTAATCTAATCTAATCTAATCTAATCTAATCTAATCTAATCTAATCTAATCTAATCTAATCTAATCTAATCTAATCTAATCTAATCTAATCTATTCTAATCTAATCTAATCTAATCTAATCTAATCTAATCTAATCTAATCTAATCTAATCTAATCTAATCTAATCTAATCTAATCTATCTATCTATCTATCTATCTATCTATCTATCTATCTATCTATCTATCTATCTATCTATCTATTCTAATCTAATCTAATCTATCTATCTATCTATCTATCTATCCTAATCTAATCTAATCTAATCTAATCTAATCTAATCTAATCTAATCTAATCTAGTCTAGTCTAGTCTAGTCTAGTCTAGTCTAGTCTAGTCTAGTCTAGTCTAATCTAATCTAATCTAATCTAATCTACCCTAATCTACCCTTACCTACCTACCTACCTACCTACCTACCTACCAACCTACCTACATATCTATCTATCTATCTATCTATCTATCTATCTATCTATCTATCTATCTATCTATCTATCTATCTATCTATCTATCTATCTATCTATCTATCTATCTATCTATCTATCTATCTATCTATACGCTGTGTCCCTTGTTTGCCTTGCAGCGTCAGGGGTGGAAGAATTCTCTGGAGATAGCCTTCTTGTGCGCTGTTTGTAAGCTTGTTCCTGTGGCTTCTTTGATTTCTGTGATCCATCTTTTACATGGTCTGCCTCTGGCTTTATAACCGTAATGTCTATGTGTCATGGCCATCTGTGGCATGCTATATGTCGGTAGTCTGGAAGAGTGTGAAAACCACTTGATCTGCTGTCTTTTGATGTGTTCCAATACTGGTATTGTTTTGGTTATCTGTCTGATGTTATCGTTTCTAATTCTATCTCTTAATGACACTCCGAATATTCTTCGTAGACATGTCATTTCTATTGTCACTATTTTTCTTTTGTCTTGTGCTGTCATTGTCCAGGTTTGGCACTGGTAGCATAGTGATGGAATAATAATAGTCTTGTATAATGCAACTTTAGTGTCTATGTTTACATTTTTGTTCTTGAAAATGCGTGTCATCTGTCCTAGGATCTGGTATGTTTTGTTGCATCTATTTTGTATCTCTTTAATGGTTTTCCCTTCACTCGATATAATGCTTCCTAAGTAAGTGAACTCATTTACTTGTTTAAGGTGTTTATCATCGATGGAGATGGTGATATTTCTGTCTTTCTTTGCTATTGCCATTATTTCGGTCTTTTCAATATTGATCTTCATGTTGAATTTTTTACATGTTGTGTGGAGTCTGTTCATATGGTCTTGCAATTGTTCTTCTGATGTTGCTATTAGTACTTGGTCGTCTGCAAAGATTAGTTCGTTCAATTTGTCTTTTATGTTATCTTCTTCGTTGGTACTTGTTAGTTTACAGATGTGGTCGATATATGTTATAAAAAAGTAGAGGGGATAGGACACACCCCTGGCGAACTCCTGATTGGATTTGGAACTTATTGGACACACCTGCATTTGTTCTTACTGCACATTGGCTATTTTAAACTTAACATGGCAATTCAAAATCTAAAAAAGAAGAAAGCCCCTGGACCCGATGGAATCACAAATGAAATGCTCCAACACCTAGGTCCTGTGGGTAGAAGCAGAATCCTAGATCTTTTTAATGAATCATGGGCGCAAGGGATCTTCCCAGAAGAATGGAAAGAGGCAGAAATAATTGCAATTGCCAAGAAAGGAAAACCAACAAAACAAGTTACCGCCCTATCAGTCTACTTAGTTGTTTAGGAAAGGTTATGGAAAAAATGGTGAATAACAGACTCTTAAACTACCTGGAGGAAAACAATATTGTAGATGACTGCCAATCAGGCTTCAGAAAACACAGATGCACTGAGGACCAAACAACATACCTTGCCCAGGAAATAGAAGATGCTTTCCAGAAAAAATCATAACTCCTAGCCACCTTCTTTGACCTCACAAAGGCCTTTGACAAATTCTGGAAAGAGGGGCTATTGCTAAAACTTTCCCAGAAAGGAATCAGAGGCAAAATGTTTCAGTGGATAGCAAGCTTCATACGAGGCAGACATGCAAGAGTCAAACTCCAGGGAATGAAAAGTAAAATGGTCAACATAACAGAAGGTGTCCCTCAGGGAGGAATTATGTCCCCCACACTCTTCATAGTTTTTATAGACGATCTGCCAAAACTATTCACACCATATGTACAGAGAGCTCTCCATGCAAACGATCTTGCTATCTGGACCCAATCAGAATAAATTGGAGTTGCAAAAATTAGAATGCAGGAGACAATAAACAAAGTTGAAGAGTGGGCAAAAACCTGGAGTGTTCAAATAAACAAAAGTAAGACCGTCACTACACTATTCACCCTCACCACAAAGCCTGAAAATTATACTCTCACTCTAGACCATACCCCACTCCCAAAAGAAAACACCCCAGTCTACCTGGGGCTAAAATTTGACAAAAGACTTACTTGGGGATCACACATTGAAGAGACAGAAAATAAAGCCACACGCAGACTACAGATAATGAAAAAACTATCTGGGACAGATTGGGGAGCCAACATAAAAACCATAAGACAAGTCTATGTAGGTCACATTCGTCCAACTCTGGAATATGGATTGACCACATATGCAACAGCAGCAAATACCAATCTTCAAAAGCTGGACAAAATTCAAAATGCAGGTCTCCGAATCATAACAGGAGGACTAAGGAGCACACCTATAACATCAATGTAAGCAACAGCAGGATTACAAAACCTAACAGACCGCAGGGATGAGAAAATCGCAATAATGACAGAAAAATTTAGACGCATGAAACATCACCCTATGCACGAAAAAACAAAAGAACTAACAAAAAAAAACAGACTGAAAAGACCAAGCTTCAATCACCTATCAAAAAAACTTATGAAAGCCAATAAAGAAGTAACCAGCAACAATTCGGATGAATGGGAACAGCTAGAAGCATATTGCAACATCACAAACACTTCACCCAATATATACTGCAAAACTTACAATACCAGGCATTGAGAGCAAAACTATGGAAACCCCTACTGCCCTTAAGGCAAAAACACTTGATCACCATGACACCCAATACCCTACCTCACAGTGGATTCATGTCTTCACAGATGGATCATCAGAGGGTGCAGTAAAGAAAGGAGGAGCTGGGATACTAATACTCATACCAAACACCCCAAAACTAGAACTCTCAATCGCTACTGGCAAATTATCAACAAATTACAGGGCAGAGCTACAAGCAATCTTGGAAGCATCAAAGGCTCTAGAGGAACAGAGGCTCAAAGGAGCTAACATAGTCTTCTTGTGTGACTGCATATCAGTACTCCAAACCATCCAAAAGTAACCTAAAGATCTCCTAACAAAAACAGCTGTAGAACTTCTAAATCAACTATCTGCCAACAATAAAGTTGTGCTGCAGTGGATCCCTGCACACTTTGGAATAGCAGGAAATGAAGGAGCTAACAGACTGGCAAAAGCAGGTGCAAAAAAGGAACAATTCCAGCACAGAATATCACTGACTCAAGCAAAAACCCTCATCAAAGGAAAATACAAACATACATGGAGTCAGAGAACAGGCAGTAACTTTCCACAGGTCCCTATTCTAAAGCTAAACAGGTCACAACAAACCACAATTTTTAGACTTCGCACAGGACACTGCAGACTACAAGCACATCTCCACAAAATTAAGGCTGCCCAAACTGACCAATGCCCATGTCAAAAGGGTCCCCAGACTCCAGAACATATTCTGCAGACATGCCTACTCTTTGAAGACGTGAGAACCAAAATATGGCCCCAAGAGACAGATCTGAAGGTGAAGCTGTGGGGCAACCGTGAGGACCTCCTGCTGACGACTGAATTCATGGAGGCTGCCGACCTTCCTGTATAGACTTATGAGCATAGGAAACTGATCGCAGAAGAAGAAGAAGGAAACATCACATGATACTGTGTCATCAACCACAACGTCAATAAATCTAATCTATTGGTATTTGACCCTTCATATCCATGGCTGTGCATCTATATAATACACTGGACAAACGAATACAAATGCACTGATATTATATTCTGATATGCCAGTGTGGTGTTTGAACTCCAGTGGTTAACTAAAATAAAAGTGAAAAGTGAAAAATTATCATACCAAAACCGCTAGAACAATTCGAGCAAAATATGGCCTGCAAAGCCATGTTTCCTGGCCCGCCTGACTGACCAGAAAGTATTATATGAGCTGGTCGAAGAGATTAAAATAAACGCATACTACTGTAGATTCAAAAGACTAAAAAATAGTTTTGGCCTTATAACTCACGGATATAATCCAATCCACCGACCTGAAAGGCTTGTACATCTCTATGCTTCAAAGATTCGTCAAATATTCTCCATCCACTTTTGAAAAGGGACTACGACTCACTTGGTTTAGATTGACTTTGGCAAGACTCCCCGAAAGCTGACTGTAGTTCCTGTAGTTTTGAAACCATATTTTCCCAGAAGAAAGCATAAATCATATCAAATATATTGTCTTATATCTACATGACGTCTTCCGTTTTGTGGAGAAAGAAGGAGGGAAAATGTTCCATGACTTTCTAGCTGGAAAAAAAAACATGTTACTCTGGATTAAGTAGAATCGAACGCGGAAGTTGAAGCGCAAGATAACCTGTTAACCATAACATCACACACTCATGTCCCCGAGCAATATTCTGCTGATCTGCAAGAGTCTGAGAACGAACGTAGAAGAAAAATACATACTGACCTAAATCTTTGAGATTAGTTTGACGTGCCCTCATAGATCTAATGGCAGCATGAGCATGGCCTGGCATGTCGAACTCAGGAATCACCTCAATGTGCAATCTTTCAGCCAGTCTAAGAATCTCTTGATACTGAAACATCCCATGTGTTTTAACTTTTATTGATAGAAAAACCTTGACAGACATTAACACTTTGACAGACATTAACACTTTGACATACATACAATTTTAATATCATATTTGTTTAAATTATGTGGTATAGTATCATCACAAAAGATTCTACGGCATATAAAAATATAATACTGCTAAAAATAACTCATTATACTTGTACTAATTGAGTGATGTATTCTGCTACATATGGTGCGAGTTTGATTTGGAAGATCTATCCATAAAGATTTCAAGAGATCATCAGTTATATATCCACTCTTGTAGATGGCAATCAACAATTGCTTTTTCCGTACTTGTTATCCGCAAAATTTCCGTATAAATTTCGCATGATTTGTTGAAGTAAAAGATTTCCGCGCGTTTCTTAGTTTCCGAATGTAACCAAATAAGTGAAACGCCTAATTCTAGAAATATATCTGCGGCAACGACACTGAATTTTCAATATGAAACATGTAATGGAGTCTTACTGAACGACGACTAACACACTATCATTTTCGGATGCTTACGTGAAATAATACACACTGCAATACATAAGATATAATAATTCACACTTCAACACACCTCAACGGCGATGGCCACCGTGGTGTTCTTAATATTCAGGTCACTGTCATCTGACTCTCCACCAACAATGATAGATCTAGGTACGCTTAGAAAATTATCTTTTTTTTTTAGTTGGGTACTCTCAAGCCATTTGGACTCAATTCTGATCACTCTTTTGTCTAATTCTCGATTAGTGATGCATTTGTACTTATTAATCTTGTTCCATCATGTGCGTCAACATTTTGTTCGTTTCCTTTTCACATATATCTACGGTTTTATGTTTCCTGTTTCTATCCTTCCAGCATCTCACATCCACATTTTGTACGGACACGTTTGTGTGTCGTTGTCATTTCTACTCGTCGTTCTTTGATGTTATGTGCTTATCTTGATAAGACCTTTTGGGCGAAACGCCGATTATGTACTGTGTATTGTTATTTGTATGAGTAAATCGTATGTGTTGTTGTGTGTATTATTTCACGTGGCATCCGAAAGTCATAGTGTGTTAATCGTCGTTCAGTAAGACTTCATTACCAATTTCTAAGTAAGAACTATTTTCACCCAGTATTACAGCAATATTACATTTTTATTGACTGAATTTTCAATGGAACTGGTCGTGTTTGTCCACAACATTTGGCATTTTTCTGCGTGTGTAGTAAAATTGGTAAATGTTTCATGCTTTAAGTACGGGATAGAACAGAGAGCAATTTGATGGCAACAGCCAATGACATGTTTAGACTCGGACATGACTGTCCAAACGGGCATGTGCAACTAATCGAATGGTGTTTGAGGCATGTAAAAGAATGTAACCGTCGACAGATCAGCATACATAAAGATATGTTGCAATAATACATGTACGAGTTTATGTGGATAAAATTTGTCAAAGTCCAAAAACAATTCGACACTTTCAGCACCAACAAGACAGGGACCAATATTAGCCAATCATGTAACCCAAATAAATAACATGAACCAAAACCAGTTACATCTGAACTTTCACCCGAAATAATCAAACCAATCCTTACCTCTCCCGTGTGTTGCCGGGACCTAAAAGGGGATCAAGAAACAATGGACCTGTCATTTTCCATGCATGTTCTTAAAAAAACTGTCAATACTGAATTTTTCTAGTTAAAGAGTTGCTGGAAGGGAATTGAATAGCTGTGTAATAAAGGCCGCATGATCTTGCTGTCGACACGTCATGTACAGTGTGTTTTTTAATTTACAATCCGACAGAAAAAAAACCCAGTCTTTACCGGGGATCGAACTCTAGACCTCACTAGTGTGAGACCAACGTTCTAACTTCTCGGCCATGCGCCACACATGCATGTCGTAAGAGTCGACTAAGTGGGTTTATTGGATGGAGTTTTATATCCCATCCTTATAAGACCAAAGTGACATAGAAGTGTGCTGAAGTGGTATGAAACAGCTAAACCAATCCTTACATCCGTACATAAACAGAAAAACCAACTCCTACATACATCAAAGCACAACTGAACATCGACTTACGAAACTGATCCATAAACATATACCAAAGGTCAAGCTTAACGTTAAAGAAAATCTACTCAACTGTGGATCTGCCTTAAAATAAGCGATATGAGTTTTACACGTCAGCATATATTTTCAGTCACTTTATCACATCTATGATATGGAACTGAAACGTCCACACTCAAACTCACCTCAGTCGTCTCTCAAAGGCATGCATGGAAATTCAAATAGACAAAACTAGAGGGTGATACATTTTTTTCTATTCGCTGGAAACACGCATTATACCATGCAACAATCGACGTTTCGACCAAATGCCTTCATCAAGAACACAACATAATACAACGGGTAAAAACACCACTGTTCACGTACACACGACAGATATATATATATATATATATATATATATATATACACCATATATCTTGCTGATACAATGGATATCTGTATAGAAAATCCTAGTGTTATTCTTTTCTCCTTTTTCGATCTCTTATATCATACAGTGGACTCATCTTAAATAACTTACATCCGCCACAGTGTAATATCCACTTCCATTATTGGTATCATCAGCCCCAGATCCCAGAGTTGACATCACGCATTCCATCTCCTTCACATTATGACATCTCCTGCCTCCAACCTGGGGAAAGTATGCCAACATGTTTTCATATATTATTTCATAGTGTACTATAAATATAAGTGAGGTCAGTACATTTGACGGTGCACTGACTGTGTGGTTAAAGGTTTTGGGTTTAAAGTTTCGGGATGATATTTTAATGTCAAAATATAACTGAGTTATTTATTCTACGCCAGGAAGTATAGTTTTCTTCTTTTTCAGCGTTCATTCTCAAATTCCCATTGGATCTCATTAGTAGAGAATATTTGCTAAATGCTTTAATTGATTCTTATTCTGTTCTACATTTTCTATGACCGTGTCACATTATGTACTTACATGCTGTAGCGAAACTCAGATGTAAACTCTTATCCCATCACACTGCATTCACTGTAACAACGTGCCACATTGAGCAGTGCGATAACTTTGACTCAGTGTAATACCAGTTGTCCTAATATCTGTTGTCACAACTGACAAATTTTGAGGGCAGATAGTGGCCTTGCGTGGATTTGGCTCAAACCTGCCAGGTGTAGTCTTAGCTCCTTATCAATCATAATGAGCTGATCGTGACAAAGATGCATAACAACAAGAGTAAGAGAGTTGTGCTTAATATTATAAAGGTATTAGTAGAAATGTTTACCATGCGTATAGCCAGTTCCGTCGAAATTGGTCATGTAACTAGCTGCCGACTAGGCACCAACAATTTAGAATTAAACGCAGATAAGGGAATCATACGAAAACCAAGAGCAATGGCGAGGAATTTTACCGAACATTGCAAATTATGTATATCCATATTCCCTTAAGCGCCGAATACAGTGCATATGGCAAAACCCAGAGCTCTCCATCTTTAGCGATGCGATGCTACTTTGCGTAATTCTTGCATGTATTTGAGATCCATAGTCATACCTTATGATTGTTCTGCGAAGTTGTTCTACGAATAGTTGTTCTCTTGTTCTTCGTCTTTTCTTATGTCATCCGGTATCCATTTTATTGCTGTTACTGGCAGTCTGTTTTATTCATTCTAATTACATGTCCGATATGAAACCACCGTTTTCTTCTTATTGTTGGAGAAGCATATTGCTGTTTGTTGTCTTTCTTACTTGCTTGAAATTCTTCCCAACCAATATTTAAGAGTTTTCTGAGATATTTATTTTCAAATTAATTTAATTTCTTCAATAGTACTTTTTGTCAACTTTCACATCCATATGTTAATACGGATATTACATTGGAGTTAAACAGTCGTAAATTGAAATGTTTAATTATTGTGTTTTATTTCCAGATATTTATTAGGTGGTTGAATGCACTTGATCTCAATGCAATTCTGACATAAATCTCCTTTTGTAAGTGGTTATTGAATAGTGGTAGCTAATGGGATTTGCACTCGCCTATAGGATCGTAAATATTACAGTGTTCGCATAAACACACAAAAAATCCTCCAATGATTTCTATCTTCGATGATGTGGATGAGTGTAAATGATTAGTGAGCTGTTCATTCATGATGTCTGTCCTGAATTGTTTTCTTTGATGTAATTCTTTCATTGACTGTTCCTTACAAGATCGTTTGTAACAGAGAGACATGTTCTTTCTACTCATTATTTGAATATCACAGATAAACATACTACAGTGAATTAATACTTGTGTGAACAATACACACACACATATTTGTAAATACGAACATGCTGAAACACATGTGTTCAAGTACAGATAGACGAACAAGTGTACCTCAGTAAGTTCTGGCATGTTTGGTATCTGCAACCTCCATCCTTCATCATCGGATAGATGAAAGTGAAATTTGTTCAATTTGTAAAGGGACATGACTTTCAGCAGTTTGAGAATCGCATCTTTTGGCTAATAATAAAACAAAACATTAGAATCATGTTGCATTGAGTAGGACAAAAAAAACCAACAAAAAACAAAACCAAAAACTGCACGCGCGCGCGCACACACACACACACATGTTAGTAAGATACTGTTAAATATAATAAAGATAATATTTGAAGATCAGATGAGATATAAGTGTAGTATAAGAAGTTTGTTTTTACAGTGACACGAGATAACTCTTACTTGATTCAACTGATTCTGTTTTACAGTGACACGAGATAACTCTTACTTGATTCAACTGATTCTGTTTTACAGTGACACGAGATAACTCTTACTTGATTCAACTGATTCTGTTTTACAGTGACACGAGATAACTCTTACTTGATTCAACTGATTCTGTTTTACAGTGACACGAGATAACTCTTACTTGATTCAACTGATTCTGTTTTACAGTGACACGAGATAACTCTTACTTGATTAAACTGATTATGTTTTACAGTGACACGAGGGTAAAAACAGAATTATACAAAATTAAAAATCATACATCTAGTTTATGTTGGACATATTAAAAGACTATATAAAAAGACATAATACTTCGTTAGGTATATTACTTGAAGGTAGAGTTGAGGAGAGGCGAGCAAGATGTAGGCAGAGATACAAATGGATGGGAAACATCTCCAGATGGACAAGATACAGTATGTCATGAGTGCAGCAACAAGGCAAGATACAGAAGATGCTGGTGGTTCGCCGTAGCTAATGATGCGTCTGATGCGGGAAGGGTACCCGATGATGTTGACTAGTGCGGTAAATATCTTTGCTTTTTCATATTTTTATATCTTTCAGTTTAAACAAAATTATAAATAACATGTCTTCTAGATTCCGTGAACTCCCCTGAGACGATATCTGCCTTTAGTTGCCCGCGGGTCATAGGTTACGTGACACTGTTTGCACACATTGTAATACAAAGCCACATCGATGAGTGTAAGAATAAATAATACACTTTATGTTAAACTGCGAAACAATATGAAGCAGACAAAAGTGAACTTACAATAAAATTTCTGGCTGTATCAACATGCATTCCTCTATAGGTAAACCTTGGCCAATCTTCAATTTGGCATTCTGGTAGGGAACCACCGGGGTTAGTTTTGAGTGCTGTCTGAATCAGGGTTATAGCTAGGGAAGGTAAACAGTTAATACATCGTTAACATTAATAAATATGGGCTATAATAAAGAAAATGTCAAGCCAGAAAAGTCATTTATCGCTTATTTTTATCACTGCCAGCTTTACCTATTAAGTATTACAGAAAATATTTTATAGGCTGTGGTGACTAAGTAATACTGAAACTCAGACATGCTGATGATACGAAATTACTGCCACAGAATAATAAAAATCTCCAAAGACTTATACATTCCAACTATGAACATAGCGAAAAACAATGCATTTTTGAACAAAAATAAATCAAGATTATGCCATGCGACAAACCACTAACAAGTTCTCAATAGCAATGAAGAACAGAGAACACGTAAATGCATTTGAATAACTTGGGTATCTGATCAGCTGCCACTGTGATTGTTATGAAGAAGTCAGGCTCAGGTTTGTTACTGCATAAAATAAATATGACAAAAAGGCAGAACATATGAAAGGGTTGCAAGAAAATAACAAAACTAACTTTCCTTAGAGACAGCATGTTTCAAGTGACAATATATGGATGTGAGCATTGAACATCACCAATAAAGTGAAAAACAAAATACTTGAAACAAAATAAGTGAAACAAAATGTTAGAGAAGAATTCTCAGAAAACCATATACCAAAAATATCACATATAGGACAATCCAGAAATAGTTGATTGTAAGAGAAAACATACAGAAGAATAGACTTCTACAAAAATCCAATATTTTGGCAATATAAAACGACCTAGCAGTAAAAGGAGACTGTTATGGAGGGGATGATGCCAGGACGATGAACGAGAGGCAAACAAACAAGGTGATGGACACAAAGAATCCAAAATCACCTCAACATGACACAAGTAGACGCGGGAAGAATCGCTAAAGATTTGCAGGGGTTTCAAAAATCAATGATAGCTGTTGCATCATATCTTGGATACGCTACGTGATGATGGTATTAGATTTCACATCGCTATGACGTTTACATGGGGGGTTATTCATGTTTACACGCTATTTATCACATATCACACACTCTGATATCTTGGTATTTCAAAATGAAATGTTTTTCTAAGACAATAAGGAAAAATGGAATATACTTAAATCGGGCATGTGCGTAGAATACATGATAATCTGCCAGTACAAGTATTAAAATGATTGTCAAATGGCAACAGAAAGAGAGGGAGTTAATGATAGACTCTTCTAGAACATCTAAGAGGACGTAGATTGGGATATAAACAGCCACCAAAATTTGCAGAGCAGCATGGCATGGTTCGAGATCGGAGGTCTGTCTTATGAAAAGTACTCAGCGTTGAAGGAGCAAGATTATACGTACAAAATTATACGGAATTATGAGACATATTGACGAATGGGAAATCAAGACCACTAATATGAGTAACTTAACTATTCCCTTGATTTTCATTGGCTGTCACACAAACTATAATCACAGTGACCCAAAAACATCACAGAAACAGTCAAATCCGTCATTAAAATGGCTTACATTCTCAATAGCCAGTAGACTTTATATTGTAGACGGGAATGACAGACCTATGTGCCATCTCAGACCTTAATAGAATTAATTAATTAAATAAATAAATAACACTATTCATCTTTTAAACCATTTTCTCTGGATAGCCGTTGAAAGACAAACCCTTCGTTCCGGTAAGTCAGTAAATTTCCATTTATATATTAATAATAATACGACCCATAACCCGCAAGGATCGTAGTTGGTTGCACATTTGAGACATGAGCAAGAATGCTATCCAAATACCACTGTCTTCAGCTATTGATAATTTGTGCCTGAATCGCGACCGCCGACCTAAAAGGATATGTGTTATTATTTCCGTGCGTCTCGTTGGTTAGCGTTGTTGGTTTTTTTTTGGCATGCAACTACTCCACGTATATAAATATTGACCAATGAAAATCAAGACAATAATCAAAAACATCACGAATGAAGTCTTGTTTACTTTCTGTTCAGAGGCATATACTGGATGCCCTAGTGCTGTGACGCTTGTTCCTAATAAAAAATCAAGGAATATACTGGGCTTGGTCATGTCGTACCATTTCCTTGATGTTGCAAATCCAAGATTTTCTTTGGCCATTTTACACCTTCAACCGTCAATTTTTCTTTGCTAATTTTTTAAATATATTTCGGTAGGACTAGAAAGCTCGAAGAAAATAAAGTTAGAGACACTGTTGGCATAAAAATTGACTCTTTGAGTTTGAGAAACAGTTGGCAAAAGAATGAACTCTTTGAGTTAGAGAAACGGTTGGAAAAAGTATTGACTTTTTGAGTAAGAGAAACTGTTGGCAATAAAATGGACTCTCTGTGTTAGAGAAATTGTTGGCATAAGAATTGACTCTTTGAGTTAGAGAAACAATTGACATTAAAAATAATAGAATCTTTGTGTTAGAGAAATTGTTGGCATAAGAATAGACTCTTTCAGAGAATTCATTGGTATGAGAATCGACACATTGAGCCAGAGAAATTGTTTGCTTGAGAATGGATTCTTTGAGTTAGAGAAAGTGTCTGCTTGAGAATGAACTCTGAGAGAAATAATATTGAGAATCGTTCAGACACACTGATGAGAGCATAGTTCTGTAAATGACGAGCAGCATGATGATAATGTCAGGGGAATTAACACAAACACATTAAACAAAGTTAAACAAAGATGTCAGTTACCCCCATAGAAAACTCCATCAGGTGTAGCCCCAGTCACATCGACAACCTGTGATATTGCTTGCACCTGAACCTTGTATGCCTCTGTACTATTTTTAGTGTCACTGGTTATATTTCCAAGCCTGAAACGAATGTACTTGTCTGACCTTGTTGTCTGGTTGAGATCAAGGTCGATTTGAGGGAAGAACTCAGACATCAATTCTGACAACAAAAATATATTTAGGTTCATTTTGATTAAAAGCAAATATATTCCTACTAATATTTTATCCAAATATATACCATTTAATTCTGGACTTTTCTAAATTAAATACAAAAAATTGAGTAAAAACTCTCCAGTGGAAGTATAGATGTCCAATCAATTTGAGAAAGAACTCTCCAGCCATTATAAGTATGACCTTTTGCGCCTTGCAGACGCATAAAATAATGAAAGAAAAGAAAGCAATAAAATAAATAATATAATAAATTAAACAATAAAAGAAGACGCAATCCATTGAACATTTTTCTCAAACGGAGAGGCTGTTGTTTGTTTCTGAATCAATCTTGACGTGTTTTGCAAAGCCTTATGGAGAAAGGCTTATATGGAGAAAGTGTCTTGCCCATTTAGCACTAACCCCTTCTCAGTTCCATTGATGTAGTCTGAAAGAAAAGGCAAAGCCGGTACGCTTGGAATTAAGCAGAGCTGTAGGAGATGCCAGAGGATGATAGGATGCGACCAACAACTGCCTTAGAGTCTCCCCTTCTGATTTTAAATGATGATTTATTCCCCTTAGTCTGGGACACTCCCGTGCTAACCCGCTAGACAATGTGAGTTTTCTGTCAGGATTTTCTCACTTGCTCTCCAGTAGAAGTACAGTCAATCAATTTGAGAAAATTGTCAGGGATATTCTTCTTCTTCTACTGCGATCGCCCTGAAATAACCATCACACAATCTATTATTTCCGAAAGGTAGCGTGAAGTACGTGTGCTACCGTTTAATTTCTGAAATGTATGCTTAGAAAATCCGATTTCTGCATACTATTTTTTTTTCAGGTGAGCTACCCTAGCCTGTCAAAGTCTTCCTGTCTGTCACCAGAGGGATGTTTATCAGCTCTGAGCCGTGACACTATATCACCCACCGTGCCCATGGACTTAACTGGCCAAAACTTGTCCCTGACTGGCAGTTTCCGATGAGACGTAAGCAGGACGTTGGCCTTAGGTCGACTACACCTATCTCGTACTAGATGTTCCGCATTTAGTAAATTTATCTCATGTAATTACAACGATTCTATGCCCACAGTGTACTGAACCCTATCTGACCGTAAGCCTAGCTTATTTCTGAATTGCTAGTCATCATCATCAGGTGCCATGCCGGGTGGCGTAGGCGGTCATGGCTCTCCACAGCTCTCTGTCCACAGTATTATGTATCAAAGTCGTTGTTGTTTCTTTGCCGTGCCAGGTTGTCAAACTGTCTAATATTTTCTCACGTTGTCGCCCTCTGTCTCTGGTGCCTTCAATCTTGCCTGTTGTGATTATGTTCTCTAAACCTGCCTGTCTCATGAAGTGGCCAAAAAAAGAGAGTAGAATTGCTAGTAGAATTGAACTAATGTTGGTTCGCCCTTTTAGCCGAGGTTTCGTTCGCCGATATCGTGAACACCTCGTCCATGTTTGAGTCTCTACCCACATTGTCTTCGTATCGGCACGTTATGGTATTCTGCCTTTACCTCTCCACATACCTACTGCTTGAAGACAGTTAAAAGCTTGTTCTCGAGAACGAACATTGCTTTCATTATGGTTTCAATATTCTGCCACGTATCGCTGCGTTACCTTTGCTTGGACTCACTAGACGTTCATTAATTCAACGTAGACTTAACCACTGTTTTTTAATATCCGACATGACAACCCGACAGTATAGGCCAGATGTTGTCTTGAACTGTGCAACGACAACGTTGAGAGGCTCTATTCAGAGATAGTCTTTGTCGTGTGCAATCATATTTCTTTCCCTCTCAGTCTACATTGCCTAGACATGATTCATAAAGCGTTAGCCAAATTACTTCGCGCGAACTTCAAAGTAATATATTACCTGGGTGCACCGCAAGGAGGTGATTTTAGGAATGTAGTTATATAATAACCTTGGGATTGCACGAGAGCAAGACATATCCGTTTCCAGATCTTCAGAAATATGAAAACAAAAGCTATATGCGCTGCAGAGTGTTATTTTTTCATCATCAGAAGTTAACACGCAAGATTTGAATCAGTTATTCATGTGATATAAATCCGTCTCCGAATTTGAATCATCCTGATCACATGTAAAAGCAGACTACATGTAAAAACATGCTACATGTACATACAAATAAGTTACATATAAAACAAGAGCGGCAGGTAAAAGTCATCTATATCGTGTGAAACAACTGTATGAAAAGAACAATTTTAAAAACGTAAAATGGAAACTACCCATTGAAAAAATTGAAATTAAATCTCCTTATGCAAAAAATGACTACCTTTGAAAAATAGACTGATGCTCTTCAATGAGGAATCATCGTAAAGTACAGCCCACGACCCATTTAACAAGTTGATTAGGTTATTGCTTTGTGTGGTGTAAGAAACGGGTGTCGGTATGACTGGGTAGCTAGGCAGAGGGGGGACTTCCCATGCAGCGTTTCTATCATACCTGACCTCTGAAGGAAATGTATACAATTAATTGTTAGATACAACGTAAATCGATATATATATTATTATTTTATACAACGTAAATCGATATATGTGATTGATATATACAATGTAAACATATATGTATGACTGTTATAAAAAATATAGATCTCAATGTAAGACAGTTATGTACAACGCAAATATATATGTGTGATTAAATAAGCTGAAATACCCGGCGTATCCCGAGAATAATTAAACATATTTATGTTTAATCACAGATGCCTTCAACTTTATATCAAAAGAGAGGAGTGATAACAAGTATTATCAGCGCTTGATATCAGATGTAACTATTAGAGGATTACAGTTTTGTTGGCGTAGTTTGTAAATAACTTAAGGACAAAGAACCCGGTACCCAAATAAGTTGATAGTCAATGGCCCTTGATCATTAATTTCTATAGATATTTGTACTATTCTATCATCATTATATTATAATAGAGCCATATATAAACATTTTACATAAATAAATGATCCTTGTTTATACAATTGAATATTTTTGAGATTCCTGAGGTTTATCACTTAAAGTTAAGGAGTTGCGCGCTATGAATGATACTCTCGGCAGGCGGTGTGCCTCTTCGTTGAGAGGGAGGGAGTACACAGGCTTGTTCATAGGAATGTTATTCCCATGGGATTCCCATAGGAAACGTCCCATGGGATGGGATGGGACAGCACATATTTGTATTTCCCATGTATTTAAAGGCTTGTCTAGGTTTTTCCTGAATTAACTGAATTAGTAGAAGCAGTCGATCAGCGGGAAATTGATAATGTGCTGAATGAGCAGAGTGACTCAGAAATGGTCTAATAAAATGAGAGTGTCAGAATGATACTGAATTATCATAAAGTTAATAAATTTTGTCGTTTTGCATGTCTCTTTGTATATGTAGTCCTATTTAGTAGACACTAAACATAATCTTTCATAAATTTCATAATTTTATTTTAAATGTATTCCATATTAATATTATAATAGTAATCCCATGGGATTGGATGGGACAGGCATAAATTGCCATGGGATGGGATGGGATGGGACAGAAAAATATGTCCCATGGACCATGCTGGGAGTACATATGGGGTAACCGGAGTACAATTAAGTCAATCCTGCTCAGAGTCACATTTCTATCCCTGTGCCAGTTGACAGTATCATCCACGTAGTCTACGTATCTTCTGGCTTTTCATACTTGTGCTGTTGTATTTCTTTGTAGTGTAAAAATAGACAAGAACTCAACCAAGAACTCAAATTCTAGAGTATCTAGTTGCTAATTCGTTAGTTGCTGAAACTGTACCATGCGTTAGTTGCTGAAACTGTACCATTCGTTAGTTGCTGAAACTGTACCATTCGTTAGTTGCTGAAACCGTACCATTCGTTAGTTGCTGAAAATGTAGCTGATATTGCATTTGAATTCAGACACGGTCACATTAAAGTTAGATTTTTTTGCACCATTCGTCAATCTCACCATAGATTATAGATTATTCGAGGAGTTTCCCAAATTGTGTCCGCTTCACATGTTATAGTTAATGAAATACACACGTGAGAGCTAGATAGTGAGTGGGCTCAGATGATGAGAAAATGCACCCGTGGGAATCATGATGTGCTTCATCACCAATGTTACTAAATCAATGATTTAATAGTGTTTCTTACATTTCTTTCTGAAATTCTAATTTTCTGATCACCCATTTGATGCCACCCATTGCATGCTGTTGTTACAGAAGGAACACATTTGTGAGTTGTAACTTTCTGTGGCGTGAGGAGATGACCAAGAAATGCAATTCTGGTATAGAATCCCCTGCGTGTGTCATGTGACGTATTCCTTCCAGAACGTTGTCTTCCCAATGAACTCTCTGAACCTCTCTCTGTTTTGGGCGATGTGGCTTTCATTTTCTAGCCATGTATTTGTGTTATCTTTAATATCGTCAGTCCATCGTCTTCTTGGTCTGCCCTTTCTCCTCTTCCCAGGTACTCTTCCCTACATTATTTGTCTTTCTAAACAGTTGTGTCTCTTTATATGGCCAAACAGGCGTAGTTTTCTTTTTGTTATTGTGTTTAGTAACCAACACTCTGGAATCTTCAATGTGTTTATAATATCTGAATTTCGTATTTTTTCCTGCCATGATATTCTTAGTATCTGAATGTTTGTTTGTTTTTTCCTGCCATGATATTCTTAGTATCTTCCCGTAGCATTTCAGTTCGAAAGATACTGCATAAGTATCTTCCCCTACGTAAGTGGCTTAAACTGTGGCTGGTGATGTGTATGGATTAGACTTGGTCACACTAAAGTTTTGAGAGGTTGCTTTAATCGTCAACTTCACTCTCTAACCGATTTGACACCCGTGTCAAGACAAAGTCGTGACGACTGAAAATAATTCACTATTCAAGATGGCCAGGATGTTTTGAGTGCCTCGACACATACTATGCGATTATCGCCGCACTGCTCAAAGTTGCATTTCTACCCGATGTATCATCTGATAGTATTACTATGTAGTCAACCGAGACCAGTTATCATAAACTCGGGTAATCAAAGCCTATATGCTATGATTATAATTTCTTTTATTTCGGTTTGATTTTTGTATCAAGTTTCCTCTCATAATATGTGCCATTTCACATAGTGCAGCAATTAAAATCCATATGTGAAACGAGATCAGAGAACAAGAAACTGCATCGTTAGGATGAACGACTTGTTCCACTATCAAGTGCTGAATTTATATTTTAAATCTCTTCAGAAATTCCAATTTTTTCCTGATTCATGTTATTCTCATATAGAAAATGAAATAGATATTCTCTGTAATTATTAGAAGCCACAACAGACTTGGAAGTCACATTTTCAGAAAGCTAAACATTTGCGAGACAACCTGCCCAACAGTGAACTGAGACCAGAGACAGCACAACACTTTCTTTATACATATCAACTCCAGCAAGAAAAGAGGGAGAAAAGAGGGAGAAAAGAGGGAGAAAAGAGGGAGAAAATATGGTCTACGAAGACTACTACCAACTCTGAGGAGTTCTATGAATGACCTGAAGTGAACTAAACAGTTCCCTGAATCTATTAGCGCTGTAACCTGATAACTGATTGAAGAATGAAGGAGAATGCAATCTTTCACAAACATATCATAAGCACTAAATAATTCACATACATTAGTCTAACTGTCTTCTCAATCACTTTGTCATATTTGACTCAATCAATCAAGGAGACACACACTTCCGTATTAACTCATTTTTATCTGTCGTGAAACATGAGTATTTACTCATATCAGTATATGAGTAACTATATACCTCATACACAGACAGACTCGCAAATCAAAATCACTTACATCACAAATTACCCACTATCTTCATAACATATGTAGCCAAGATGAAAAACACCATTGCAATTACTGGTTCATTCATACAAATGGCGAAATGGGCTGAATCCTAGTTTGATTCTCCACTGTGACCTTTAGTCTACTTTCGAGGTATTTTCTGACCTTTGTTGTGTGATATGGCAAGCGTAAGATTAAGTACTTAGAATAGGGTTAGGATTCGAAATAATATTTCTAATGTATGCACGCACCTAGCTCCGTGTATAGCGCGCAGAGATACTGATCGCTCAGTACAAACCATAAGAAAATTACAAAAATGTATATAAATTTGAAAAGAAATAGATTATGATAATAAGTTCGTCTGTGTCTAGATTTCAACTTAGTGATTGTCGGGATATGACGTCACGGCAGCCATTAATTTCATTGGTGTCACACGGAACTCCGTGACAACAGTGTGCTATTTATAGCACAACGGTGACTTAAACTAGGATTCAACCGGTGAAATGTGAGAAAAGTGACAATGGAATGACAAAATTCTAGCAATAACCATGAGTTGCATCAATAAATCCCTTCAAAATCACTTCTGTATTAATTCCTACCTGGTGTCCACGGATCGAATTTATCGAAATCAAATCTCTTCCACTGTTCTTGTTGTGTGAAATGCGATACAAACGCTAGAGTTTCATCAACTGTGTGATTTATATTTCTTGCGTTCATACCAGGTGAACTGACATACCACCTGGGCATTTGTTCATACCGAGACACTGACCAATACTGGACCCTGTGTGTATGTTAGACGAGTAAACAAATAACTGAATCATTTCGTCTATGGGACATTTCTTTTTTTTATCTAATCCTTAAATTTGTAATCACTGAATATATGCTACATTGACATGATACAATAAACTATCTTGAAATCTTGTTATTATGCTGTCATTCTGCTATCAATCATGAACTGCTCTGTTACAAATGTGACTGTTCTGTGATTAAGGAGTCTTCTGTCAATCACCGATTTTTTGGTCAATCCTGTTATTGTTCATGTGACTGCTCTGTCAATCTAATGGCTGTTCTGTCAATCATCTGATTGTTCTGTCAATCATCTGACTATTCTGTTATTGATGTGACTGTTCTGATAATCATCTGATTGTTCTGTTTAATCATGTGAATGTTCTGATAATCATCTGACTGTTCTGTTTAATCATATGAATGTTCTGATAATCATTTTACTGTTCTGTTTAATCATGTGAATGTTCTGGAACTCATCTGACTTCTGTTTAATCATGTTAATGTTCTGATAATCATCTGACTGTTCTGTTTAATCATGTGAATGTTCTGATAATCATCTGACTTTTCTGTTTAATCATGTGAATGTTCTTGAACTCATCTGACTGTTCTGTCAATCATATATTCTATTAATTATATAACTACTCTGACAATTATCTCGCTGCTCTGTTAATCTTGTGACTTGTCTGCCAATCTCGGTGTTCTGTTGTGATTGTTTATTGAGAAGGTGATTGCTCCAACAATCATGGCTGACAATACAATAAACTAAATCATATATAAACTTTAATAAATATGTGAACTGGGTCAAAATTAATATAATCAGAGGAGAAATAAAGCTTACACTCCAATTCAGCTTCCACTACGGATTGCTAGATTGAAGGATATACTGCTGGATTATGACTTTAAAGCAAATGATTGTTTCCTAAAATTGTCTTCCAAATTACGTGAAAAGATGTTTTTAGAACCTCCTACAGCTTTAGCAAAATCGTACCTAATGTTATGAATAGATTGTAACGGCAAGAAGAAACGAATTGTGAATTTCACTGTCCGTCTTTACGCAATATACAACATCTATATAATATTTAGCCTTGGTAGTTTAAAAAAAAAATATTTGTATACGGCAGATCTAGCCACAAAACAAAATGATAAGCATGCAATTACTTCATCAATTATACAGTGCTGTGGACTCATCGGTGATAATCTTTAAGAAGTGATACTATTTGACATTTCTTGTGATTTGTATTGCTGCTCACACAAAATATACACATATCACTCAATGGAAACACTTAAAAAGTCAAATTGCGTCAATTTTGAAGGATGATCTCTGATGAGTTCACTGACGAGAGACTAGAGGTATGACTATCCTGGAGAAGGACTTCCCTTATACCAAGCTCATAACCTTTCTTACTATACTAGTCTTTCAAGGAAATCACTGCAATGTTTGTTAACATGTTTTCACAGAAGAGTGTCCTTGTATGTGTCTAAAAGTCCGTAATCATCTAAAAACGTGATGACACAATGTGTTCACTAATAGTTAAGAATCTAAATTTGTCCAATAACCACAGACCCTCTTTCGACCCTACCCTTACACCCAAACGGGGGAATATTTCCAACATTTTTAAAAACCGGTAGAGTCTGTAAACACTAGTTAATACCGTTTGAGCCAAACATGCACAAATATCAGTATCCATTTCTGTCATATGTTTGAAGATGTCAGTTGCTATAAATCATGTATTTCAGCATGAGTTCTGGATCACTTTTATCCTGTATGGGATGGGGCAACCAACTCCATCTCAAAACTTCTTGCTTTTCACGACATGCATGGAAGGAAAACAGTGTTGATATTGTTTACTCCCACTTCAGGTCCCAGAAACATACTTGCATACGAATGGATGTGAACTTCTGAAGTTAGGATTGACTGGTTTTTTTCCGTTCGCATTTGAACTTTCTTGTAGCAGGATGATGGCCTTACTACATATTAGCAGGATATACTTTAGAGAAAAGAGATCAGTTGTATTGTCCTTTTATTAGCGTCAATGCTAATGTTACTGGGGCCCTTGGATCGTCTGACTCATTGGAGTTCTTCGATTTTGTAACTCACTGGGGTACTTAAATCTTGTGACTCACTGGAGTTCTTTGATCTTATGACACATTGGGGTTCTAATAAATTGGTAACGAGATCACCCATTTTACTTACAATCAATATACAATGATGAACTCACTTGAAACTAAATTCTATATGTTCTCCTGGAGCAAGCTCTGTGAAGTCAGTAGAAGGTCCTAGACTGTAGAGGTATCCTTTCACATGAGACATTGTTATTTTCGCCACATTGTCCACATACTCATGCCCTTGAAGGATATGTGCTGGTTCAACAACCTGCATACATACCACATACATATAAAACGAATTGCCAAAATGTATCTTCAATAAGATTATCATGAAAACAATAGCATTTAAATTTTAGGGAGCTAGATCTGTAAACCAGTCGTGCATATAATAGATCAATGAATATTTACAAATACATATACTAGACCAATGAGTATTTACAAATACATATACTAGACCAATGAGTATTTACAAATACATATACTAGACCAATGAGTATTTACAAATACATATACTAGACCAATGAGTATTTACAAATACATATACTAGACCAATGAATATTTACAAATACATATAATAGACCAATGAGTATTTACAAATACATATAATAGACCAACGAGTATTTACAAATACATATAATAGACCAATGAGTATTTACAAATACATATACTAGACCAATGAGTATTTACAAATACATATACTAGACCAATGAGTATTTACAAATACATATACTAGACCAATGAGTATTTGCAAATACATATACTAGACCAATGAGTATTTGCAAATACATATACTAGACCAATGAGTATTTACAAATACATATATTAGACCAATGAGTATTTACAAATACATATATTAGACCAATGACCTACATGTGCTCAAATATATCAAATCGATGGCATATGTACATTTGATTTCAAATCAATGATCTACTTACAAGAACATATCAATGACCTAGTTACACTATTAATTTATATTATTGACCTACTTACACTGACACATCGTAGATCAGTAACCTACATACACGAACACATACTATACCAATAAACTACTTCAATTGAGGTAGATTCGATCACTGACCTACTTACATAGATATATATTAGATCACTGACCTACTTACATAGATATATATTAGATCAATGACCTACTTACATAGATATATATTAGATCACTGACCTACTTACATAGATATATATATTAGATCAATGACCTACTTACATTGTTTGGAATATTAGATCAATAACCGACTTAAATGTAAATATAAATTCAAGCAGGAAGCATGAGGATAAATGAAATATTATTAACACTGACGTGAGTTGAACAGCGGCACTGAATCGCCTTGCAACTCAAGTAAACAGGTTGTCCGTATTTGACCAACCACATCCCCTCCCCCCCCCCCCCCCCCCCAAAAAAAAGAAAGATGTTATCTTGTTCAGATTTTCATCCTAAAGTCACGGAATACATTTATATATATTAGACTAATGTCCTGCTTACATTAACATACATTAAATCAATAACCTACTTACACATACAAGCATTACATAAATGACTTAACTGGCATATATTAAATCTTTGACCTACTTACATTGACAGATACAAAATATATTCTCCAGTTTCCACCAGGTATCACCTCATCGCCCACATTCGATAAACGAATTCTAGCTTCGTATAAATCGTCGCCATACTTCTTGTAATTATCAACAACAGTATATTTGACATCCATGTTCTGTCCGATGTAATCGATGGTTGGCTGGATAGTTATCGCCATCGGAGGAGCTAAAATACAGATATTATTATAATAATGTGTCTGCAATTTCAAATTTGATACTTGACACTTCGTTAGAAACCAGTATTATAGAGTACCAGATATTCCGATAATTTTCCGTTCTCCGTTCCAACAGTCATTCATTCAAGAGCAGGAAAACTCCAAATCCCCAGTCAAATGTTGATTATGTGATGTTCGCAATTGTTCAGAGGACATACTTTCTTCTCAAAATCCTGTACACTTTTTCATATGAAAAACCTTTAGAGGACATACTTTCACTCCTGAACACTCTCAGTCATACGTAAGTATGAAACACCTTCAGCATCATCTTCTTTATTCTGTTGTGAATGAAAATATTAGTTATAACTGCAAATATTAGTTTTGTTGACTTTCTTTATGGTTCAGTATACCATGTATGCAGGCATTATTCCTTGTCAAAAACAATATTGCAGGGAACTGTCGAAGGGGGAAGAAGCAGATGAGAGCAAATAAAGACATGGACAGACAACATCAAGGGATGGACAGGACAAGATATTTCCACACTCATCCGCATCACTGAGGATATAATTCGCTGGATGACTCTGTGTACTGAAGCATCCAATAAGGTACCCCTACGACCCTGAAGGATTACAGGTTTTATTGATATTGATATCTTGTCGAAAGTCACTGACATAAACAGCACTGTACTTTATTCAACATAATAACCACCCAGTGCATCCAACTATAGTGTCTGTGGCCCACAATTTCAGTTGTTTTCTCCACGTACCCCCTGCAGTCTCCGTGGAACGCATGGATATATGACTCCCTTTGAAAACAATGATCTAAGGAACGGATTAGGTTGTGTCGCGGTCTACAACCATTTTGAGCGGTCTATTTCTTTAGATCCGATAGAGTTGACTTCAGCATGGTCATTTGATTACTTTTTCCTAACGAATAGAAAAGCAAACTCCATCTCAAAACTACCTAGTCCCATCTTACAACATGCATGGTATGCCACAGTGTTGTTATTCTTTGATTTCCGTTCAGTTCTTTGTAACACTGGTAGACGACACATCTAAGTGCTGTGTTCTTTTATTTGGCTCCGAGTCATGTACAACTCTTGAGCTTCAACAAGTACTTAATTTCATTGTCAACTCCGCCAAAGATTCTTTAAATTAAGAAAATTTTCGGTACCCATTGTCAGCTGTGTAGACTGAAGAGTCGACTGAATCGTGACATGTTAGGACAGGCCGAAGTGCTAACCCATGCTAGAAAGTGCTAACCCAAGCTACAAAGTGTTAACCCATGCTACAAAATGCTAACCCATACTACAAAGTAATACATCATGCTACAAAGTGCTAACCCATGCTACAAAGTGCTAACCCATGCTACAAAGTGCTAACCCATGCTACAAAGTGCTAACCCATACTACAAAGTAATACATCATGCTACAAAGTGCTAACCCATGCTACAAAGTGCTAACCCATGCTACAAAGTGCTAACCCATGCTACAAAGTGCTAACCCATACTACAAAGTGCTAACCCATACTACAAAGTGCTAACCCATGCTACAAAGTGCTAACCCATGCTACAAAGTGCTAACCCATGCTACAAAGTGCTAACCCATGCTACAAAGTGCTAACCCATGCTACAAAGTACTAACCCATGCTACAAAGTACTAACCCATGCTACAAAGTACTAACCCATGCTACAAAGTGCTAACCCATGCTACAAAGTACTAACCCATGCTACAAAGTGCTAACCCATGCTACAAAGTGCTAACCTATGCAGTTTTATCCGACTATTTCTGTGATTTTCGTTGGCTGGTGAAACAAAGTATTAGTAAATATCAAATGAAAAGCGTCGGAGTGATGTCTCGCACTGACGCTGCACTCAAAATGTTTATAGAAGGTCTCGACTGAATCGAGAATTCTACGCGAAACGCTTGTGCACAAATATCGATGACTGATACTTTGCTGATGTTCAACTATTGACACGATTAATGTATGCTCATATAGGTTATCATGGTTTAACGCAACATACATTCACAGTGTATCTTTAAAAACAAACATTCAATAGTTGAGATTGCGTTGAAACTCCAATGCATTGTGGTGTAAGGAAGGGATATGAAAACACTGTTTCACAGATCACAAAAATACAAAAATACGACGTTTTGATGGAAAGGCTATAAAAAACCAAAGAACACATGCCAGGTAATACAACAGTGGATACAATATAACTAGTAATTGCTTTTAAAAAACTAACGAATTAAAAATTAGTAAACCAACGTTGAATGATATCAAATATGTATATTGAGTCTTACTTACTTGGGTCTAGAACAACTGTTCGGCTGTACCTGCGTGAATCGGCAGTTCTGGAAAATAGTAATACTTGATGTGAACCAGTGACAAGAACAGAAGCTGTGCAGGGGAAATTCGATAATAGGTTGAACTGCAGCAAAAATGCACAGGGTGATGAAGATTTAGATAATCGCTGGAAATACACAACGCAACGTACACAAGTCGTTTCGACCAAATGTCTTTATAAAGAATATAACATGGCATACGTTGAGTAAAGGACGACACTGAGTCTTTCAATTGATTCGTTACGCTTTTTGCCTATAACAAAAGGGACAAATTCACAACCGTTTAAACTAGTAAGGGTTTGAAATTAAGGGAGGAATGTAACAGTACGCACTCCTGACAAGCCAGTTATAAGCCAGATCGTGTCAACTAGTGGCAGTGATTCTTAATATTTCTTGACTTTTTCCTCGTTTTGGGGCAATTGCCTTCAATGTAGCGCACTAGGGACTTAATAAAAGATTGCCCACTTTCTTTAGATCTGAGATTTGGTAAGGTTTATTTATGTATAGCACACACGTTTTAAGTTTTATTTATATATAGCAAGCTAATTTGTAAAAAAATAAAAAAATAAAAACCATCTTGTGGAAACAGTAGTTGAAACGCTATAGAGTTAATGGATCATTCCTTATTTCTCATTGGAATAATGTATACGATAGAAGAGTGATAAATAGACCCCTCAAGATATTTTAAACTGACCTTTTGTGCTGATTTAATATTATTATACACACTGGTCCCTAGGCTCCAAGAATATTAAATGAAATGCTATCAGAGCCAAGCTGTAAATTGCACTACTAAACAATGATGAGAATATTATTGCGTCAAACGTTTGATGATACTAACTGAAAAGAGTGATGTTCGATACCAATCTTTGATAATCAATATCAAAGACACTAAAATCAGCAGGCCTGCTAACATAGAAGAAATCAAAACAGATATAAATATCATAAGTTACGTATTTGTTTCCACCCCTTATTTTCCTATGTTACACCAATCCTCATGTTCTTAGTGCATTTGGGCTGATCCCAAACACTAATGATTTATCCTTTTACTGTTAATATAAAGATTTCTGAAGATGTCCGAAGCATGCAGAATTTGGCATGCCGACCCATATAAGTAAGGTTTCCTATTTCTAAAGTAAGTAGGAAAAGAATGATTCCCGGAATATATGAAATAAACAGACCAATTAGACAGTGTATCTCCTTTAATAGTAGACCAAGTATATAGTGAATCTCCTTTAATAGTAGACCAAGTATATAGTGAATCTCCTTTAATAAACAGATCGAGTAGATATTGAATCTCCTTTCCGCATACCAGTTTGTGCCTTGCAGCGTCATGCCTAGAACCGTTCTCTGAAGACAGCATGTGTGTGTGTGTGTACTTCATATATGCTTGTTTCCTAGCTTCTTATAATTCTGCAATCCATCTCTTGCATGATCTGTCTGTACGTCAAGTGTGCATTGTGTCTACATAGCACTGCTTTTTAGTGGATGTTATCTGAGGGTAATCTGGTGGCGTGTGAAAACCATTGAATTCGTTGTCTTCTGATATAATTCAGAACAGTCTTCGCATAAAGTTCATCTTAATTTTCCAACCCTGATTTTGTCACTTTTTTGTATGTCAAGAATTCTACTAAATGATGGATATAACGATTCAACTTCTCTTCTGAAAATAGAGGGAACACGGTGTGAACTGGATGGTAATAGAGTGTCTATGACACAATATTTGATAGGGTTAGTTCTGCAAAGACAAACGTCAGGTGCATAATAAGCTTCTCTGTGATTGTTGGGTCTGAAAATTAATCGACGAATAGCGGTACTAACATGGATGTCGTAAGAGAAGAATGAGGATCTTGAGCTTCGACTAGGAAACCCCACCACATGATATCCACTATGATGAAGTATACTGAAGACTCATGCTGAATAATCTTGGTTTGTGCTATGCTAGCTTACTCACTGATCTATAATATCTACTCATGTTGTTTTGTGCTATGCTAGATCACTCAATGCCCTCAACACTGATTCTGTTTGATATACTATACTATCTTCTATACGGGTGTTAGTGATTTGGCTTCACTGTACGGCTAAGATGTCTGTACTTTCATCACATACATCAAACAACACTCTTAGCTGCTGTCTATCTTACATGTATAAAATTGATACAGGCCTAATTAACATCATGAGGACACGATAGTGCAGTGGAATGATCACAGAAATAAAATAAAATACATAGAATCGACTTTTCCACCAGTTGATCTTTATCAATGACAGTAAAAACACTAAAAAGAAACTAGAAAGAAAATTAACAATCCTACATGAAGAGGTAATCAAGTATGCAGAGAGTATGTGTTACTGCTTGCCATTAACAAATTTCGTCACGTGCAATTCCTTAACAAATATTTTTTGTCGAAATGCAGATTCTGTTTATTTATTTCATTCACTAAACTACATTTGTAACAACTTTATTGTACTAGTTTCATTTACTGTATGTACAATCTATATATGATTTATTGTACTAGTTTCATTTATTGTATGTACAATCTATATATGTTTTATTGTACTAGTTTCATTTATTGTATGTACAATCTATATATGTTTTATTGTACTAGTTTCATTTACTGTATGTACAATCTATATATGTTTTATTGTACTAGTTTCATTTACTGTATGTACAATCTATATATGTTTTATTGTACTAGTTTCATTTACTGTATGTACAATCTATATATGTTTTATTGTACTAGTTTCATTTACTGTATGTACAATCTATATATGTTTTATTGTACTAGTTTCATTTACTGTATGTACAATCTATATATGTTTTATTGTACTAGTTTAATTTACTGTATTTACAATCTATATATGTTTTATTGTACTAGTTTCATTTACTGTATGTACAATCTATATATGTTTCATTCATGTAAAATATTTCTACAGTTTCCCTTTCATTTCATGAATGACCGGAGGACATCAACACCATTATCTACAATGGCTAGTATGTTACGACAAAGGGACATCTTAAAATAAAATTGTAACATTGTCTTCAACATTAATATTCAGATCAAACATTAAATAAGGCTGAACATTCGCAATACATTTACTCTGTTGTACTCAGGTTTCACTTTATATACTCCTTCTCTCTCAAAAGAGCACAATGTCGAAGGTATTGATTAAATGACGCAGATCGATAAATCAAGCAATCATCTTGAGAGATCTATAAAAATGCACTTATAAACAGAGACCACAGAAAAATTTCGACCCCAAAACCCTTAATTTTAAACATGTAACCAGAAAAATTACAACGTAAAATGACCTATCTTATAATGACGACAATGCTGGTAATTATTTACGAGAAGATGCGTAAATAGATAAGACTAAAAAAAAACTTTTACCTTGTTCTTAACCAGATCCTGTACTTGTAATCTCCCACAGACACAGAAGTATGAACATCTTGCCAAGTTGTACCAGCATCAATGCTATATTGAACAACAAGACTGGGATATAGCGGAGTTGTTAGGAGACGTCCAAAAGAAATCCTGGATTAAATAAATAAATTCAATTGATAAATATAATTTAACAACTTCAACAATGTTTAGTGCAAAAAATAGTAACAATATCCTGTGGACAATCTGCAGAAAAAAACACAGTATATTTTACATAACTGCCCACTGTACCACGCCAAAAGAGGAAAAAATATAATCCTTTGAAAAAACAGTTCTGAATGACAAGCTCTACGGCCCTGTCCCGTGGATAGTGAGCCCATTATAGATCATTGAAAAATATATTTCTGCGTCTGGCTATGACTGGACAAAGAGGAAGCAGAAGTAGAAAACATAATACTGTATTGCTCTTTCACTAGGAGTCTGGGAGATTACAGAGTAACGAAGGATGTCCTTTATGGGGAATTCATCATCATCATCAAGTGCCGTCTCCGCAACGAAGGTTCGCTGCAACGTATCTCCAACATCTCCTGTCTCTTGTCTTGGTGGTGCACTCTGCTAGACTGTAACCTGTCCATCATGTAATGTTACTCTCCCACTTGTATCTCTGCCTACCTCTTGCTCTCTTCCCTTTGACTTTACCCTCAAGTAAGGTCTTCAATAGGGTGTCATGTCTTTTAATGTGTCCAAAATATTTTATTTGCCTGATCTTTATTTCTCTTAGTAGTTCTTTCTTCATATTAAGTGTCTTTAGCACCTCTTTATTTGTTTTCTTCTCTTTCCATGATGTTCTCCCTATTCTTCTATATACCCACATCTCAAAGGCATCAATTTTGTCTTCTAATTGTTTATTTAGTGTCCATGTTTCTGAGCCATATATTAATATGGAATAGATGTAGCATTTTATAATTCTCATATTTAACTTGTTTGTAATTTGTTTAGATTTTAATAATTTCCTCATGTCATTGAAGGTACTTTTAGCCATTCCTATTCTCCTTTTAACTTCTGTTTCACATCTGCCATCATTTGTGACTATGTGTCCAAGATATTGATACTGTTTTACTTGTTGTAGTTTCTCTCCCTGTATGTTTATGTTTACCTCCTGTTCTTCTGTGTCTTTGCTGATTATCATGGTTTTTGTTTTTTGAATGTTTATATCCAGTCTATATTCATTACTTGATTTATTGACTTGATGGGGAATTACAGTGGTGTAAAACATCTCTTATCTGGTCTTTACTTTGGTACAAAGCTGCTTGCAAGTTATATATATATATGTATATGATACTTTCATTGATATCGAATCATTGGGAAAAAATGTCAAAATTGTGCTGCGTGAAGGAGAAACATCTGGAATGGTATTTACACAGGAGAAAACAATGTTGAATAGATCAAGAGCAATTTTAGGAGAGACATACCCCCAAAATGCGCAATGGTACATGTGGTTTTCAGAATCCTTGTGCATACTTGTGAGGACTTTGCGTGGGCCAAATTATTATTGCTAGGTACATCAATGATTACCATGTATTATAGCTTATTGTAGGTAAAACGGAAATTGAACCAGGTCCTTTGTAGAGGCACCGAATCGACTTGCAACTCAAGTAAACAAGTTTTCCGTGTTTGACCAACCACATCCCACAAAATAGATGTGATCTTGGCAAGACAATCAGCCTGTGTACTCAAGTCACTCAGAACGGACCAATCGAGACAATGACTATTGCAACAACAACCACAACGAACATCCGTACACGTATAGAAATATCAGGACCACAAAAACATTAGAACATCAGAACTCCTACCACAAAGACCAAAAGACCTACTTGTAAACATAAATAACATAGAGACATAACAAGACACAGTTCGATAGACAAGAAAGAAAATTCGTGAAACGTTTGAAACGGATCAAGACAGAAATGCAGTAATGAATAATCTACTGAATGCAACACACGGATAGTACTCAACGACATACTGGGAATGAGAAATTTATTGAAGAGCATGGCTTTCACCAACATTTAAAGGTGGCCAGTGTGTATTGTATTTAGGTGATATTTATGTACCTACAGTTTTGATACTAACATAAATCAAATAAAAATATTATTATATATTGTTTGTAATTTATGACTTAATTTATTAGTAACTTACACGGCTCCAGGGGGTGGAATTCTGTATGTGACATTTCTCTGATCCAACCTTGGCAGTTCCCTGTACCCAACAGCTCTAGCGAATGATGACCAATCATTACTAAGTTCCTTGTCTTGCTGTTCTCCTGCTGGTAAACTTTCCCACGATGCTCTATGCCAAGCTCTCTCTGCAAGGGCTGAATTATAACAAAATAATAAGAATAGTTTATTCTAGCCAGTTCGTCGTCAGATCATAATCATCAATGCATATGTGACTTGCCTGTAGATTACCTGATGTCCCATTTGAGTCTTCATCTTATAGTTTATATCGTATTGATTATGATATAATCTTTCCACAGCCTTCTATTTCGTGTGTTGTCAATCACTTCAATTCCTTTGTCCTCCCATGACTAAATGCCAATCTGTCTAGCATCTTCTCTTTTGAACTTTCATTACCTGTATTGCTCTTCAACTTGCCTGTTGTCACAATATGCCCATCTTCTTCTTTTCATGATGTTTCCCCAAAATGTGAACTGTCTCTACTTTATTCCAGTGAGCAGCTTTCTTTTTTAAATAATGTTGTTTCTAAGATGTCTTCATTACGCTTTCTATATGTCTCATTTGAGTATCTGGCAGAAGAATGACAGTGCGCGTTCTGTGTTAATTAAGGACTTTTCTATACATCCAGAATTTCTCAAGGTTGGCGATACTACACGTTATGTGCGAAATAGGGTAATAAAAGTTGGCGATACTACACTTTATGTGGGAAATAGGGTAATCAAAGTTGGCGATACTACACTTTATGTGGGAAATAGGGTAATAAAAGTTGGCGATACTACACTTTATGTGGGAAATAGGGTAATAAAAGTTGGCGATACTACACTTTATGTGGGAAATAGGGTAATAAAAGTTGGCGATACTACACTTTATGTGGGAAATAGGGTAATAAAAGTTGGCGATACTACACTTTATGTGGGAAATAGGGTAATAAAAGTTGGCGATACTACACCTGATGTGGGAAATGGGGATAACTCAAAGTTGATGCTACCAACTTTATTTGGAAAATGGGGTTAACTCAAAGTTAGCTATACTAACTTTATGAGGGACAAGGAGTTAGAGATTCGTTTGTTCTAATATGCAATTGAACCTCTTTTATTCTACGTGGTAGTGAAACATTATGTTTTGATAACATCCGAGGCTGTTGCCATGCCAGAATTGCATACAAGATAATCTAAATACGCAGACAAAAATTGAGCTTTCTATTTACAATTCTTTATCTCTTTTGCGATTGTTTTTAAACTCATGCACATTACCAGGATGCAGCCCAGAAAACGGTGCGTATTGTGTTATGGTTTACAGCTTGGGTGTGATACACTTTCCTTTCCGCCGGATACATGTCTTCAACATGGCGACTGTGTCAGTTTGACTCTATGCATTATCCCAATTTCTCACCTCCAAAACATGATTAGTTTTTTTCTGACGACATGCATTGCAGGTCACAGCGTCACTGTTCTTTGCTTCAAGTTCAGAATCCGACAACACACGAACCATTAATTTACAATTAAAATTTTGCTTTTGCGGTCTAATGCATAATTAATTTTAAATATTACAATTAATATATGGGCTTTAAGTAATAAGCAATACATTTACATAATACATTTAAATAATACATTTACAATAGGTAGCATATCTTATTCAGAATGTAGTCATCAACGCAGAATTTTTTGGATGTAGCATTTTTCTTGAAAGTTTTTACCAACATTATTTTGTCACTGCTTTATGAACTGTACAATTGCTAGCAGCGGGATTCAATCCCAGTGCCTTAGCAATCACAGATGCGCTCTGTTCCACGTTACCACAGAGCCAGACATGGCTCAAAGTAATTCATTTAAATAATAAATGTAAGGTACTACATTTACATAATACAATTTAGTAATAAATAATACATTGTAGTTTGTTTAGAGCTGCAGGCAGCGCTACTCTTGGAAACTTTAATTCAGATTTGTGTATATTGGCATTGATTCTCCAGAGCTTTCTTTCATATCGAAAACTCTCCAACTCCTAGTCGTGTGCATAACTTTGAGAACGATCCTTCTATTTTGACATTGAATAAGCACCTGACTGTATACATATAATATTGTGGGGATTCAATAAGAGGAAAATCTCATTTAGTTTACTAAAAATTCTTGAGATTAACGGGATTAATTTTTAGAAATTGTCCTCTGGCTTCCTACTTAAATTTAGTTTACTAGGAGTTTGTTGTTGCTTCGTGGTTGACTTGTGTGCTAATAGTAAAACCGTCACTCATTCCCTGAGTAAATATATAGCAGGAAACTTACCCAAAAGTCTTGGGAACAGGTTATGATGTAAATGATTGGTGGTTCTAGTAGTCTCACTAAACAATGCTCCTTGCATTCCTGGAAATAGATAACAATATTTTAGTTCTGAATTGGAAGATTTAAAAAGTGATTGTTTGCCGTCTAGTGTATATTATGTGGCATGAAATTAGAAGATTGCAACGTAAAAATGCAAAATAGACTATGTCACATCATTCTAAGTTTCGTCACATGTAACTAGAAATGTCAAAAGAAATGACATTTGAAAATTAGATTATGTGACGTCATGGTTTGCTCTTATAGCAGGTAATTAGAAATGTATACTAAGACACAAGAGAAACAAAAGGTTGTGTTGTCGTTTGTTTTGTCTCATATAATAATAGATTTAGGATTGAATGCTTAAAATCAATTCTATTTTTTTTTCATATACCCGGTAGTTCTTGCGGATATAATAGGAAATCTTGAGTTGGGGTGTGCTGTGAACGCCTACAGAAGGAACATAAATACAAAGCCGATGACTAAATAGAGAATACATACGTTGTTTCGGTATGTAACTTGGTGGAATATGTAAACATGGATCTGGCTAGCTTTGAAATCAAGAAAACAATATTGCAAGACAATTATTTGCACGGAGTTCACAAATTATAGACACGTAATACAGATACATATATATAATGAGAATGCTACAGGTAGAAGTGTTCAAACGAAAGTAGTTCGGTTCTATTTACAAAATGGGAATCAAACACATAATGAAACATAGGAGATAAAAAAAAGTATGAATCCAGACACATGGGATGTCAAAAAGCCAGATGGCAAATTGGACATTCCTTAAAAAATACCCAGGACTGAAATGGAACCAAATCAGACAGAAAATGATCATTTGTTCTATTCTTCAAATTTCCACACATCACATAAAAGAAGAGTATCCGAGAGATTTAAGTGAGTCCTTCTTTGAAATATATCCAAATTTATTGTTAACTGCTTTAGAAACATACCAACGATATTTTCTGGACTTGTTAAAAGAGGACAGCTCTCATTTGCTGGACCGCACAGTTCCTCTTTTGTGATTGGTGCTCCTGACTCTTTTACTAGGGTGTTGTCATAGTAACGTTCAGCGTTATATGAAAACAATTTCTTTGTGTCTATGTAAAAGTAAATGAAAATATGTTAAATTACCGTATCAAATACTGTTACAGCAACTACCGTTATACAATTTCATTCTGACGGATACACACACACAAATACACACGCACGCACGCACACGCATGCGCGCGCGCACACACACACGCATACACACATACAGACGAAAACGACTACATTCAGGAACAAATGATGTAGTGAACTTAAACTAATCTTTCAAACTAAATGGTTCATTGTCTGAGTCTAAACATTGTAGAAAATAGATATTTAAAACTATACAGGTGAAAAGAGTGTTGCTGTCCCAAACGATAATGGTCAATGATGTAAAAATTAAATCCAAAATGATTTAAATATAATTTTATGAAACATCAAGGTACTTGTAATTAGCTAAAACCAACATCAGAATGTAAATATAGTTAGTAAATAGAACAATCAGCACGCAGATTGGGGAAGAGAAAATTGGATTCACCCCACCCCTGCATTTCTAGGAAACTAGAACATGACACTCAGTTCCAGAGGCAAGCAGAATTACGGAGTGAAATGTCCTATTTACCTTGATGGACTTCCAAAAGTCATTTAAAATCCCACAGAAACATGATTATTTGTTTACATTTAATTTGAAGTAAAATGTCCCCGCCTTTTTTTGCGGCAATGCACCAAAGTACATGCAGATCTGGTTCACGGACCACTACATACATGTACCAAAATAACAAAATACGTGTGTATGTATTTCCACAATACAGAAATACACCAGAATGCATGTAAACCTATCTGTAGGATACAACAATCCATCACCTTACTTGTAAGCCTTCTTGTACTCTATAACAATTTGTCAACTTACCTATAAACCACTTGCGCTATACAACAGTACATCTACTTACCTGTAAACCTACTTGTACTATACAATAATTCACCATTTTACCTGTAAATCTAATTGCACTATACAATAATCCATACGCTTACCTGTAAATCTAATTGCACTATCCATAAGCTTACCTGTAAATCTAATTGCACTATCCATAAGCTTACCTGTAAATCTAATTGCACTATCCATAAGCTTACCTGTAAATCTAATTGCACTATCCATAAGCTTACCTGTAAATCTAATTGCACTATCCATAAGCTTACCCGTAAATCTAATTGCACTATCCATAAGCTTACCTGTAAATCTAATTGCACTATCCATAAGCTTACCTGTAAATCTAATTGCACTATCCATAAGCTTACCTGTAAATCTAATTGCACTATCCATAAGCTTACCTGTAAATCTAATTGCACTATCCATAAGCTTACCTGTAAATCTAATTGCACTATCCATAAGCTTACCTGTAAATCTAATTGCACTATCCATAAGCTTACCTGTAAATCTAATTGCACTATCCATAAGCTTACCCGTAAATCTAATTGCACTATCCATAAGCTTACCTGTAAATCTAATTGCACTATCCATAAGCTTACCTGTAAATCTAATTGCACTATCCATAAGCTTACCTGTAAATCTAATTGCACTATCCATAAGCTTACCTGTAAATCTAATTGCACTATCCATAAGCTTACCTGTAAATCTAATTGCACTATCCATAAGCTTACCTGTAAATCTAATTGCACTATCCATAAGCTTACCTGTAAATCTAATTGCACTATCCATAAGCTTACCTGTAAATCTAATTGCACTATCCATAAGCTTACCTGTAAATCTAATTGCACTATCCATAAGCTTACCTGTAAATCTAATTGCACTATCCATAAGCTTACCTGTAAATCTAATTGCACTATCCATAAGCTTACCTGTAAATCTAATTGCACTATCCATAAGCTTACCTGTAAATCTAATTGCACTATCCATAAGCTTACCTGTAAATCTAATTGCACTATCCATAAGCTTACCTGTAAATCTAATTGCACTATCCATAAGCTTACCTGTAAATCTAATTGCACTATCCATAAGCTTACCTGTAAATCTAGTTGCCCAGTAGGTCCCTCTCTCTTCGGGATCGGGTTCATAAGGATGATCAAGGTACAAATGGGAGGCGTGTATCAATACGACCTGCAAATGTGTGATGAAACGCCTATCATCAAAATTGTATTCATTCATTATATTTATCATTCGAATTTCATTTCCATATCAAGTATCATTTTAACGAAATTAACGAAGTGTCGAGAAATCATGATAAGAATCGTGTAACAAATACTAGTCGAAATCTGTCCTGTTTGCAAAAAGACATTGCGTTTACCAACTCAGTAATCATTGTCATAACAATGCCATATGCATTATTTTGTCTGTACATATGTATTATATTGTCACTGTGGAATAAATGCCTAGTAGAAATCTACACATACAAAATAAATGTTCAGCTAAATGAGGAGTTGCACAATTCTACCTATTTGGGAAACAACATTGGCAAATAAGGAGAAACAGATTAGGATGTTGACAACAAAATTAACAAGGCTTGGTTTGTTTTTAATACTCTTCGACCAGTATGTAATTGCTTAGCAAGAAAAACAAGGTTAATTTCTTTTATACACATTTGAAGCTTGTATTGCTTTATGACTCTGAAATAAACATGGCATGTCACCCAGAAAATCAGATCAAAGCTGCAGATATTTATCAATGGATGCCTGCGTCGTTTACTTCACATTACGTAGCTGGATTTGGTACAAAATGATGAATTGTTCCAGAGAATATACAAATGACCGTAAAAAGTAAATATTAAAAAACGTTCATTACTGCATATTTCCTGTTAGGGAGTTGGTGGGAGTTTTCGAATGGCTTGTGTGATAAAAGCCGCGTGACATTGATGTTGCCACGTCATGTTCGGGGTGAGTTTTTATAAATTTACACCTGAACCACAAAAAAAAACCCTGTTCTTATCGTGACTCGAACGCTGGACCTCACGGGTGTGAGGCCAAAACACTAACCTCTAATGAACGAATAAACCAACCAATAATATAACCTGCCAACCAACTGACCATACAACTAATTATGTAACATACGAACCAACCAGCAATCGAACCAACAGAACAACCAATCAACTAACTAGCTAACGAACCAAACAACCAAGCAGTCAGCCAGTCAATCAACCAACGAACAAACCAACTAACCATCCTACTAACTAACTAGCTAACTAATTAATAAACTAGCTAACCAACTAACCTTATAACCAGAGTTTGCTAATCTATAAGTACGCGATAGTGTCTCTGCCTCCCAAACGTTGTTCCAAGCATAAGCGAGAAAGTCTTTGACAGGCGAAGTTGAGCTGTATTGTGTAAACAAAGTAATAATTGCCAGTGAATGAAATAAACAATAAGCGTTTGTATAATTAATAATAGATTCAATTTAATAACGAGAAAATATAATAAGACGAAACAATACGAGTTAAATAATAAAAATATCGAATCAACACGCGATCATTGTAACATTTTTAAACAATGGCTCAAGCATATTATATTATCAACCATTCAGATAGTTGTGAAGTAATCCTATATTATCAACCATTCAGATCCACCGAAGATTGATGTGTCGGGCCATTGGCGCAAATAATACGGCGCCACAACGCATTTCCATTTTCTGGACTATATCCTGCTGGAAATCTAGTAGGGTAATTGTCCTGCTGCAAGAGAGATCCAATGGGAGTTTGAGAATAAATGCTGAAGAAGAAGAAACATTCAGAGACTTTTGAAATATTTATTTTTAGATTATCAATCATTCATCGTGTTGGGAAGTATTTATACAAGATTATCAAATATTAAGTTTCAAAATATTCATTTTAGATTATCAACCATTCAGAAAGTATAGAAACATTTATAGCAACCAATCAGCGTGTTGTGAAGCAATCATACTAGAGTATCAACCAATCAGTGTGCGGTGAGGCAGCCATACTAGTGTATCAACCAATTAGCAAGTTGCAAACAATTCATACTAGATTATCCACCAACCAGGAAATTGTAAATAAGTTATACTAGCTTATAAACCAATCAGAGAATAGTGAGGAATTGCAATAGATCATTAGCTAATCATCTGTCAGTTATTTAGCAATATTATACCAGATACCAGCCAGTCATAGTCATGCTAGATTATCACAAACTCGCTAATCTTCCAGTTTTGAAACACAATTCTTCAACATCACATCGTTTGTTTTTTCTGGTATATGTAATGTTATTGATATAGAAGTATATTAGCAAGCTATGGAAAGACTTACATGTTAAAGGGTTTGTTCCCATCATGCATCACTCCATCCTCCCAGCCACCAAGAGACAAATTTTTGGCAGCGGCCAGCGCAGACACACGCTATGAAATACATAAAAATTACAATCTTGACAATAGAAACATAATAACAACGTGTGTATACATTACTACTTCGTCAGATCATTAGCATGACACTCAGTACATGTCCATAAGTGTCTCAATCTTACATTAACATGACACTCAGTACATGTCCATAAGTGTCTCAATCTTACATTAACATGACACTCAGTACATGTCCATAAGTGTCTCAATCTTACATTAGCATGACACTCAGTACATGTCCATAAGTGTCTCAATCTTACATTAACATGACACTCAGTACATGTTCATAAGTGTCTCAATCTTACATTAACATGACACTCAGTACATGTTCATAAGTGTCTCAATCTTACATTAACATGACACTCAGTACATGTCCATAAGTGTCTCAATCTTACATTAACATGACACTCAGTACATGTCCATAAGTGTCTCAATCTTACATTAACATGACACTCAGTACATGTCCATAAGTGTCTCAATCTTACATTAACATGACACTCAGTACATGTCCATAAGTGTCTCAATCTTACATTAGCATGACACTCAGTACATGTCCATAAGTGTCTCAATCTTACATTAACATGACACTCAGTACATGTCCATAAGTGTCTCAATCTTACATTAACATGACACTCAGTACATGTCCATAAGTGTCTCAATCTTACATTAACATGACACTCAGTACATGTTCATAAGTGTCTCAATCTTACATTAACATGACACTCAGTACATGTCCATAAGTGTCTCAATCTTACATTAACATGACACTCAGTACATGTCCATAAGTGTCTCAATCTTACATTAACATGACACTCAGTACATGTCCATAAGTGTCTCAATCTTACATTAACATGACACTCAGTACATGTCCATAAGTGTCTCAATCTTACATTAACATGACACTCAGTACATGTCCATAAGTGTCTCAATCTTACATTAACATGACACTCAGTACATGTCCATAAGTGTCTCAATCTTACATTAGCATGACACTCAGTACATGTCCATAAGTGTCTCAATCTTACATTAGCATGACACTCAGTACATGTCCATAAGTGTCTCAATCTTCCATTCAGATTAGATTGTTCTTAAACATATGGTAATTTAAGAGATAAAACACAGGTCAGGAAATAAACCGATACTGGAGATGCGAGGGTTGGGGTAACACAAGGCAATTGTGAAAATAAACGGAAATAGGTAAATATGTTAAAGATATTTGTACATAAAACATACTAGCAACGGGGCACAGTGACGGACGACGTTTCCACTATAATCCTTCATCTGGACCGAAGACAACAAACGAAATAAACGATATACTAAAGTAGGAAAGCACACATGATACAACGTAGTCAGCTTTGTTTTGTTCTCTTCCCCATGACATGTTTCTCACCACTCTTCAATCTCTTGCTTCTACCATCGCAACAACAGTTAGATACACACACAATTAGTAGAAGTGATGCCTTTTAGATGTGGATATATATAGAAAAATATGGAGAACATAATGGAAAGAGAAGAAAACAAAAATATTCTAATAACACTTAATATGAAGAAGGAATTATTCAAGGAGATAAAAATCAAGCATATAAAATATTTTGAACACATTAAAAGACATGATACCTTGTTGAAGACCTTACTTTAGAGTTAAGTCAAAGGAAAGTGATCAAGAGGTAGGCAGAGCTACGGAGATTAACATCACACGATGGACAGTTTACAGTCTAGCATAGTGCACCATCAAAATAAGAGACATGGGATGTTGGAGGTCTGTTGAAGCAACCTCCTTTGCGGAGACGACACTTGATGATGATGACGAACAGTATATTGATAACACTTTAATATATCCATCTCAGTTCATATTGACATTTACAGCTAGCGGACAGATATTCCGCAAGGTGATATAGATCACTGCTATTTCAGAGAAATGAAAGATCAATGTATAATCGAAGAACGGGGCCCTCCAAGACACTAGTTTAAACAGGTGTTCTGAGCATAGGGTTGAGGCTTATACTGAGCTAAAGGGGAGTTGTTGGAGCATCTCGGTCAGGCTTATACTGAGCTAAAGGGGAGTTGTTGGAGCATCTCGGTCAGGCTTATACTGAGCTAAAGGGGAGTTGTTGGAGCATCTCGGTCAGGCTTATACTGAGCTAAAGGGGAGTTGTTGGAGCATCTCGGTCAGGCTTATACTGAGCTAAAGGGGATATGTTGGAACATCGTGTTCAGACTTATACTGAGCTTAGGGGAATATGTTGGAACATTGGGTTCAGTCTTATACTGAGCTTAGGGGAATATGTTGGAACATTGGGTTCAGTCTTATACTGAGCCTGCCTAGGGGGGGGGGGGTTATCTTGGAACATCGGTTTCACGCTTAAACCGAGCTAAACTGAGATAACTATCTATTTTAGTAATTTTAATTGCCTCTTTTTTTCTTTAAATCACAAATACTCTATCTTGTGATCTGACTAGAAGAAACGCTTCATCATATGTTCCATCTCCTTTCAATCTACTTTTTTAAATCTCTCTCTATAAAACAAAGTATCAAACACCTGCTTCCCCCATTCTCTCTTTCTGATATTTTCTCTAGTGATCAACGCATGCACCATGAAATGTGCATCATGAAATGTGCATCTTGAAATGTGCATCATGAAATGTGCGGGGTGAACAGGGAACGCATTGCTCTTGGTGGACCCAGGGTTAGCAGATAACCAAGATCCCAAATGTACCTCCTCGTGGTGCACCGTGGAAACAGAAATACAGCAGCTTGAGCTGATCCTGGCCAAGTCATTTAGGGATCGTGTCCGAGAATGTGGAGGTAGCAGCTGGAAAGAGATTTGAATGTATAAAAGACAGACAATATCTCCGTCACCACCAGCAACACCACATACAGCGACTCTGTCGACATACAGTGAAGCTAGTTGGTCCAGTCCGAACATTGGAGGGTCGGCCAATGAAAAAAGCATGAAAAGGTTGATGCATGGCGAAATACAGATATATTCCATATTGAGTACAATGGAAAAAATGGAAAGGCAGAACAGCGCTAGAGGGCAGCGCCAACTGCAAATAGAAAGTGGAAACGAATACGGAAATGGGAACTACAAGCTCTGTTATCTCGTGACTTCTAGTTACCTGATTTCCTTATAGGCAGATACCCATACCCAATAATGGGCGTCTAGCAAAGCAAAAAGACCTGGCCTAACTCTAATGTTGTGTCTTCCTATACAGGAAATACACTTGCAGAGAGAAAGGGTTCAGTACCTGATGGGCCCAGGCGCTATTGGGACAAGGTCGCTCAGCTCGAGAACGCCTTGCTCTCAAACGCGTAGTGTGAGACTCGAACTTGGGCAAGGGGTTCACGATGTCGGTGAATGACACCTCGGCTAAGAGGACGAAAGAGCCAGGGTCCAACTCTTCTGTTGAGTTCTTCCATTTAAGGAAAAGGCACACGGATGAGAAACGGTTCAGTACCAGATGGGCACAGGCACAGTACGTCCAATTACACGAGGCAAGTTCATAGACAGTGGAACCTCGTGTGAGACAGACGTGAGAAAAAATCGTCTGGGCGAAGACTCACCACACACACGCGTGTCTGGCGACGGATAGGGAGGCTGTCACAGGCCAGGTTAGCCCACCCGAATTGTCAAGGCAAGCCGAAATCGGATGTGCTAGGCCTACAAGGCGCATAACGGTGGCACAACGTAATCACGCTTCCAGCGGAAATCGCACGGATATCCATGCTGGTTACAATGGAGCGAACGCAAAACAGAAAAAAAATGTGCTTCATGAAATGTGCATCATGAAATGTGCATCAGTGTTCCTGCTCTGCAGAGATCGAGGAATGCCGCTACTGAGTAAGTGTCGAGTGCGATACTAGTCAGACGGTTTCTTATCAAGCTTTGTCTAGACAGCTGAGTGCGTTTGGGGTAAATTGTATTCGATTACAATTCTTAATAACTCACCTTACCTCTGTCTGACTAGAGAAAACAATAGTATTGTACTCTTCTCCCTCTCTCCCTCTCTCTCTCTCTCTCTCTCTCTCTCGCTATTTCTGCAACTAGAGAAGGAACAACATCATTCTTTCACTAAAAAAAAATATCTTATCATATTCTCTCATCCTCCTTCACACACACATTCTCTACCTGGAAAAAGTACCACTTGAAGGAATCTTCCAACAGACGTCCAGAGTCTTTCAAGATCTGACAAGACGTCGAATTAATCCAGGCTCCCCTTCCAACCTCATCTCCTCCAAAGTGAAATAATTTTAATGGTTGCTGCCCTTGATTGTGAAGATGTCTAAACTGGAATGTAGTAACACATAAAGTGACTTGTATTTTGTGTGTTTCGATCACCCACAATTGCGTGCAACAGAACTTTTGTATTATTTTGTATAATTTGAAAATGTATTTAGAGCTATATTGCCTACACAGAACGCTCTAATACCCATCGATGTGCGCTGCTTTGAGAAGAAAGCAAACTACTCAGAGGTAGATAGAGAGTGAGAGAGAGAGAGAGAAAGAGTAAAATACAACAGTATAGGTAAAGTTCTACGATAATCCTATTAATTCTACATTCCGTTAAGAAAATCTAACTCTTAATGCACTTTATTTACTAGGGACTTTGTGTTACACGTTAGTTGATGGGCCACTGTTGAAGCTTTCAAACTGTATGCATGAGGAAACATATTTGTAATAAAATCTTGTATCAATAACAACAAAATTATATATTGATAACTACATCAATCTAACAACTACACTGTTCCTGTTCCTCAAAAAGGAGCATAGAAATAGCAGTACTGTTATCTACTGCGCATATCCCAGGACACGATTACGGTGGTTTTGGGATGGAGTTAGTTCTGGCGTCTTACAGAGGGTCAAAGTGTTCCAGAAGTCAAGTTCTCAAGTTGAAATCGTATTTGTCAAAACGACATCAGTAGATATGACATCTATGCTGTCAACTATGGCACAAAGGATTTCGTTCTTCAGACTACATCCTGTGATCTACAGTACTGTGATATGCTTGTCGTAAAGTTATGTCATACACCAAATGACCATAGGTGCATCTCTCTGCTTCCGCTTGCAGATAAAATCCTAGGTTAGAGTTCTATTAAATATAATGTAATCACACCATCAGAGCTTTCATCCATGAGAGCCAAAGTGACTCTAGACAATGAAGAAAAAATGGTTGACATGATCTTTACTGCGAAGTAACTACAGGAAAGTAGTGAGAAGAATATCGGCCTATGTGCCATCATTGCCATCATCATGGACTTAAACAAAGGCATGTGGTTGATGTACAGGAACAAAATAATATCGGCATGTAAAATGCGTCCGAATATGACGTGCACGCGTTTCCGTAGAATGCATTGTTATTTCATGTTGAAAGGACAAAAATAAGTGTTTATATTTTGCTTGCCTCATTATCTTCGGCGATATTTCTGCTACATATTATAAACACATCTGCTAATTACAATTTTAGCTTCATCATTAACTATGTCTAACTGCTAGCAACTGTTAAACTTAAACGAAAGATAAATTTCCGAATGTGTCATTTTTGCAAAATTATTATTAAATGAATGTATTCATATGTATCTTACATATAGACCGCCAATACATGCATTAAAATGAGTCACAAACGGGAAAAGACAGAGGAATTCTTCGAAGAACATTGATCAAAGAGGATAGAACCATGTCTCACCAACATTTAGAATTAAACACAGTAGCATTAACATCGATCAAACTGTAGAGCTCTGGTTTCTGCTCTACACACCGTATTCGGCGCTCAAGAAACATAGATAGATAAATTAGACGGACGGATAGACAGGCAGGCAAATAGCGAGCCAGACAGGTAGGTAGAAAGATAGATAGATAGATAGATAGATAGATAGATAGATAGATAGATAGATAGATAGATAGATAGATAGATAGATAGATAGATAGATAGATAGATAGATAGATAGATAGATAGATAGATAGATAGATAGATAGATAGATAGATAGATAGATAGATAGATAGATAGATAGATAGATAGATAGATAGATAGATAGATAGATAGATAGATAGATAGATAGATAGATAGATAGATAGATAGATAGATAGATAGATAGATAGATAGATAGATAGATAGATAGATAGATAGATAGATAGATAGATAGATAGATAGATAGATAGATAGATAGATAGATAGATAGATAGATAGATAGATAGATAGATAGATAGATAGATAGATAGATAGATAGATAGATAGATAGATAGATAGATAGATAGATAGATAGATAGATAGATAGATAGATAGATAGATAGATAGATAGATAGATAGATAGATAGATAGATAGATAGATAGATAGATAGATAGATAGATAGATAGATAGATAGATAGATAGATAGATAGATAGATAGATAGATAGATAGATAGATAGATAGATAGATAGATAGATAGATAGATAGATAGATAGATAGATAGATAGATAGATAGATAGATAGATAGATAGATAGATAGATAGATAGATAGATAGATAGATAGATAGATAGATAGATAGATAGATAGATAGATAGATAGATAGATAGATAGATAGATAGATAGATAGATAGATAGATAGATAGATAGATAGATAGATAGATAGATAGATAGATAGATAGATAGATAGATAGATAGATAGATAGATAGATAGATAGATAGATAGATAGATAGATAGATAGATAGATAGATAGATAGATAGATAGATAGATAGATAGATAGATAGATAGATAGATAGATAGATAGATAGATAGATAGATAGATAGATAGATAGATAGATAGATAGATAGATAGATAGATAGATAGATAGATAGATAGATAGATAGATAGATAGATAGATAGATAGATAGATAGATAGATAGATAGATAGATAGATAGATAGATAGATAGATAGATAGATAGATAGATAGATAGATAGATAGATAGATAGATAGATAGATAGATAGATAGATAGATAGATAGATAGATAGATAGACAGACAGACAGACAGATAGATAGATAGATAGATAGATAGATAGATAGATAGATAGATAGATAGATAGATAGATAGATAGATAAATAGATAGATAGATAGATAGATAGATAGATAGATAGATAGATAGATAGATAGATAGATAGATAGATAGATAGATAGATAGATAGATAGATAGATAGATAGATAGATAGATAGATAGATAGATAGATAGATAGATAGATAGATAGATAGATAGATAGATAGATAGTGCAGTTAATTTTTGCAAACAACAGGCAGTATTTGTATATCGAATGTATAGTTTTCAGAGAATATTACTTGTAAAACAGACATCTGGTATGTTTTTTTTTCAGTAAGTAACAGCACAATTATATCTCTCCTCGATATTTATAAACATGATATTAGAAATACCTCATCCATGATGATATTAATAAAGTTGTATGTGGATTCAAGGCACGGATTAATGGCATCGTCCGAGTACATCTGTGGTGAAGTGTATTCTGAAGAATCTCCAGTTTCTGTCAACGTCGTACTGATACCAGTGTTTCCTTGACTGGTCTGTGTGATATTTCTAAGCTGTGGAGACGTGAGAAACACGTTCTTGTGTTAATGAACAGAAAAATAACTTTCTATTATCTGATGTCAGAAGCCCCCACATTCAAATATGCTAATTCGCTTACTATTACCAATATAATATATAACATGTATATTCCCGTTCATTCGACACACGCACGCACACACACACACACACACACACACACGTGCGAGCACACACACACAAACACGTACACAAATATATATATTTACAGTCTGGCTCTGTGGCGGTGTGGTACAGGGCTCGTCTGTGACGGACAAGGTACCGAGTACCCCACTCAAGGCAATTGTGTAATCGGACTGTTCATAAAGCAATGGCAAACTACTAAACGTATTTATATTGTCTAGAAAATCACTACAGCCAAAAAAATTAGAATATTTCTTTATTATATATTAATTTATATAATACAATTGTATATACAATTCTTACAGAACAGTCTGATATCCAGGGTCGGCCCTAACAATTGTGGGGCCCAATGCGAAATGGATTGCGCGGGGCCTAATCTGGGTAGGGAAGAGGATAATAAAATAAATTATAATATTAATTTATGGGCCTATGAAGAGCGGGGCCCAATGCGACCGCAATGGCCTAAGACCGGCCCTACTGATATCATATATATGCTGTATCTCGTCAAGCTGTTTTACCAGTTTCTCATTCTCATCAAGGCACTCCTACTTTCCATCTGAACTTCTCTTGTCAATGTTTGTGTCTGGTCAACCTCTTTTCCTTTCCCCTGTTGTTTTCCATGCCTTATTACACCTTACACTCTTTTATTATTTCTTCATATGCGCACCATCTCTTCTTATTAGTTATGAATTTGTTTTTGGATTGCTTACATACAAGCACACGTACAAATACAAGATATGATCTCATAAAACACTTGTGAACATACGATATATAAGTTTATGCTAGACATCATAGACGGGTTTGTCTAAACTCAGATTCAGACTGCTGTATACACCTCACATCATTTACACGTACTGCTGATACTCATTAAAAGTTATCGGACCAAGATGTGTTACATATTTGCTGAGCATTACACTGTATTGTGTTTCACTATTTATGAGGAGAGAGAGAGAGAGAGAGAGAGAGAGAGAGAGAGAAAGAATAGATATGAAGTGGAAGAGAGAGTTTCGATTGTTTTGTATCCGTTAAAAACCTAATATAACAGGAAGAATACAGGTCATACAACCAAATACGAGAATACACTAAATAATAGTGATCTTCAACAATAATGGAAAATAGGTGGACTTTTATGGGACGTTTACTTAGAATGAATTAAGATGGACTGTGAAGACAAGCAGTAACATGGTAATGATAGCAAAAAGAAAGAAGGTTAGACTAAAAAATACTTGGTAGTGCAACAATCAACAACAGCATGGGTCTTAATATGCACGAATTACATTTAAAAAAATAAAAAAAATAATAGTGATAAAACATAAAGATAAAGATAAAGATAAAACATAAATAGTAATAAAACATAAAGAAGCATGATATCGCGCAAACCGAAGAGTCAGCAGCACTTCTGCCGAATGCACGGTACTCAGTGCTGAAAGAAGGAACATAGATATACAGATAGATTAGCGGTTTAGATAGATTAGTTCTGTAGAGGCTGGACATCACGCACAGAAACGAGAGTCTTACATAGTGGCAGTACGTGTATCGAAAAGACGTGTCACATAGACAAAGAATAATTTATTCAGATTCTCCACACAAGAGCAACATTGAACTTGGTGGCACAAAATTTGTAGCGTATCCTATTCACGAAGTGGCCATCAACCCACCATTTTGTTGCTATAGTGATTTTCTGGCAATATAAATACGTTCAGTAATTTGTCATTTCTTTATGAACGATTCGGATGCACAATTGCATGTGGCGGGGATCGAACTTGGTACTTTGGCCATTCGCGCGAATACCCTTCCGCCATAGAGTTTCCTCGTGGCACAACCATGGTAAAATATTGTTTAAAAAATTATTTTCGAGTAGTTGGATATGGTATATTGGAGTTTCCCACCTGCAGGGACATGTGGGTATATTTTGCCCTCGTTATGAGGATTCTTCTTGATTAGAAACTGGCCTCACAGCACGTGGGGCATTCCCATAAGTGCTCCGCCCTCTGTTCCAGTAGCCATTCGACTCGATGGCGTTTAGAGTCTAATGCCGCCGAAACAGACGTCGACATCAGGCCACTTCTCTGGCCCTTGCGGCAGATTTCTTTGTTGTTCTGCTCACCCACGCCATGCCCGTAACTAGTTCAAGTAGTTGCCTATCGGAACAACATGGTAACTGTTATCGAAGGATACGACTACGGGATTGTACAGATGACGTGCTATGAAGCTTCTATAAGAAGATAACCTCAATATAACGGCATGTCATCTACTAAGGTTTTCTGTTGCATGGGTGGTTTGTCTAGTGAGCCATTGGTGAGGCCCACAGACGCAACCGCATGCGCATGGGTCTGTTATGTTCAGAGTAAAGGAAGAGCTGACAGTTCAGCTTCAAGGACTCATGTGACAGGGCAAATAGCTATGAAGATTGAAGCGAGAACATAATGAATTTCTAGTGTACGAGTTTTATACAAGTATAAGGCAGTGGACAACAAGAATATTTGCAGGAACATGCAAGAGTTTTAAATTACTCAAAAAGAGAGTAAAGAAAGGCGATTGAAGGATAGGGTCAGAATGATGAACAGAAGATTAAATTGGCACTATCAGAATCTCCACCTGCTGAAGGAGACGGAGAAACTTCTTTGAAGGTCTGTAATCTTCGGTTCAGCTAACCACTAATAAAGTTGGGAAATCCTTAGTAATCATCGCAGGGATTAATCATTTAGTGTTCTGTTGCTGTGGCTTTCATAAGAAATGTTGGATACAGCACAAGTAGACTCCATCACATTTTTAGCGGAACAATATTGAGCGGAACGAATTTTTCCCTTAACTAGGGTCCTAAGGACATATAACATATAACAAAATAATACAAGGGAGACAATCAGAAATAAATGGAACACTATTTATTTGGACAAGTAATCTTCCATAACAGAAAAGCGTCCAATGCAATGTCAGTTTCTACTAGTTCTGATGTCCACATAAATTCTGCATAATAGCTTTCAAAATGGTGTGCCACGATATTTCTTATTTTTCCATTTCACGCTACCTCAAAGTCGTTCAATTTTGAGAGCGCAATTGATTTCATTGTGCTTCCGTAACGTGTAAATAAACAAACGCCAATCAATGCTTCTTCGCGATACGCATTGAGAGCCCCCCTCCCCCTTAGTGCGCAGTGCGCAGAAGAAATATAGACTACAGAATTTCTCAACTGGTAATATTGTACTGCTTTGAAGAAACTCAACAGATTTCTGCGCGTGTTATGGGAGACTCATAGTGTCAACCGTCATGTTTGTGTTAGCAGCACCCATGTTTGTTAATGTTGCAACTAATATCCGTGAATTGGCATGCGCAGTGACTATCTAAAAATCGGGAATAACAAATCTGAACGATGTTGTGGCACCTACTTGTACTGTACCAAATGTTGAAATGGACCGAGCACCTTCAGATTGTCAACATAGTATCTACATGTTCACTACTTTTTTTTATTACTCTTACCTTCATTGACAAAATGGCAGCTCGGCTATGACCAGGCATATCTATTTCTGGAATAACTGTTATGTGACGAGTATTTGCCAGTTTTAGTATCTCAATGTAATCTGCAGTTGTTAGAAAACCACTTCCAAATCTGGTGGAGTTATCAGGCCCAGATCCAAGTTGAGGCATCAGGCAGATGGTTTCCGATGGGTCGTGACATCTTTGCGAACCAAACTGGATGTTTTGTGTGAGTTGCAAAAGGGGAAGATGGTGATAACGTAATTTACATTTCAAGAATTATGATTATTGTGGCAGAATCTTGTTTACAAACATGTAAGTTTCCAAATATAGGTAGAGTCTGACTTAACTGTACTATTTAAAATATGATGTATTCTAAATAGCAAAGTAAACCCAATCACATATCATCTTATATAATCTACCTTGTATATAATACCTGGCATAATCTTCCTTAAATAACATAAAATGTAAAGGTATGTCCCATGGCATCTGTCGTAGAGGATGAAGATAATTCTTTATGTACTAAGCAGTAGCATCTATTAGGTGTCATAGCCAGTCACCTTCCTCGCTGTTTTTACCTCACCTAATTCATGTGTCAGGTACTCATTTACAGCTGAGTCGACTGGAGGAGTGGTCATATAAAGGAACAAATCACAATTCTGATATTGTGTGTGTCCAGACGTGGTTTCGAACACGCCACGCTGTAACCCGGTTAGCAAGCACACTATCAAACATTAGATAGTGTATAGTGTATCTTATATAATATATCTCTTGGAATCTATCTAATATAGTCTCTTACATTACTACATGACTACTTCTCAATTGTTGTGAGACTGCGGCCAGACACCGAGTCGGACGTTCATTATATAATATAACTATATAATTTACTTTACATAAACTATTTCATAGAATTACTCCACATGGTGTATCTCATAGTCAACCTTATACAATCTACACTATACAATCTACACTTATACAATCTACCCTTATTCAATCTTCCTTATTCAATGTTTATTATAAAAGCTACCTCATATAATGTACATGTATAATTTACCTTAAAATAAGTATATGGTATCTGTGTTATCAAATCTACCGTATATATATATATGGGTTTACTTTATACATATATATATATATATATGTTGTTAACAGAAATTGAATCGTAACAATATTTCAAACGTATACCAAAATTGTATTTTACTGAATTAATGTTTCAACCTTGTCATAAAGAAACGTTCACACTTAAACTAAATCAAAGCATTCTCCAATCATTCCCAACGGTCCAGTGACGATGCTGATTCGCCCGCTGCAGTTGGTTTTGGCGATGACGGTCCGTAAGTGCAGGGCCTATAAAGGGTCTTCTAGCACAACGTTTTGCTATTAGTTTGCATCATGCAGCCGGTTTCTGACCGTTTGATCTGAAATTAGATGAGCTGCTGGCATTGATTGTTCTGTGGAGGACGAAGATGCAAATAGATTCCTGACCGGACGCGGCCGTATGAAGCAATCTTCGGCAAGAGTTGTGACTGAGTCTTCCACTGCACGGTCACCTGCCACTGACAAATTTTAAAAAAATCGCTTGCAAAGGCGACTAATGTTGCTTCTAACCACATTACATTGTCTAGCTACTACACATTGCGATTGTCAAATCTGTATGTGTCTAATGATGATGTATTGTTGTTCTGTAGTGAGAGCCATACTTGCGCATTGAATTTTCAACTGAATTTATTCGAGTACTGTCAATCTTTTATAGGCATTAAATAATTTGATCAGAGTGTTTTGTTTTAAGTACGTTTCGGTATTCTCATGAACCTGTCACGAATTATTGCCAAAAATGATATTTTGACCTTGGTCTCTTTCATGACCTCACGAATCATGAGGTGATTACACTTCAGGTAGCCATGAGAAGTTAATGACCTGGTGGAGACAGTCGAATGGTTAAATGATGCCCAATCAGTGAATATTTTTTATAAAAGTAACTCCAAAAAAGTGCGTTTCTTTTTTGAACAGTATATATTATCCACATTATAAAATATACCTCATAAAATATAATAGCATCTTATATAATGTATCTAATATGATCTAATTAATATAAAGTACATTCTGCACGCTCAAGTACAGTATGGTTCTCCACTGTGACCTTTGCTCTAGTTTCGAGGTGTTTTCTAACCTTTGTGTTGTGATTGCCTTGCAGAGTGCTAGTATTGATGTATGATTTAGTTTCGAATATAAGTAGTATTTAAAATTAATATTTATTTAAAACGATTACATTAGAGTTAGTATTCAGCCTGGGGTTAGGGGTTAAGGATTAGGATCAGTTTCTAGTGTTAATTCTAACCTCTTGTTAGAATTAAGGTAAATTATTATTATTATGTACAATAGCGGGAAGATATAACTTAAGGGACATGCGCAGTGGTATACATTAGCAGACGAAACAAACAATTATGGCGCCATGTTGTTAAATGTGATCTTATTTTCGTTATAAATTCATATATGGAGAAGAAAGGGTGTGAAGTCGAATGATATATTATTAATTGAAAACGCTTGCATTAGGGTTAGTGTTAAGGAGTAGATTAGGTCGCCAGTAGAATAAGTTTTATTCACATTGTTACAGTTACTCAACCCTACGGATAATTGATGTTTTAGGGAGATCTATGACGTCAGCTAGTTAAAAATGTAATCAACGTGCTATTTATAGCACAGTGGAGAATTATTCTGTACTTTTACCCATTATGCATTCTACGCAAATGATATACTTTACAACCTACCTTAAATAATCAACGTTTACTAAAAAACATCTTATGTAGTTTACCGTTGTTAGTTCTGGAAGTGCTGGTATTTCAATTCTCCAACCTTCGTCGTCAGACAAGTGGAGATGAAGTTTGTTCAGCTTGTAACTTGCCATGACCTGCAGGATACATATTTTGATGCAGTCAGGTGAGTACTATTAGTTTGTATTGTCATAATCAGGTGTCATGACGGCTGGCATAGGCGGTCATGGATCTCCACAGCTCTCTGTCCACAGTATTATGTATCAAAGTCGTTGTTTCCTTGCCGTGTCAGGTCGTCAAACTGTCTAATACTTTCTCACGTTGTCGCCCTCTGTCTCTGGTGCCTTCAATCTTGCCTGTTGTGACTATGTTCTCTAAACCTGCCTGTCTCATGAAGTGGCCAAAAAAAGAAGATTGCCTATTTCTTATATTGTTGATTAAGGTCCGTTTCAGTTTGTATTTAGAAACAAAGATTGAGAAAGGCAATGTTAGAGAAGTCGTATATTATAGTCAGTTGGGAACTATTAGTTTCAGACTAACCAAGTAGAAATTGTTACGTGATAATGTCAAAAGGGAAAAGTCCAGAGAAATCATTTATGTAATATATTCAGTTTAGAACCAGCTGAAAACAGTAAAGTAATATGTCTGTTGAGGACACGTCAAGAAAAGTAAAGTAGTATTGTCTGGTGAGAACAAGCTGAGAAAAGTAAAGTAGTATTGTCTGGTGACAACAAGTTGAGAATAGTAACTTAATATTGTCTGGTGAGAACAAGCTGAGAACAATCAAGTAATATTATCTGGTGAGAACAATCAGTTGGGAAAACAAAAGTAATAATGTCTGATGAGACCAAGTTAAGAACAGTACATTAGTATTGTCTAGTCAGAGCAAGTTGAGAATATTAAAGTAATATTATCTGGTGCGAACAATCAGTTGAGAATATTAAAGTAGTACTGTTTGGTGAGATCAAGTTGAGAATATTAAAGTAGTATTGTCTGGTGAGATCAAGTTGAGAATATTAAAGGAATATTGTCTGGTGAAATCGAGTTGAGAATATTAAAGTAGTATTGTCTGGTGAGACCAGGTTGAGAATATTAAAGTAGTATTGTCTGGTGAGATCAAATTGAGAATATTAAAGTAGTATTGTCTGCTGAGATCAAGTTGAGAATATTAAAGTAGTATTGTCTGCTGAGATCAAGTTGAGAATATTAAAGTAGTATTGTCTTGTGAGAACAAGTTGAGAATATTAAAGTAGTATTGTCTGGTGAGATCAAGTTGAGAATATTAAAGGAATATTGTCTGGTGAGATCGAGTTGAGAATATTAAAGTAGTATTGTCTTGTGAGAACAAAAAAAGTAAAATAAGAAAATGTGATATTAGAGGAAATACTGCAGACGGTAGATTTATTGGAGGTTTTAATGGGAAAATTGGTCGTATGCTCACTGCTGACGACTTTGCTCACCGGACCAATTGGGTACGAATCTTGTTCTTAGCCTTCACAATTTATCATTATTATTAGGATCTTTCCACATATTATTTCTATCATAATTCAGTTTCCTCTAATGTATTGTTATATACTATTTGTGCCTGTCTATCGGTCGATTGCCTTACTAAATTCAAAAAAATTAATACGTTTGTGCAATTTGTCTGTATGTATGTGCTTGTATTTTGTGCTCAGTTTTTATTCCATGATAGTGATAAGTAAAGCACCATCTGATAGTGATAAGTAAAGCACCATCTGATAGTGATAAGTTAAACACCATGTGATAGTGATAAGTAAAGCACCATGTGATAGTGATAAGTAAAGCACCATCTGATAGTGATAAGTAAAGCACCATGTGATAGTGATAAGTAAAGCACCATCTGATAGTGATAAGTAAAGCACCATGTGATAGTGATAAGTAAAGCACCATGTGATAGTGATAAGTAAAGCACCATGTGATAGTGATAAGTAAAGCACCATGTGATAGTGATAAGTTAAGCACCATGTGATAGTGATAAGACAAAATGGATTCAGACGATGTGGTACAAATTGCATTATTGTTGGGGATGCTTATGGATGAGTTAGTAAATGCTTTGTTGTTTACTGCTGGCGGATTTTTCAGTTGGATTTATTGGGTTCCAGCCTTGTTTGTTACCTTCTGATCATTACCTGTAAACAACTGTATGGCTTACCCACATGTCATTCGCAGTTATCGTCCATCTTTAAGAGGACTAAACATATGACCGTACATATTGCTTTGAACAGCCATTATAAGTTATTTTCATGAATTGTGCTGATCATTACTTGAACTCAGGACCTGCCAGGCAAGAAGGCGGAGCCTCAACACTAGACCATGCCATGAATATTTAATTTATCACCGGTTACCTCAATGAGCTTCAAGATATCATCCTTTGGATGAAAACTCCGAGCAATGTCCAACATAAGACCCCTGTGCTGAAACCTGGGACCATCAGTTACAACACACTCTGGTACGAGGCGGCTCTCATCCTGCACGGAATAAATGAAGGCAACATATAACTTAAATACATTGTCAGCTTGTTCACATAAAATTAGAGACTTAACAGAACGACCGAAAAGAAGTGAAAGATTCACGGACTCCGTTGTGCCAGCGGAGACGATTCACCAATACAGTTTCCCCAATGCCATTTCTCTGACGAACCTATTCAAATATTATTTCATTTATGTATACACACAGTTCTGCTCTGTGGCAACGTAGTATAGGGCGTGTTAATGACAACCAAGGTATCGGGTTCAAATGGCGCCGCATGAATTTGTGCATCCGGACCGTTCAGAAAGTAATAGCATACTACTGAATATATTTGTGTTGCCTAGAAAATCACTACATAAAAAAATCCTGGGTTTATGGCGACATCCTGAATAGGAAATAATACCAATTCATGCATACAAATACAATATAAATGTTACTAGACATTTTGAAAATTATAGATCGGGCCACGTAAATATTAAATGTTATTACTATTTCTGTATTGCCGGGGCCCGAAAGGGGAGCAAAGAATAGCAACACTGTTTACCTTCCACGCATGTAAAAGACGACTAAGGAGGTTATGGGATGGAGTTGGCTGTCCCATCCCATATAGGGTCAGTGACCCAAAGCCCTGCTGAAGTCGGATGTGTCAGACCGAAAGGTGCAGATATCGCAGCAATGCTGTAAACCATGACACAACGCATTCTGTTCTCTGGACTACATCCTGCTAATCTGCAGGAGTTTGATAACAAACGAAGAAGAAGAAGAAGACTATTTCTGTATGACGGAAAGTGAAGCATGATCAGCAACAGGTAAAACAAACACAATATTGATCATTATGTGGACAGGACTGTCGAATGTGTTTTTCAGCCCGCCTACTTAATTTCATTAAAACATTAGCAACTTACACTCTGAACTCCGAAGAATCATGGGTTAGTAGTTTCTTTGATTCTTGATGGGAACTTGTACCCCTGATAGGATTATTAGTTTGATTTTTTACCTTTACATTGTTTGCCAATGGAAACTTATAAATTATTAATTTAAATATTAATATCTTTAGGTTAGGCTTAGGGTTTAGGTTAGGAGAAGTTTTGTTTTACATAAGTAACCCTAACCCTAACCTTAAGTAAATTTATATTAAAATTAAAAAAAGGATAAACATAAACTGACGAACATTGCCAAGGGAAATAATCACATTGGATTGGAGACGTTCCAAACATGAACCGTAATAATCACATGTTCCCGTGGATGGAATCTTGCATTACAGTGTCCTCATTGTTCAAGGAGTCATGTTACACTTTCGTTGCTATTGCTGCACATAGTGAGAAATGTATAACATACAAATATAAATGTATCCATTACAAAACACTGGTTTTATTAGATTAATATCTTTGGCTATAAGATAATCCTTGGGGTCTTTGTTACCTCTAATATTTTATGGTAGTGTGTCCTGATATAACCTAATTGGGCTTTGTCCACTGGTTGAAAGGGGCACGCCTCTCCAAAAGAGAGGCAAACACATTAACTACCTACTTGTTTTATTTCATCGGCTGCTTAAAATATTCTCCATTTCTATATTGAAGGGGTCTACAATAATAACATTTAAACTAAACAATAGTAATAAATGACAATTTAGTCATGCTATCCGATTCTGTCTTTGTGTATTCTCGGCAAAACTGACCGTTGGAGACATGGCATCGGGGAATCGTCTTAAACCCAGACAGAAACATGCGTAAACCAAGTTAATAATGTTAGTTATCAAATTTCACCAGTTCTGAAACACTTTGCTGTTTCCATGGAAATGAAATGCCAAAAAGTATAAATATTATCTTCATACCAACATTACGTTAGCAATGTTAGACATAGAGGTTTATGACCTAAAAAGAGAGAAAGTATATCTAGAGTTTTGTATATGTCTAAGAAACACCAATGAATAAAACAAGAAGACTTGACACCAGGAAGGAAGATATTAATTGTTATGTGAGAACACTACTAGTTTTATTATGTTTAGGAAAAGAACAAATGAAATAGTTTGATTATCTCACGAGGGTGGAACCATCATTCCCAGCTGTTAGAGCAGACTTTCACTTTTTGGAATCTTTATCTGAACTGGTAAACACTTACAACAACTGGAACAATTTTTTGAATTGCTACATAATGATCTGAACTAGTAAACACTTATTTAAGATACTAAATAATTATTTGAGCGACTAAATACTTACAAGAAATAGAAAATACATACTTAAATAACTAAATATATATCTGAACTAGTAATACTTAACCAAACTAGTAAACACTTATATGAACTACTAAAAATGTATCCGTATTAGCAAATACTTATCTGAACTAAGAAATATGTATCTCAGCTACTGAATACTTATCTGAACTAAGAAATATTTATCTCAGCTACTGAATACTTATCTGAAGTAGCAAACATCTATCTGAACTACTAAATATACATCTCAATTTCGAAATGTGTTAGTGAAGCCCAAAGGTTAAATAATACCATTAACTGCCATGCATGTCCTAAAAGACGACTAAGTAGGTTTTAATAGTGGAGTTGGCTGTGACATCCCATAGGTCAGATTAACATAAATATTGCTCTGCGGTCGGATATATTTTTCCGAAAAGTGCCTATATCGGTGCCAATATGTAAACCATGACACTACCGCTACAAGGAATGCCACTACATTGACTAAATTCTGCCAATAGGCAACAGTCTTAGAACGAAGCCAGAAGAAGACATCATTCTATTGCCCTATGTATCATTATTTGCTACATAAAACAAACATATGCATGTATGTCATAACTAACCTTTAAATTTCTATCTGAACCTCTGTATACTTATTTGCCAATATTCTTATCTAAACCTTTACATATTTATTTTACCAGTATTCTTACCCGAAATTCGGTACATTTACCTACCAATATTCTTATCTGAACCTCGCCATATTTTCATACCAGTATTCTAACTGAAAACTTGGTAATTAGACTAAACAGGAGATCCAAAAACATCATCATCAACCAAACATATGCACCAACATCAGCAGCAGAAGACGAAGAAATAGACACATTTTATGACGATCTACAAGAAACAATAGATAAAAAACCAAAACAATACATTAAAATAGTAATGGGGGATTTAAATGCAAAGGTTGGACCACAAAGCGATTGGAAGGAAAGACATGCAGTAGGGTCTTTCGCCATCGGCCAAAGGAACGAGAGAGGAGAATGACTAGTAGATTATTGCATAGACAACAACTTGACACGCACGAACACTCTATTCCAGCAACATACTAGACGACTGTTCACGTGGACATCACTAAATGGCAAGACAAAAAAATCAAATAGATTATATCTTAATCCAACACAGATGGCGATCAAGCATTCTATGCGCTAAGACCCCTAAGAGTGCCGACTGTGACACAGACCAAGAACTTCTCATGGCGGATGTAAAAATAAATAAGCTTATAAAGGTTATAAAAGGTGTTAGAACCATCCGCTATGACACCAGCAACATACCAGCAGAATATAAAATCAAAGTTCGCAACAAATTTGAAATAATTCTGGTAGTACAAGAATAATTAACACCAATGAACATTCCAATTATGCAAGAGATATTCTTGTTTCTGCAGCACAAAATCTTATACTCAGAAAAGCTACCAAGAAAAACTGCTACATCTCAGATGAAACTCTCAAACTAATTGAAGAAAGAAGACAAATGGAAACAATGAATTACACAGCAAATACAAAGAAATCACCAAGAAAATAAGGAAGAAAACAAAACAGAACAAAAATATATACTGAAATATATATATATATATATATATATGCAGAAAGGTATACAAGATGAACAAATAAGGAAGAAGTGATAGTACGTTCGAACAGATGAGAACTCTAACAGGCGACTTGAAGCCAGCATTAAACATTATTCAGGACAAACATGGAAACAAATTGACAGAAAACAAAGATATCCTGGAAAGTTTACAGAAAAATGTAAGGAAATGTATGAGGAAATCCACAAAAACACTAACAATAACACCCATAATAGCAGTGAAATATAACCAGAACCCAGTTTAGATGAAGTCAGATAGACCATTAAAATCCTGAAGAGAGAGAAATCTCCAGGGCGTGATAATATAACTCCTGAAATGATCTAGGCAGGAGGAGAAACCACCATCACCATCTATCACACACTCGGCACCAAGATCTGGAAAAGTGAAGTTTGGTTCAAGGAATGGACACGATCAGTCTACATACCGCTACAGAAAAAGGGAAATCTAACACTAGACACCAACTACAGAACCAGTGCACTGATCAGTCACGCCAGCAAAATACTACTTGGTATCATTATGAAAAAACTACAACATTAGCTGGAAGAAGAGTTAAATGCATGTTTCAGACAAGGCAGAGGCACCAGAGACCATATTAAAATATGCGGAACATCATAGAGAAATGCAGAGAGTTTAATGTCGACATCTACACGTGCTTATTCACACACCAAAGAATTCGATTGTGTATATAAAAGAACTTGGAATATCATGAAAGACATGGATTTCCCGCTATACCTAATCCGTTTAAAAAAAAAAAGATACCAAGACCAACAAGCAGCCGCGGGAGTAAATAGTCAAACATCTGGTTGGTTAGAAGGAAAAATAGGTCTGGCAAGGATGTGTCCTATCACCGAATCTCTACAACATTTATGCAGAGAAAATAATGAGGAATGTAAAAAAATGACGGACAGAGAAATAACTTCGACCCACTCAACATCGGAGATCACGAGATACCAGAACTAAGATATGCTGACGCTACAACATTATTGGCACACAGTCAAGCTGGTCCAACACAGTCCAACACCTCACAAACTCTATTAAAGAACATAGTGAAAAACAAAACAAAGTATTTTTAAATGGAAACAATACCAAGATTATGACAAGCGGCAAAACCACTACCTAGTTCTCAATGCGCATCAACAACAGCGAATTAGAAGAGTCACCAGTTTTGAATATCTTGGTTCTTTTATGAACAGTAATGGCGATTGCTATGAAAGAGTCAGAAGGATGTTGACTATCGCGCCAAAGATGCTCATACAAATGAAAAACTTATGGTTGAGCTGCTGAAAAACAATAAATCTAACATTCCTAAGAGCTTGCTTATTCCCAGTGGCAATATATGTGTGTGAATCCTGGACAACCACCATCAAAGTGAAAAATAAAATAGTAGCATTTGAAACAGAATGTAACAGAAAAATCCTCAGAATACGATGGACCAAAAAGATCACCAATGTAGCCATCCTGAGAGAAATGAATGTAAAAGAAAACTGGCTAAACAGCATGGTTCTTTTTCCAGAAAACTGTAATATTTTGGCCATATCACACGCCATGACGGCCTAGAGAAAACCATAATGGAGGGGGTGATGCCAGGGAGATGAACAAGAGGCAGATCAAGAAGAAGATGGACGTAAGACATTAAATACCACCTGAATATGACAATAATAGAAGCAGGAAGACTAGCTCAAGATAGACAGAATTTTCGAAAGGCTGTGATGACTGCTACATCCTGTTCAGGATATGCTACCTAATGATGATGATGATAACTATTATACAGTAATAGAAAATACAAAGTTACACTCGTAAAAATGTAGTACGACAACATCATACCATTAGGCTAAGAAGGGTAACAGCTCCATAGAAGACACCAGATGGTCCCTGGCCAACAAGATCAATTTTCGAACTTGTGGCGTTCACTGTAAGACTATAGGCATCTGATGTGTTCAAAGTAATGCCATCAACTTGTAAATGAGCATCTCCGAGTTTTAGATGTATAATGTTTGGACCTGGCACCACGGTGGAGGTTGACTGTAGATCGAGTGATGCTGAAAAAGAGGACTAAATGTGAGGATTAGGCCGTTGATCATTCTTCGTATTATTTTCATAGTCGTTAGAGGAATGCACCTGTGTCTCCGAAAAAATACGTACTTTTCTAACGTCAGTCAATAAATCCAACCACCAAAACATTAAATGATTTTTATGATTTTATTACCATACATTTAAAAAAAAATAACCAATATTAATATAATAGCTCCGAAATGTGCAAAATCTTCAATGAATTACATTATTTCATGATTGTCAACCTGTATGTTGTTAGCTCCAGTAACTTCAAGAAGATAACACCGTTTCATATTTTGACTTTTTTCTGTCAACCTTAAAATCACTATGCCAATTGTGTGACAGAACTATATGATTCCCATGTATCTGCGTCTTGTGAAATCTCGTAAACTATTCGTGACATAGCGAAAATGTTTAATAAACTGTATGAGAATGTCCAAGTCAAACATTGTTTCATATTTTTGACCCCATTTGACGTCCTTTTCAACAACTTTCATCAATTCAGGGACTCCTATGAAAATAGCTCAAAAAAATTTAATCCGTTTTCGCTTTAGAAGAAAATATTTTAAAAGAAAATAGTACAAATAAAACAAGCGATACATTTTTTTTCATGCACTTTAATTATTGGTGTAAAAAACTATTATTAACGTCAATCTTTGTCAACCCCCCCACCCCCTATTTTGCCAGAAAGCTGTGCTAAATACATTCGATAGGTAAACGTGACAGAAAACACAAACAAGTGAAGTTGGATGTTTCTGTTTAAATGGCCCAGATATCGCTGCCAAAATCTCAACAATGACATAACGCGTTCCACTCTCAGAACTACATCCTATTAACCAGCAGGACTTTGAGAACGAATGAGGAAGATGAAGTTCAGTAGAATAATAATTGTCATATACGTTTTAGCGCTCATTGTGCACCTCTTCAGCTCATTATCACTTTCAGTTTATATCGCTCAGTGTGCACCTATAAGTTTACTATCCCTTTCACTTTATAGCGCTCGTCGTGCACCTATAAGTTTATTATCCCTTCCACTTTATATCGCTCAGTGTGCACCTATAAATGTACTATCCCTTTCACTTTATAGCGCTCGTCGTGCACCTATAAGTTTATTATCCCTTCCACTTTATAGCGTTTACTGTGCACATATATGCTCCTTAATCCTTCCACTTTATAGCGATTATTGTGCATTTATAAGCTCATATCCCTTCCAGTTTATATCGCTCACTGTGAACCTATAATTTTAGTTTTCCTTCCACTTTATAGGGCTCATTGTGCACTTGTAAGCTTATTATCCTTTCTACTTTATAACGCTCGTTATTCACATATAATGTCGCTATCCTTTCCACTTTATAGCTTTTATTATGCATCTATAAGCTCATTATCCCTTACAAAACCTAGACATAATCAACTATTCTACTTAAGCACGTTTTATTCACTAAAAGAACACTTTCCCCATTTGTCTTATTTCCAGATAAAGATCATTTTGAGCGAAACTTTGATTCAGTTTGTATTTTGCAAACAGTTGATTTGTTGGTTAGTGATCCAACGGGCTTATGCCCTTTGACCAACATAATAGTGCTGGAAAGTCTGTGGATTTTCTACCCACCCCGGGCCAGAGCCAGAAAATAACTATCACACCTCCAAGTAGGTAGGTTTCAACCTACGCAAAGCTCCAAGCCCATGCAGCCAAGATATAGTTCACTGTGCTCATTCCCAACCACCAATTACCTACTGGTTATGTCGAACTTCTCTATGGTTTCAGGCATGCAACCAAATGTTCAAAGCAGGTTTTCCACGTCCCGAGTTACTGTGCCTTTATGATGGGCCTCAGTCATTAAACAAACAGTACAAGCAGTAAAACTAAAACGTTTTGTGTTTCACAGTTTGGTTTACAGTGTTAGTGCAGTACCATCTATTATCGGTAGAGATAGTCACATTATTGTGAATAGATCTGTTGTCAAGAAGAACAATCAAACTCCGATATACAAGTGTATACATTTAACAACTGCTTCTGCTAAACAAAGGGGAATAAAAACATTAAAAACAGTGTTAAAGGTTCAGATAAGTGCAAACATACAGGTTAAACTTGTTCAACTGACGATCTCTATAGAAGTAGAAACATGATAAACGTTCAGTGAATATAAAGGTAATATGAGTTATCAACCTAATGTTTCCCATAAGTACTCGGCTGGTTAGCCAGTGGGTGTCAAGAAACCTCATAACTAGCGTTGGCTACCGCACTTGCCCAGTAGTGATGGCGCCATTCCTTGACCTTTCCAGAGCATAAGCACGGGTACCCTACTTCCTGGTGGCTGGATGAATCACATTAGTACGGTAATATTTATTTCAAACCACAAATAGAAAGTGCCTGGTTTGAGGGCAAATAACATATCATTGCACTATTCTAAAAAATCTTCACTCTCGAGGACATCTGTAACGACCAAGCTACAGGAACGACATGTAGCAGCTATTCCATTAAATTTTTTTTAGATCAATCATATACAATAATAACAACCAACTGTTGCGATGTCTGACAAACTCACCTGCAAGGTAGAGAGCTTCGTTTTCAAGTTGCCTCTCATAAGACACTACCCAAGATTTGGTAATAGCAATCTTAATAGGTTCCCCATTGGAACCTAGAACAAGACTGGCTGGTTTAGGAATAACGCGGATCTCAGATTTGTACGAGGAATCAGTCACATAGTTTCTCTCATAACGAACCTGTGCGAATATAACAAGTGCTTATAACAATAATTTTAGATACACATTGTAATATAGTACACAACAACTGCACTATCATCATTGGTATCTATTTAGTATAGAAATGATGATGAAATAATCCCTTTAGTACAAATTGAACGGCAGCACAACATACTTTTCGCTTCCTTGGCGGAAATAACACGAACATCTGGATGATTATTGGAGAGAAAACGCAGAAGACGAAGAATAAGAGACATTCGTCTTTGTTTTTGAGAGGTGGTGTGTGTATGTGTGTGTGTGGTACTTATTATTTGTGTGTTTGAGAGGTGGTGTGTGTGTGTGTATGGTGCGTATTATTTGTATTTGAGAGGTGGTTTGTGCAGCATGTAGTCTTTGTTTTTGAGAGGTGATGTGCTTGTGTGTGGTACGTAGTGTTTGTGTTTGAGAGGTGGTATGTGTGCGGCACTTATTCTTTGTGTTTGAGTAGTGGTGGTAATGGTGGTGTGTGTGTGTGGCACTTAGTCTTTGTGTTTGAATGGTAGTGTGTGTGTGTGTGTGTGTGCAGATGTATTAATGATAGTTGCTGCCTTCAATCATAATGTACAGTCCCGATGTCTTAATGATAATTTGTGCAGTGGTATCAAAGATAGATAATAGACAAACGATAGAACAGAAGATATTAACATTTACGTTTTCACAAAAACGTTTTCATCAGGGGATTCATCAAAATATCAACACAGTATTCAGAGGAAAAACAAAGAAAACATATATATATATATATATATATATACACACACACATTTTATAGAACTAAATTGAAGTACAAATTCAATCATTGTTCACACACTGATAGCATTTACTTTCTGACCTAACCTGAGGGGTGTAAGGATTATACTCATCAGCGTCGAAGCGCTTCCATTGTTGTACTTCTGATCTAGCTTCCACAAATCGAAGATCTTCTCCTTGGGTGCTTGCGATAACAGCAGGCTGTAGATTAGGGTACGTAATGTACCAATTGAACAAAGAATCTGTTCGTGACACAGAGTAGTCACCAATCTGAAGATAGAAGGAGTCAACAATAGGAACATTTATTGCAGAAGTGGCTAACACATGGCGCATTGCATGACCATTAATTTCACATTATACACTCATTCTAACAATAACAAGAAGCCTAGTCATATAAAACCATTAAGAAATCATGTTTAAAGAATCCAGATATCATTAAATCATTCAGGAAAATATCATTACTCTCTCAAGCCCTTACCATCAATTATTACACTGACTGTTGTTTGAGTTTCAAGATATTTTATCTTGAGATACAAGAAATCAAATATTTAGTGGGACTAAATGTGTGTCCAAATTAAAAGTAAATTCACTTCTTTGTGCTGTCGATGACAAAAGTGCAATATTAACATCTCTGTATTTGAGTCCTGGGTTGTACAAGCTGAGACTCCCTCCTTCTTCTAACATCCAAAACCAAGGTGCATAGAAGGTTTTTTTTCAAGTCACTTTACAACTATGTCCATATTAACATATTTTTTAGAGAATGAAATATGGGTATATGTGTTGATTGGCGCATTTAAACTGGAATCTAAAAAATGGACGCATTAAATGCAAATGGTTAACCACCGCCCATTTAATGTGAAGCAACATCTAATATGTATGCGTTTTCCTGCAGGCCAGATGTATCCGGTGCAGAGAAACTGTCGTATTGATGCCTCAATATGAGCTCACTGATTTACTTTGGAATATGAAAGGGGTAAGTAAGAGTGGAACATAGTTCGTCTAGTTTACATCACCATCTATCTATGAAATCCAAAGAGCTCACTAACATACATCATACATCATAAAAAATGAGAACATCTGAACTAAATTGTTTAACACGATTTTCTCGCTCAATTAATGAAAACAATAGGTGTCTATCGCAGGTAATGATGACAACAGTTTCAGACTTGTGTTAGTGCATGTCTATGGAGTGTGCGGAGTTGATGACAACAGTTTCAGACTTGTGTTGTTGCATCTCTATGGTGTGTGCGGAGATGACTGAGAAGTCCAATCCTGACATAGAATCCCCATTTGGGACACAAATGCTCAGAACTAGGCATCTTTGTGAGCTTGTCTGTTATTTTTTCGGGCAGCACGTTTTCTCTGTGCCTCTCAGGTTTGATGCTTCTCTTCGATGCATGAACCGTGCCAACTTTTCGATGCTGGAGCTGTTTAGAGATATTTTTAGTGCTATTGAATGATTTATTCTGACCAGCAGCCAACCTTTTTCCCCTGAGGAGCTCATTATACATCAGCTGTTTTGTGATGTGTTTGTCAGTCATGCGCACATATCCGACCCATCTCCGCTGGGCCTTCTTGAGCATTGTATGAATGCTTGGAATGTTTACTCTAGTGAGAACTTCAGTATGAAGCACTTTTTCGTGCCACCTTCTGCGAAGTTTTTGGATACAGCATGTGTTAAGGCGATTTAACACTGCCGTACATTTTCCAGGTACCACAAGCGTATAGCAAGGTAGTGAACTCAATGGTGAGGTAGACCTTTAATTTTGTATGGACGCTAATGACTTTTCGTTCCCACACATTGTCGCTAGCCTGCCAAAAGCAATATTCGCTTTAAAGATTGTTTTATTGACTTCGGCATCAACACCATGTACCATGTAACCGACAAGATAAGTGAATTTGTCGACTAGTAGGAGACAATTGTTATTGACTTTGATAACTGCGGTACATCATCTCCGTTTTATTGACGTTGATGTTCAGGTCAAACGTATTACACGATTTAGAAAACCTTACATGCTGGCGTGTTTATCTTTCTAGGAGCTGGCAATGAGTTCACAGTCATCAGTAAACAGCACATCTATGATGGAGGCATGTAGTCGTCTTTCACTTTGGAGGAGTCTTGTATTCGTCGGAGATTAAATAGCTCTCCATTTGTCCTGTATTTAATGTTATTACATCATTTTCAGAACCCTGGAGAGTGTCCATGTGCAGGGCAATTAACATCATGCAGATACATATCGGGCCAGTACTCAGAGTTGTTTAACACCATTTGTAACTTGAAATGCATCTGACAGCTCACCGTCGCTTATTGCACTGACCATAATGTTATCGTGAAACTGCTGGACGCTCTTGATAAATTAACGAGATAACCACATTTTCTCATGATCTGTAGTAGTTAATTTCTGTTGAGTATCAAAGGCAAAAATAAATGTAAAATCTATGAATCATGTAGAGATTGCACGGTTGTTATTCACATACCTCCTGAGGCTGTCCTGCTGCAAATATCATTTCGACAGTTCTGTGGCCTGCTATAAAGCAGCGACACTGACCCTCTGGATATTGTTAGAGTTAGTCGTTTAGGCGGTTGTAGAGGAATAGGGTAAGTATCTTGCCAGCAATCGACAGGACAGGGATTCCCATATGGTTATCTAGTGATCACAAGACTGGCGATGACCCTTGCACCTGTAATGGTGGATTTTTCGTTTCTTGTGGAAGTTCTTTGGTGCAGAATGGATAGAACAGATCAGTCCGTTTCTGAATCAGAATATGACCTCCTGTCCTGTAGATTTCTTCGGACATTGAGTCAACACCGGATGTTTTGTCATTGGATAGTTGGTTGGTTGCTTTCGTATCTTCACCCATGTTACTATGAACATAGACTACGTCGATTGAAAATATAATGCACATAAACATGAGTTATATAAGTATATAACGTTATCTTTTAGCATAAAATGTGCACACATCCATGGATATCCTGCTAGAAGGATATACCACTGAACTTTTTAACACCCCAAAATGCAAAATCACCAGTTTTGCTTACTTAAATAAAGGGAAAGTAGCACATAGTCTCAAATTAAACACCCTCCCTCCTCCTTTCTATGAATCATATCTACCGCCTTTGATTAATTTCTCCTGCCGAAGACGGATGTGTCATGCCATTTGCGCAAATCAAACGGCGACACAACACATTTCCATTCTCTGGACTAGATCCTGCTGGAAATCTAGTAGCATCATAATCCTGCTACATGGGAGATCCAGCGGGAGTTTGATAATGAACGCTGAAGAAGAAGAATTTTCTGTGAGAGAATTAGCCTTGTAACTCGGGCTTTCTATTATAGTGTTGGTTGTGAGAGTTGAATACTCACTGCATATTGGACAGACAATACACGTGTTAATGATAAATTCTTCTAGTCTTCCATAGGGAACATAGACACATGTGCACATATGAAATAAAATAGAGATGTATACAGGTCTACAAGAATTCACTCATTTAAATAGTGAAAGGACGAACTTGTATATAGTATGTACATGTATGCCGACATGATTCCTAATCAAAAACGATACCACAGAGAGCAAGTAATGGTGCAAGAAGAATATGGGGATACACAAAATCATGGACAAATAGCATCACAGACCGGACAAGTGAAGATGTTTTTCTCACTCATCCGCATCACTAAAGTTAGAAATCGCTGAAGAACTATGTGTTTGATGCATCAAATGTAGTACCCGAACGACTCTGGCAGGGTATTTATGAATTAGGATATATATATTGCGGCAAAGAGCGACATATGGAAGTCAAAGCAAAGATCCTTTCGGAGCACAGCCTATCCAGTTTGTTAAAATGCACCAGGAACAATATTAACAATTTATATTTTATCGCCCGTATGTTGCCGGGGCCCGAAAGGGGAGCAAAGAACAGCAACACTGTTTATCGTCCATGCATGTTGTCAGAGGTGACTAAGGAGGTTATGGGATGGAGCTTGCTATCTCATCTTATATAGGGTCACTGACCCAAAGCCATGCTGAAGTAGGATGTGTCAGGCCGAAAGGCGCAGATATTGCAGAAATGCTGTAAACCATGACACAACGGATTCCATTCTCCGGACTACATCCTGGTAATCTGCAGGAGTTTGAGAACGAACGCACAAGAAGAAGACGAAGAAGATTTTATCGACACGATCTTCTTCTTCCCCCGCCCTTTGGAAACATTGGTAGTCGATCCTATAAAGAACTGATACCTATGAGTTTATATAAATTACATTCGTGTATGTGGGACTTGGAAATCTCTGAAAACCCTCTCCTTTAAAAAAGAAATGCCGTAGAAAGTACGAGTATAACCTGAATCTGAAAGTAATACTCTACCAATTGGCACATGATGCAAGAGTGTCATGCTGGTACACACTTGGGATGTACAAACAGCACATTTTATTTGTCTCCTGTTTTGTCACTGTGAAATTAAACAATAAAATAACGGTGTCATACTGTGATAAATCTGCAGTGTCATTAAAACAACAGGACACGATTTGACGCATCATCTGTCCTTGTCTCTTGCTGCTAGTACGTCCTGTTCATTATTGATAACACTTTTAAATATTCCTGATTATAGCTATCAAACAACCATGTCACCTTGACGCCTAAATTACTCGCATATAGGGTGTCTATAAAGTCGCTATGCACTTATGTCTCACTGATCCGAACCAAGTACTCAAATAATATGAAGTACTGTTACCACCAATGTAATTAAGTGCACATTGATCTTTTAGACACTGTTATTTACTTACATGCAATTTGATCTTCCGTGTTCCTCCCGCCGTTAAAGTAATAAAGCTTGCAGTTGGTTTCAAATAGAAGTGATCGCCTTGAATGTGAGTCAAGCTAACACTTTGATCTTTTAGCACTACCTCTTTATTTCCAAGAATTCCAATCAAGTCAGGTTCTATTCTGAAGACGCAGTTAAGATGTATTTCCCAATCGCCGTAAGTCAGGTTCAAATCTACCGCCTGGTTTTCAAGAATTATTTCTGCTTCAAAAGTCCCGTATTGTTTTGTATTCGTTAACACTTTCCATTTAACCTTCAAACCTGCAGCCATATTGTTGAGATCATCTTGATCCCAAACGTGAGCCAACACAGAAGCTGGTAGACAAAATAAATATAACACATAATGCATAAATTCGGAGACAAACATATTGATTAATCTAAACAGATTTCAAGTCTGCTCGATTCTTTTCTATCCATTATAATCAAATCATGCATCAAACGCAAGTACTGTGTCTAATTAGTATGGTGTATCAATAAGTAATTATATCCCATTAAAAACAAATTGCTAGTATGGTGCTCTGAATGACCATGTCTTTAAAAAACCTTAAATAACTAATGATTACTATTGCTAGTATAATGGTCGGAAAATGAAAATAATTTTCTAATATTCTGTCTTCGCAATCTCCCTTGGAGAACATTCAAACTAGACAGTATAGTTTCCTGGGAAAGCTCTGGTTCTGGTGACCACTACATACATCAAATGCAGTCGGTGTAGCACCCATAGAGATTATTTTCGACACCCCAGTAAAAAAGGTCGCTTTAATCACTAAAATACAGCTAATTTACAACCGTTCATCGCTTTTTCTTTGTAAAACTGTTCATTTTCTTCATGTATTTAGCATTCCATTCGTTTCCATTACGCTTCATGTGAGGTGTTCTTTGATATTCGTCTAACCGTTATGTCGTGCAAGACAGCTTAACATGCCATGTATTCCGAAATGATATAACCAAGATCAAACACAATTAATTTACTAAGAGAAAAACAAATGACTAAAGCATCATCTTCCAACTCAGAATGAGACATTGAGCTTAACTACCATATGAACAGAATAAATCCAAATCATGAACCAACTCACACAACTGTATACATTGCAGTCCCGATTATCAGTGAATCATATTCTATTGAAATATATAAGACTACATCACGTTAGAGAAGACCATCTCACTTCATAGCCTTTAATATAAGACATTTTATGCGGAGGTATTGTCTTGTCTTGTCCAATCAATGTGTGCTGAGTAATGGTTTGAGAACGCCTGTTGTAAGGTCTTCACCTGGCGACACCAGATGTGAGTAGGATCTTCACTTGTCGACACTTTAAGTGAGTAGGGTCTTCACCTGGTGACACTTGAATTGATTAGGGTCCACTAAACGACACTTGAGGTGAGTAGTCTTCACCTGGTGACACTTGAAGTGAGTAGAGTCTTCACCTAGTGACATTTGAAGTGAGTAGAGTCTTCACAAGTTGATAATTGAAGCGAGGGGAGCCGCGTAGCGCACTGGCTTCACATATGAGTGGTCCTGGGTTCATTCCTCAGTTGAGGCGGAAATGTTTTTCAGATCGCAACGGCTCCCACGTCGACCCAGCCTTACATGGGTACCGGATTTATCCGAGAAGTAAAGACTGCGAGGGAGAGGAAATGGCTACCGCCCTCATTTGCAGAGCCTCTGAAATGTGAGATCGCTAACATCTGACATCCCTACGGCATTAATAAATGCTATGGGTTACTTTACTTAAGTGAGGAGGGTCTTAATCTGGTGACACTTGAAGTGAGTACTTTCTTCATCTGGCGACACTTGAAGTGAGTAGAGTATTCACCTGGTGACACTTGAAATGTGTTGGTTCTTCACCTGGCGACACTTGAATTGAGTAGGATCTTAATCTGGTGACACTTGAAGTGGGTGGTTCTCATCTTGTGACACTTGAAGTGGGTGGTTCTCATCTTGTGACACTTGAAGTGAGTATAATTGAATCAATCACACAGATATTCCAGATGGCTGTTTAACGTCATCCTGTTGTGAATGCAAAGCTATTTCCTCAATTCGGAAATATTCTCGTGTTCCGATGGTAGCGAAAACCAAGATTAGATTTGCCATAGTTTTAGTAGAATCGTGCTACTAGACCGTCTATATTGCAGGTATATATTAGGTATGTCTCAAAATACAAGATACCTTGTTCATTTTCAGCATTGCAAAAATTGAATTCATCACCATTCATAGTGCAATAGAAACCTACTAAATGTAAATGTTGCTAACACAATAACTATATCGCTAACACGGATTGTTTGCTACTTCTCGATTAGGGTGTGCCAGAAACGTGCGTTTAATGCAACAACTTCAAACATGGACATTGACTAAATACATGTGAACGTTTTTCACGAGTGTAATCAGACGAATACGAAAACCATTACATATTTTTTTCGTTCGCTTGGAACATGCTTATATCTAAAGTTTTGTTTGTTTCTCTTATAACCTTGACTGTGTTCTGTGACTCGTACAGAGTTATGCAAAGTTTTCTTCTACTGTTCTTTCTCTGGGCCAGTGTATTTGCCTCATAATTTCATATACCTGGCATTCCTAAAGAATATGTTTTTCTGTCATAGGTGCCTGTCCATATGTATACATGCCATGTTGCTAATCTTGCTTTGTATATGTGGCTGCGGAATAGGTTGTGTCCTGTTCTGAGGCGCAGAATGACGAACTTCTTCTATTCTGATAATAATTTGGTGGTCATCTTGTGTTGGAGTTGGTTTCCTAATTGAACTGATCATCTGTTTCTTTTGATGGCACATTATTAGCACATAAAGTTGATCATCAGTAGCTCCCTCCTTAGCGAGAAGATCCGGTTTCTCGTTTCCAGGTATTCCACAATATGATGGTATCCACTGCATATCTACTTTACTCTGATTGCTTAGTTCGGTGAGTAGTGCTTGCTGTAGTGTTAGGTCTTGTTGTTTTCTAGACTAGAACGCTTGGAGTACTGATCTTGCATCTGTCAAGAATATTACAGGCTGTGATTAAAGAGAGTACTCATCAATTTTTCAGTTGTCACCTTGATTGCCTGGATTTCTGCATCGTAATTACGATAGAATTTCCCCGTTACTTTAATTGCATCCCTAAGATCGTTTGGTTACTATTTATATATTCCTGCTTCTCCATTATTTATTGTATTTTCTGCTGACCCATCTGTATATAATCTCATTCATATGTCTTGTGAATATTCGTTATACAGTAGACTGAGAGTAACTGCAGGCTTACATTGTACACTATTCTGTTCATTCCCACTGAAAATCCCTTTCACCTCAGTTTGAATATGACTAGTGAATCCACTATCCTTTCTCCAAGAGGTTTGTTCTGGTACAGAGTTTAGGGGGCTGTCAACTTCAACCTTTTTCAACCGTGGAATGGTTTTCCTTTGGTTATGTCGGGACGTATAGTGTGACCTAATGACCTGGGTTCTCCTGTTTGGGACTGGTGGTTTGACCTGGGATCTGGTCTGGTTGTCCTGAAAAGGACAATACATACTGGGGAGTAAATCCAAGTAACAGTATGAGATTCATCGTGATATGGGCATATGCGACATAAGTAAAGTAGAACGACCAATGATTAGAATACTGCATTACATTAAACACATAACCCTCTCACGACCGTAGAAATGAGAACACTTTGGAAACATGCACACAAGAATCCCGTCATTCCTCTCTGTTCTGAGTTCCTTGCTTAAGTGTGGAAAATCTTAATCCTGTTCAGTCTTTAATATTACCAATCTATGCTTTCTTTTGGCCCTTTCTTTTTCCCCAGCAACTGCTGTCCTCTGCAGGATCATCATCATCATCAGGTGCCATGCCGGCTGGCGTAGGCGGTCCACAGCTCTCTGTCCACAGTATTATGTATCAAAGTCGTTGTTGTTTCCTTGCCGTGGCAGGTTGTCAAACTGTCTAATATTTTCTCACGTTGTCGCCCTCTTTCTCTGTTGCCTTCAATTTTGCCTGTTGTGACTATGTTCTCTAAACCTGCCTGTCTCATGAAGTGGCCAAAAAAGACGATTGCATTTTCTTATATTATTGATTAAGGTCCGTTTCGCATTTGACTCTTTCAACACATCTACGTTAGTTTTTCTGGCAGTCCATGGTATTCTCAATATTCTTCTGTAGAACCACATCTCTGTTGCCTCTAATTTCCCACTTTCCAGTTTGTTTTCCTGCAGGAAAGCATTGAAAAAGGACATTATAATATAATAAGACCCAAACCAGTAGAATCACAGTGGTACCACATTTACGAGATTAGCGTAAAAAGACCCCACCCCTCCCAAACCTCTGCCCTCAGCCATTCGAATAAGTGTAGAATATAAAATTCCCTGTCATTCATTGATGTTGACAAACCTTGTTTTTTTTTACCGCATCCTCGTTTTCACCCTCAATTGTTCCATGCAAAATAGTTTTAGAAAGTGATTCCAGTGATTAGAGAAGAATATCAGAGATGGAGATGGTTGGTTAGAATGTAGATGTACATCGTGAGATAGCCATTGACCGAGAAGGTGAAGACACTATTTTTGTTTGTTCTTAAAGACACCACAAGACGTAATTGTAAGTCTGCTTTGACAGATTATAGTCAAGGAAACACGAAGACGCTAACAGATGGTATAAGATTATGAACAGCGTAAATACTAATCTGGCATAGAAAAAAAAACATTTAACGAGTCAATGTCTCATGTTGTATGTAATAATGATCCACACTTTAATGTTCTAATTATAATGTTATTTTCGCTAATATTAGATTTCCTTCTGGCTTGGAAGTGCGAATTATAATATCACTTCTGTCATTCCTAACCTACCATGAGAACAAGGAATATAACCGGGAGAGTGTGGGATGAGAATCAGTCAAGTCATGTTCCTCCTTAAGTTTGTTTACTTCAGTCAGACTTTTGTTGACTTTTCCCACAGAGAAGGCAGTCAATGTCTGGCTTAAGATAATATTTTGTAATCCTGTACACATATGACATTCGTTTCCTAAATTTAACTAAACATGACAGCATTCGGCGACCACTAGTGACCATATTTATTACTATGTTTATTCTGTAATATACACACACACAAGTAGCCTAAAATAAAAACAAATTTAATTATTCATAAATTAGTACGAAATATTTGAAAAACATTTTTTATAAGAACGATAGAAATAATGTCCATTGTTTATTTGTCAACAATACTAAAAATTGTATTTTGACGACTCAATTATAGTTTGTTTGAAAGTGTATCATTCTATTGTGAGAATTTGTTTCCTGGTTGATTGTTGCAACTGTTGTAGATTTACGTTAACAGTTTGATGATTTGAAAAGGTAAAATAAGAAGAAAATGTGGATTGGTCACGCTTGTTTTCTTATGTGATGAGTAGTGTCATTATTGTGAATAAAGACCATAAGGCTTGTTTATTTATTATTTATGTGTGTTTATTACATGATTTCGGATGAGTGAGGTTGTATCTATTTTGTGTGTGTGTGAGTTAAATGTAATTGTAAAACGTGCTCTTGTGAATGTATCTGTAGGTGTTCATTATTTCTTAGTATATTTGTCAGTGATTCTCAAAATAGCCTACATAATAACCCCCCTCCTCACATTTACATTTACAAAGTCGCTCGTAACGAAAACCTAGTTACATGATAATGTGCTTCTCAATTAAACAAACCTGCAGATACGAGGGTGGAGGTGGAGGCTCAACTTTCTTTTTTTTTGGAATGAAATTAGAACTACATTTATACTTTGTTCACTCTAAGAATGAAGTGGGTAAGTGCTTCTGATTGGTTGTTAGACGCAGACGCATTAATCGATTGCTAAGCATCCCCCAATAATATTGTTTTTAAATTTCGTTTTTAAATGTTGCTTAAATATTGTTTTTAAATATTTTAAATAATATTGTTTTTACATATGGTAAGCTGTTTAAAAATTACCTGTTGTCGCGGAGTAATAGGGGGGGGGGGGTGTGCTTTGACCCACTTCATTTTTGAAGTGAACAGAGTATAGCACAACTCAAGAAGTTAACATTATACTTAACACACCTCATGTCTCTTTATAACAAACACACACATTTTGTGGCTTTCCCAAAGAGTGTCATTCAAAGGATGTGAATTTTTTTAAGACCGCATCCTCTTAACAAATTCGTATCTTCGACACTATGGCTGTAAAAAAAGCTGAATAAATTTTATCATGGTTTACAGCTGACCTGACATATCTTGAAATTTTATCTGCCAGCACATCCGACTTTCACATGACGTGAGTCACTTTGATTTTCTTTAGTCGCCCCACCCCTCCCCTCACCCAACCGTTCTTAGTCATCTATCGAGATATGCATGACCGGATAATGTGTTACTATTCTTTGCTCTTATTCGGGCCTTCACAACACATCCTTTCAATATTAATCCTAAATCTTACAGCTCTTTCTTCTTTTGTGTTCGTTCTTAAATATTTGCATATGTGCAGGATGTAACCCGGAGCACAGAATATGATGTGTCATGGTTTACAGCTTGACTGCGATATTTTTACATTTCGGTCTGACACATCCAACTTTCTCACTACTTCTGGGTGCGTTTTACGGTCTGTATGATATGACAGCAAACTCTACTCCGAAAACTTTCTTAGTCGTATCCTACGGAATGCATGCCATATAATGGTGTCATACATCTTTCTTCCTCTTTGGGGCTTTTCAACACTCAGGCAAAATCTCATTGCAATATATCAACACCTTTAATCTCATTGCAATATATCAAAACCTCAAATCTCGCTGCAATATATGAACACCTCAGATTTTACTGTAATATACGAACACATCAAATTTCATTATAATGTATAAGTATGTTGGTTATCTTCTTCGAACACCGGACACGTCCATGGGTACTCAGATCTCCGTTTTAGTAAATCTTTCAGGGCATAATGGCTGATAATTCCGGTTCTACATTGGTGCACTCCTGTTTTTGAAATCTTTGTCAGGTGTTCTCTACGGGCCACGCCTTCATCACTTTCAATTAGCGCATTATCGACAATGACTCATGCTCATTAATTTCAAAATCTTTTGATCGTGAAGACTCACGATAAGCAATGTCTTCTCGATCCATAGGCTGACCATCTGTTGTGGTGGCGAGGCTAACTAATTGATCGGCTGCTTGTTTCTCTCCACGCCCGTGTCAGGGGACAAAAATAAGCGTAAGTTTTCGCAGTGTGTCCGCATTTTAGGTCTCTCTTTAGTGATTCCACCCATTCCCTACATACATCATCTGTTTTGACTTTCTGAACCATATTCATTGAGTCACGTAGTATGGAAATACGCTTGCGATTCCAGGCAGCTAAGTGCCTGCGTTACGACAAATACTTCCATTGTTAGACTGCTTGTTGTTGCGGTAGAGGAACCACTGCCTTCGTGTGCTGTTCTTCCCTTTGATCTGGCAGTAAAAGCCCAAGCGCATTGGTGGTGACGGATGACGACGCGTCTGTGTAAATCACAACATCTGTGTCATCGGCATGCTCGCAGATGAGTGCCTTGACCTCAGCACCATGCTCACTGGGCTGTGTTCTCTGCACTCTCTATTGAGTATAATACGGTCTTAGTCAAGTATTTTTGTCGAGCATATTCTTAGTCAAGTATATTCTTAGACAAGTATTTTTGACTCAATGTATGTGTTAATTAGAGATCACGGCGTAGCCAGGTGAGGTTTCCCCGATACAACACTGCGACAGGATTAGCAATCCGACAGTGATAATTCAAGTCGCTCGTAGAAAATGGAGTTGATTGCCGGAGAATAAACAACGAACAAGAAAACATCATATTAAATATGCTACAATTAATATAAGCGGGCTAAGAAATAAAATAAAACAAGATCTGATAGACGAGATGAAAAAAGAGGCATTAAAGTACTAGGAATTTCGGACACTAGAATTAAACAGAAAGGATGCAAGAGAGTATATCAAAATTACACATTTATATTCAGCGGGGTTGACCCACTTTCAAAAGCTAAATCATGGACAACGACAGCAAAAGACAAACGTAAGCTTGTGACAGCTGAAATGGCGTGCTTACGCAGAATCCTAGGAATATCGTTAAGAGACAGAGTGAGGAATGAGGACATCCGACAAAATACCGGCACCACCTCAAACTTAGAATACATCAAGAGACAACAGATCAAATGGTGTGAACACATCAGCAGACTACCATCAAACAGCATACCACAGCAAGTTATGCTACACAGATACAGCGAAGGCAGACCTAGAGGCCGACCTCGAAAACGATGAACCACTGAAATAAAAGAAGATGACAAATTCCACAATATACCCAGCACATAAGAGGACCGTCTCCAGAAAACTCTTCTACCCCTGACGCCGAAAGGCAACAAAGGGTTTCAGCGAATAGTTTGACGGTCTTAGTGTGATGAGTGTAATGACCTAGACTGGCTCTTGATATATCATAGGAATAGGTATCCATTCCTCGCCAGGAGTTATGCTTTTTGGGGCGCAGATCTTTTTAACTGTATCGGCGACACAATGTATGAACATCGCCAATCTTACTGCAATATATGAACACCTCAAATCTCACTGATTCAAGTGACGTATTCTCTCCAGAACGTTGTATTCCCAATGAACTGTCTGAACTCTTCTCTGTCTTGGTCCATTCCACTTGCATTTTCCAACGACGTATTCATGTTTAATGTCGTCAGCCCATCTATCGTAAGTCCAATATGGCGGCTTTGCAGTGACTTTCTTGATAGTTAGAGGCATGCTACAGATCACAGTAAGTAAGTTATGCTACATTTCAGAGAAAGATATAGGCATGCCAAGGGTCAGAGGACGCTAGAGGAGTGCTACAGGTCAGAGCAAGTTAGAGGCATGCTAAAGATCAGAGGAAGTGAGAGACATGATACAGGTCATAGGAAGCTAGATGCATGATACAGGTCAGAGGAAGTATGAATCATGCTACAGGTCGGAGATAGTTAGAAGCATGCTACTGGTCACGGGAAGTTAAAGGCATGCTACAGGTAAGATGTGGGCACCCGTTTATGCAGGCGGACCGAAAAGATTTTGTTGTAAGTCTCATAGAGCTCGAAGTAGTGTTTCCGGAGCTCGGGGAGGCACGGAGGATGCATGGGACAGTGCATAGAGTACTTTTACGAGGCGTGTTCAAATGAAAACGGGACTTGTGGATTTATTTAAAAAGTATCATACGCAATTTAATATTTTCAACGGAATTGAACAAAGCAACCACTTGTGAATAAGAATGCACCTGGGTTCATCAGAAAAAATCTCCGTATGCATTTAGGCAAGCATCCCACTGTTTAGGTAGACGTCGAATGCCGTCCGAGAAAAAGTTGTGTGGCTGTTCTCTGAACCATGTGGTCACCGCTGTCTTCACGTCTGCGTCGCTGTTGAATCGCTGTCCCTTTAGTGCTTTCTTCAACGGTCCGAACAAATGGAAATCACACGGGGATAAATCGGGACTATAGGCTGGGTGATGAAGAACTTCCCAATTCTTCTTTGCCAATGTTTCCTGCACAATTTTTGCGACGTGCGGACGAGCGTTGTCCGCAACATACGCACCCACTCCATCACTCTGGTCCTCGACAAACATTTGTCACCATATGCTGCCTTCATTCTCCGATGAATGTCTACTGCTTGACATCCTTCAAATGAAAGAAACTGGATCACAGCACGCTGATTCACTTTGGACGGGTTCGGAATCACACCCGCCATATTGTTAACAGTCTTCTGCAGCACATATGCATGCTGGGAAGATGAACACGTGACCGTATGTAAATTATTGGATACTCATTACTAGTGCAAAATGTCATCAATATCAGTGCGCTCTATCACGCGTGGTGTAACAAGTCCCGTTTTCATTTGAACACGCCTCGTATATCAACTTGACAGCAGAGAAAAAAAAAACCTGACGATGGAGCCGTATTTGGTCCGGTCTGTATTTTCCCATCCCTTCTGTACATAAGATGTTTCATTTCTAACCCGCAGTCTAGGTTCATCATCATCATCAGGTGCTATGCCGGCTGGTCTAGGCGGTCATAGCTCTCTGTCCACAGTATTATGTATCAAGATCGTTGTTGTTTCCCTGCCGTGCCAGGTTGTCAAACTGTCTAATATTTTATCACGTTGTCGCCCTCTGTCTCTGTTGCCTTCAATTTTGCCTGTTGTGACTATGTTCTCCAAAGCTGCCTGTCTCATGAAGAGGCAAAAAAATGAAGATTGCCTTTTTCTTATATTATTAATGAAAGTACGTTTCACATTTGACTCTCTCAACACCTCTACGTTAGTTTTTCTGGCAATCCACCATATTCTCAGCATTCTTCTATAGAACCACGTCTCTATTGTCTCTAATTTCCCACTGTCCATTTTCTTTATTGTCCAAGTCTCGCATCCATATATTAGTATAGGAGTTATAGCAGTATAGGTTAAGGTCTTCAAAAGGCTTCATCATGGCGGAGATCATGTGGTGATTATCACAGCCTGCGTCCAATTTCCTTAGCTGTCTCTTACAACATACATTAACTTGTAAAGTTAAGTCACATCATTTAATAATGTCGCAAGGAATGTAAGATCGCACATTTCTGTAGTTCTGCTGTATGATGACGGTAACCATCTCTTTTCTGTCGCAGTGTTTACTTCCCGGATGAACCCGGTACCCAATTAAGGCTGGATCGGTCCTAGAGCCGTTGCGATCTGAAAAATAAACTTTTCTGTCTCAACTGGGGAATGAACCCAGGATCACTTATATGCGAAGTCAGTGTGCTAACCACAGCACTACGCGGCTCCCAACTTACATAGCAGGTAGCCCTAGTACCGTGCGTGGTAGCCATTGATAAATCGGTAAATGTATCACTGTGGCGAAGTGGTACAGAGCGCGTCTGTGACGGCAAAGGTACCGAGTTCGTTCCTCACCACAGACAATTGTGCATGCGGACCGTTCAGAAAGCAATGGCAACCTACTGAACGTATTTATATTGCCTAGAAAATCACCACAGCCAACAAATGCTGGGTTGATAGCTACGTCCTGGATAGGATATGCTACCAATTTAATTTAGGTGACCCCCCCCCCCCTGTATATTTTTGCACACACGAACAGTCACATAATTGGAATTATAAATATCGAATACTTCGTTAGATAAATGACAATTGCAAATACATAGATTAACATATATACGTAACTTTATTGTAAAGTTATCATGAATGAAATTATGAGATGTCAATAACCAGTGTGTTAATGTTGGTTTTATATCCTACCTGAGAAATAACACATAATTATAAACACGGAACTGAAAGCCATTATGTTCCTATCTCTCGCTTGTACCACAGCACATCACGATTAGAGTGCACAACAACAAATAAAGTATCAGTTTCAGCGCGCTGACAACAGCCTGAATCCAGAAATTGTGTGACTGGACAAACTTCTCAAATTAAGACGACTGAAGCGGTGACGTCTTGCCCAGTTTTTGAAGTTTGCCTAAAGTAGTTTTGTAATAATTATAAGTAAGCGCAACCATGTAATCTGTGACAAAAGAATATATATATATATATATGGCTTATATTTGTCAATAAATATTGTAGCAGGAGTTCTCAACTTGGTGCTCGCGAACACAATGGTGCTCTTTTCATTATTTTCATTTTCTCGTCCAGCTAATAAAAGTATGTTTGAAAACAAGTACGCTGTTGAAGTTTTTTTTATCTTCTAGGTCAGATTTTGTTATTCAAGCACAAAATAAATAAATAATTATAACAATGATACCTGTTGTTTTGTATAACACTAGCATCTGTTGCTTAGCATAACACTAGCATATGTTGCTTGGTATAACACTAGCATCTGTTGCTTAGCATAAAACTAGCATATGTTGCTTGGTATAACACTAGCATCTGTTGCTTCGCATAAAACTAGCATATGTTGCTTGGAATAACACTAGCATCTGTTGCTTAGCATAAAACTAGCATATGTTGCTTGGTATAACACTAGCATATGCTGCTTGGAATAACACTAGTATCTGTTGCTTAGCATAACACTAGCATATATTGCTCTAGCATATGTTGCTTGGTATAAACCTGTGTTTCACGTAAGTCTAAGTGCTGTTACGTTTCACGCAGTTACCTTGTATTGACTACCAAACACCATAGTGAGATGGAAGTTACCGGTAGGTTTTTTTTTATGGTCATGTAAAGAAATACAGCGGTATGGATTGTTGGAGAGAGCGGTAGAATGGAGCAGATGTAAAGGTCGTTCAAGAGGTCATTGTACAAAAGATATTTACGATTGCGTGTATTGATGACTGGAGCATGCAGGACAAATCGCCCAAAACCGAGGAGATTTCAAGAGGTTCATAAGACAGGGTTCTGGAAAGAATATGTCACCTAACAACAACATGTTGCTTGGTATAACACTGTTCATGTCACCTAACAACAACATGTTGCTTGGTATAACACTGTTCATGTCACCTAACAACAACATGTTGCTTGGTATAACACTGTTCATGTCACCTAACAACAACATGTTACTTGGTATAACACTGTTCTATACATCTCCATTAATCCATTGAGGTGGTATACACATAGAAATACACAGATAAACATACACACACAGATAAATATACACACACAGAGATACATATATATATATATATATATATATATATATATATATATATATATATATATATATATATATACACAGCGAGATAAATATACACACACAGAGATAATTAATAAACGAAAGTTATTTATAAACATCATAATAAAATCCACATTTATTCTCCACATCATGAGTTGTGGACTTTGGCATATTTCTAACATCGTGACATGTTAGAATTAACATTATAATGAAATATGCTGTTTAAAAAAATAAAATACTACTCATTCTGATTCTATAGCGGAAGGCACCTGCGTCAAGATATCCAGGCCAACCCTTCCTTCTCGATAGAAACCTAAAATTAGCTTGAATTGAAGAAAATACGACTGTGTGTTGCCATACTCGAACGGAAAGAAAACAAAATCAACACTATCTTCCATGCATGTTGAAACAAGAGTTTAAGGATGTTATGTTGTGGATTTGGCTGTCCTATCACATACAGGGTCAAAGTGACACAGAAGCTATGCTAATATAGGGTGTGTCAGGTTGAAAGGCATAGACATCGCAGCCAATCTGTGAAACATACGACAAAGAATTCCAGTCTTCGGACAACATCCTGCAGGAGTTTGAGAACGAACTGATAAGAAGAAGAAGTGAGAAAATACTAAATCAAGATAACAAATAAGCAACTTAATAATTGACTGAAACAGTGATCATCATCATAAAGAAATATTACAGAAATCTAACAGAAAAGAACAAATATTCCTCAATAAAAGGCAAAAAAGACGCAGAGGATTAATTTCATTGTACTTGGATTACCACATATGTATGCCGTTTCCTTCAACGAAGTGGCACGCCGCCTGACGAGAGTACCACTCATAGTATGTAACACCGGAGCTCAATCACTAATATCCAGGGATCTCAAAACACTTTATTTATAAGACGTCGCTAGTAGGATTCAAATACGGGACCTCTTCAACAGAAAGCAAATGGCTTAACCACTACTGCAGAGAGATCTCAAAATCAAATTCCTGCGATACAGATTGGGGCAATTTCTATATCACAGATACAGGATGGAACAGTTTCTATATCACAGATACAGGATGGAACAGTTTCTATATCATAGATACAGGATGGAACAGTTTCTATATCACAGATACAGGATGGAACAGTTTCTATATCACAGATACAGGATGGAACAGTTTCTATATCACAGATACAGGATGAAACAGTTTCTATATCACAGATACAGGATGGAACAGTTTATATATCACAGATACAGAATGGGGCAGTTCCTATATCACAGATACAGGATGGAACACTTTCTATATCACAGATACAGGATGGAACAGTTTCTATATCACAGATACAGGATGGAACAGTTTCTATATCACAGATACAGGATGGAACAGTTTCTATATCACAGATACAGGATGGAACAGTTTCTATATCACAGATACAGGATGGAACACTTTCTATATCACAGATACAGGATGGAACACTTTCTATATCACAGATACAGGATGGGACAGTTTCTATATCACAGATACAGGATGGGACAGTTTCTATATCACAGATACAGGATGGGACAGTTTCTATATCACAGATACAGGATGGGACAGTTTCTATATCACAGATACAGGATGGAACAGTTCCTATATCACAGATACAGAATGGGGCAGTTCCTATATCACAGATACAGGATGGGGCAGTTTCTATATCACAGATACAGGATGGAACAGTTCCTATATCACAGATACAGGATGGGACAGTTTCTATATCACAGATACAGGATGGAACAGTTCCTATATCACAGATACAGGATGGGACAGTTTCTATATCACAGATACAGGATGGAACAGTTTCTATATCACAGATACAGGATGGGACAGTTTCTATATCACAGATACAGGATGGGGCAGTTTCTATATCACAGATACAGGATGGGGCAGTTCCTATATCACAGATACAGGATGGGGCAGTTTCTATATCACAGATACAGGATGAATACTTTCTATATCACAGATACAGGATGGAACAGTTTCTATATCACAGATACAGGATGGAACAGTTTCTATATCACAGATACAGGATGGAACAGTTTCTATATCACAGATACAGGATGGAACAGTTTCTATATCACAGATACAGGATGGAACAGTTTCTATATCACAGATACAGGATGGGACAGTTTCTATATCACAGATACAGGATGGGACAGTTTCTATATCACAGATACAGGATGGAACAGTTCCTATATCACAGATACAGAATGGGGCAGTTCCTATATCACAGATACAGGATGGGGCAGTTTCTATATCACAGATACAGGATGGAACAGTTCCTATATCACAGATACAGGATGGAACAGTTCCTATATCACAGATACAGGATGGGACAGTTTCTATATCACAGATACAGGATGGAACAGTTTCTATATCACAGATACAGGATGGGACAGTTTCTATATCACAGATACAGGATGGGGCAGTTTCTATATCACAGATACAGGATGGGGCAGTTCCTATATCACAGATACAGGATGGGGCAGTTTCTATATCACAGATACAGGATGAATACTTTCTATATCACAGATACAGGATGGAACAGTTTCTATATCACAGATACAGGATGGGGCAGTTTCTATATCACAGATACAGGATGGAACAGTTTCTATATCACAGTTACAGGATGGGGCAATTTCTATATCACAGATACAGGATGGGACAGTTTCTATATCACAGATACAGGATGGAACAGTTCCTATATCACAGATACAGAATGGGGCAGTTCCTATATCACAGATACAGGATGGGGCAGTTTCTATATCACAGATACAGGATGGAACAGTTCCTATATCACAGATACAGGATGGAACAGTTCCTATATCACAGATACAGGATGGGACAGTTTCTATATCACAGATACAGGATGGAACAGTTTCTATATCACAGATACAGGATGGGACAGTTTCTATATCACAGATACAGGATGGGGCAGTTTCTATATCACAGATACAGGATGGGGCAGTTCCTATATCACAGATACAGGATGGAACAGTTCCTATATCACAGATACAGGATGGGACAGTTTCTATATCACAGATACAGGATGGAACAGTTTCTATATCACAGATACAGGATGGGACAGTTTCTATATCACAGATACAGGATGGGGCAGTTTCTATATCACAGATACAGGATGGGGCAGTTCCTATATCACAGATACAGGATGGGGCAGTTTCTATATCACAGATACAGGATGAATACTTTCTATATCACAGATACAGGATGGAACAGTTTCTATATCACAGATACAGGATGGGGCAGTTTCTATATCACAGATACAGGATGGAACAGTTTCTATATCACAGATACAGGATGGGGCAATTTCTATATCACAGATACAGGATGGAACAGTTTCTATATCACAGATACAGGATGGGGCAATTTCTATATCACAGATACAGGATGGAACAGTTTCTATATCACAGATACAGGATGGGGCAATTTCTATATCACAGATACAGGATGGAACAGTTTCTATATCACAGATACAGGATGGAACAGTTTCTATATCACAGATACAGGATGGAACAGTTTCTATATCACAGATACAGGATGGATCAGTTTCTATATCACAGATACAGGATGGAACAGTTCCTATATCACAGATACAGAATGGGGCAGTTCCTATATCACAGATACAGAATGGGACAGTTTCTATATCACATATACAGGATGGAACAGTTTCTATATCACAGATACAGGATGGGGCAGTTCCTATATCACAGATACAGGATGGGGCAGTTTCTATATCACAGATACAGGATGGGACAGTTTCTATATCACAGATACAGGATGGGACAGTTTCTATATCACAGATACAGGATGGGACAGTTTCTATATCACAGATACAGGATGAACACTTTCTATATCACAGATACAGGATGGAACAGTTCCTATATCACAGATACAGAATGGGGCAGTTCCTATATCACAGATACAGGATGGGGCAGTTCCTATATCACAGATACAAGACTTTGGGATATATTTAGAATAACCCATATAGCACAGAAAGACAATAGACTAGGATATGATGTCCACTAAAGATACACAATAGAGACAATGAACCGGAATATCATGTCAACCAGAGAGACACAATAGAGACAACAGATTGGAATATCATGTTCACTAAAGATACAAAATAGAGACAATAGACTGGGATATCATGTACACCAAAGATACACAATAGAGACAATGAACCGGAATATCATGTCAACCAGAGAGACACAATAGAGGCAACAGATTGGAATATTATGTCCACTAAAGATACAAAATGGAGACAATATCGGAATATCATGTCAACCAGAGAGACACAATAGAGACAACAGATTGGAATATCATGTCCACTAAAGATACAAAATAGAGACAATAGACTGGGATATCATGTTCACCAAAGATACACAATAGAGAGAATAGACTGGGACATCATGTCCGCAAAGATATAAAATAAAGACATGAGACGGATATCATTTCAACCAAAGATACAAAGTAGAGACAATAGAATGGGATATCGTGTCCACTAAAGAGACAAAATAGAGACAATAGACTGGTATATCATGTCACCAAAGATAGAACTGTTGTACTGCTACAAGAAGGTAATACCATTATACTGCTACAAGAGGAATCTGGAAATTTACTAGGACTATTATAATTGTACTTAGTAAAACACAGGTTTATATATTCGCTTCAATCAGACACGACAGAATATAACTAAAACTTGTGGGTAATGATATGCACACATGAAAACATGCAAATTACAACACACAAATCACATTCAACGTTTCAACCAAAAGGTCTTTATCAAGATACACACAAAACATCAAAAGCCGACCAATGGAAACATTATCACAACAAATAAACGTATCCAACGGAAATATGGAAATGAGATGCCGGAAGGTCATGAAGTACATCTAAAAAGTACATCAAATAATATGATTTGTGAATTGTAATTTGTAGGTTTTCTTGTGTGCACATCATTACCCACTAGTTTTAATTATAGTCTGTCGTGTCTGATTGAAGCGATTATATAAACCTTTGTTTTACGTAAGTACAATTGTTGTTACGTTTCACGAAGTTACCTTGTATTGATTTGTAGGACTATTATACAGCTACAAGAGGGATCTAGAAATCTAGTAGGACTATTATACTGCAACAAGTGGAATCTGGAAATCTAGTAGGACTAGGGCCTTTTATACTGCGACAAGACATATGTTAAAGAAACACACTCACAATTAAAATGTTCTATAGAGACTGTCCATAAATTGAAATTGCGATATGTTTTCATAAATATTTGGTACCCTCCCTCCCCGACAAGAATTTAAGGTAATTCCAACCCACCACCCCACGTCTGCTTAGTTATGTAAATCAAACAACAAAGTGTACGAAAAGCACATGTTTTGTTGCAGATTTGTAGAAAAAAAATGTTTTAAATTCATAAAGTTTAATTGTAAACAGTATTAAAAAAAAATAAACCAGTACTATTGACGTCATCTTTTGTCAACTTTTGTCAAAGATTGTAAAACAAAAAAATTCTGGCTCCGTCCTCCATAATTGTGGACGTAATGAATGTATTATAAATGAAATGATTGAATTATTATTTTTTATTTTTTTTATTAGCAGAAAAGGAGACAGTGCGGAAATTATTGAGAGGAGCGCACCGTGTGGCGCTATGGGGGTGAAAGAAGAACAGTTACAAAGAAATAGAGTAAGCTAAAAGAAGGATTTATAATTTATTTCAATCTCAAAAAAAATTTGAAGTCAGTAGGCACATATAAATCAAACTGACTTAAGACAGAAGAACACACAGCTGTTTACCAAATCTGTATTTATTTAAGATGGTAATGAAACAGCCTGGCTTATCTTCGTCTGTTATCTACTAGAAGATAATGTTTTTCTAAAGTTACGCGTGTCAGGCCTAGATCTGGGGCATTGGCACACGTAGTTTTTGCTCTTGCGAGTGGAAATTTCAAGGGCGTTTTATATTGTCCATAAAGAAATGAACTGTCAATAAATGTAGAGATCATAACAGGATATATGAAGCATACGGAACGGTGCCAAGGTAGCCATACGGGTTTATTCTAAGGAAATTTCAGAAAAAGAATTGTTTAAATTTGCAGGTACTTTACGGAATAATGTGTCCCCGCTTTTAACAAAACAAACCATTCACTGTTTAACGAAACGAACTTCTGTTAAAGCTGCATAAAGCTCAGTATCTATCGATCTGCGCACAACCTTCTGAGAGGTCCCTCTTACCCTCCACTGGAAGACCCTTGGGAGCGGGGACCTCTCATGCGTTGCAAGCAGATCGAATGATCGGTAGAAGACGTTGCGTGTTGTTTTATCTCTGCGTAACGGAAGCTGTGTGAAATCAGACCTATTATTAAAAAGTTGGTATGTGCGTGGACATTTTAAAATTGTTTCACATAAATAAATTATAAATACTATTATTTTTGAAATGTCACACCAGACTACTGTATACACAATGACTCATATGTCACAGCGGGTATTTAAAAAACAGAATGCCTCTTAGTAGAATTTTTCTTTTACAATACTGTTTTTTTCAAACGGGTTTCTGCAGGTAACGTATGTGCATATTCCCATGATGAAGGAGCGAGAAATCCCCCAAATGTTGTCCTGCACGATACATCTAAGAATCGTTCTTCAATATGTACAGCATCTAATTAATTTCGCTAACGCAGAGACAGGAGCATATACACACGACATGCTACCTTTGGCGTTGAGTGATCATTTAGGTCAGCGTTAGATTTAGCGTTCAGTTAGTACTCTATTTATTGAAATTTTTAACGTTAATATTAGCGATAAGGTTATGATTAGGGTTAACTTTAACATTAAATTTAACTTTAATTAACGAGAACTATAGCCCTGATGCTAATGCCAACCGTAACCCAAATCCTAACCCTAATCGTAGCACGAAACCAAATCCTGCTAGAATTTAGAATTACGATTTCATAAGCTTGACACCAGACATGCACACTAACAACAATTTAATGTGATAAAGAATCACAGACAAAATAAATATTAACTAAATGTAGTAATTATGAATGATGTTTAGAAAGTTTCAATGAGACGCACATACGCTAAATATTATTTATATTGTTTTCCTAGGCTTTTCCCTTACTATTAATTGGCTTTAAATACGAATTTCTATCTGGCAACCTTGAATAAAAACAGTGGCCAAGAGAATAGCATCATTTGAATTAAAGTGTTATAGAAGAGTTTTGAGAATACCATGGACAGCGAAGAAAACAAACCAGGAGGTGTTACGAACAATTAACGTCCAGGAAGGCTGGCTTCTGAACACTATATTAAAGAAAAAGCTAGCTTTTTTCGGTCATATTAAGAGACACGACGGCATGGAGAGAGTGTTAATGGAGGGGATGATAGAAGGCAACAGGGGCAAAGGCCGACCAAGACGCCGTTGGACAAAAGACATTCAAGAATGCCTTCGCATGTCACTGGAAGATGCAGGGCAACTTGCTCAAGACCGCGGAGAATTCAAGAAATCCATAGGAAAGACTACGTTCTGGAAAGAATATGTCACTTGATGATGAACCTTGAATAGAACACTCAAAATTAAACAAGACTAATTTAAGATCCTATAATTTTGTTTCTGCCACAAATTGGAATAACCGAACTTTCTGTGCTTCCACCCAACTCCCACTCCATCTAGATTCGGTCAAATAAGTCCAGAAGTATATATGATAGCGTGGCTGGTGGAAAATGTACAATGTAAACATTTAAACAATGAGTGTTGTATTTGTCTCTGTGTGTGTTTCTAAAACATATTCACACATGCACGTGAATATATATTACCACACACGATTTTAAATGAATATAACACAATTCGATCATATATAGATTTGAACGAATACTTACAATGTAGAATTCTAATAGACTGATCGGGAAATACAAAGAGTTCCACACAATATAAGGAGCAAATATAAATGCTGCACTGGTAACGAGTGGAATAGAGCTACATTGAGCAGGTTTGCATTGGAAGGAATCATTGAAGTTTAGAAAAACTGCTTGGCTACTAACATTGGCCATTCACAAGTTAAATAAGCAGTTAATTGTTTTGATAAGATACTTTATAGAATACATTTTCTATCTTCCAATTTTTAGAATTCAATTTTTCTCTTTCTATTTTTCACATTGATATTTACAAGAGAGTGGGACCCTTTATTTATTTAAGAAAATAAAAAGTGATTTCATACTCCCACTAAATATATATTGCAGCAGGACAATGATTCTACTAGATTTTATGTAGAATATAATGCAGATAATAATTGTAGGCTGAGATACAAATAACGGGACACATCTGAACTTTCACATGATGAATGTGGATTAGACGCAAACCAACTGCTACAGTGTTGCACCATCACCAGTTTGTAAAATCTTAATATTTGTATCCATTCATTTATTTTTAACAACCATAATCTTCTCCAAAAAGACATTAACACCCTGGCGCAGTAGATAAGACGTTCGATGTGTACTTCAAAAAATTGTGGAATCAATCGTGTTGGAGATGTCGTGTTTACAAAATGAATTTTGTCATAGATCGCTGAAGATTGTCGCTGGAAGCTACGAAGTCACTTGGCATGAACGATATTCTTGGAAGGCAGCTTGCCTGCTTCATTGAGACGGTTGTAGTATATATCGAGTAATCATATTACAATGAAATCAGTCCTCTACGCCTTTTCAGTCTTTAAATAATTTTCTGAAACATTTGTTTCATTCTTTGTAACGTGTAAAACAGGTAATGAAGTCCTACTGAATGATGACTAAAACACTACACACTATCACTAACGGATGTATATATGGTACATATAACAAAACAAAACACAGAATATAATCTACAGATGACAATACACAGGACAAAGTCGACGTTTCGGACCAATAGGCCTTTTTCAAGATACGGACATAACATACAAACATAAAAAAACCACAAGTAAAAATGAATGCGTATCCGAGTGAAATGTGGTGCTAAGATAGATACCGGAAGCATACGAACAGGAAGTACACAAAGACGATAATACAGGTGGAACGAGAGGAACAAAACGATGACGTAACAAAGACCAATACGACCGAGAACTAAGCGAAAGAGTGGACGGAATTGAGTCCAAATGGCTTGATGGTACCCAACTCGAAAATGAGACGATTTTCGAGGGCGTACCTAGATCTATCATCGGTGGTGCAGGATCTGATGGCAGTGACCTGAATGTCAAGGACACCACGGTGGCCATCGCCATTGAAGTGATTGGCCACAGGAGTGGGTGTTCTGTGTTTGATAGCATGCAAGTGGTTGCAGAAGCGGTCGCTCAGTCTAAGGCCAGTCTCACCGATATATTGCTTACCACAGCGTTTACATATGATCACGTAAATAACATTACGGGATTCACATGTAAAGGCCTCATCGATGGAGAAACTGGCCTTGGGGAATGAGATGGAGCGCATCTGAACCACATAAGGACATGTGAAACAACGACCGCGTGAGCACCGCACGGTACCAAAATGGTCAGGTGCAGAGGACCGAGGTGGCTGTGGACCAAGATGTCCTTCAGATTTTTTTCGCGCCTTAAGGCCACCAGAGGTAATTTGTGGAAAGCGTCACGGGTGTCAGAATCAGACTGGAGAAGGGAATAATGTTTAAGTAGAATACGACGGACAGTCGAGTTATGGGGATGGAAGGTAAGAACCAGTTTAACCCTATCAGAGGAGGAGGAAGAACCCTGGGAATTATTCAAGGTATCAAGGCGAGATAGCTGGCGTACACGGAGCCAAGCCAATGAAAGAATGCTGTCAGGGAAGGGCCAGTTTCTCCATCGATGAGGCCTTTACATGTGAATCCCGTAATGTTATTTACGTGATCATATGTAAACGCTGTGGTAAGCAATATATCGGTGAGACTGGCCTTAGACTGAGCGACCGCTTCTGCAACCACTTGCATGCTATCAAAAACAGAACACCCACTCCTGTGGCCAATCACTTCAATGGCGATGGCCACCGTGGTGTCCTTGACATTCAGGTCACTGCCATCAGATCTGCACCACCGATGATAGATCTAGGTACGCCCTCGAAAATCGTCTCATTTTCGAGTTGGGTACCATCAAGCCATTTGGACTCAATTCCGAACACTCTTTCGCTTAGTTCTCGGTCGTATTGGTCTTTGTTACGTCATCGTTTTGTTCCTCTCGTTCCACTTGTATTATCGTCTTTGTGTACTTCCTGTTCGTATGCTTCCGGTATCTATCTTAGCACCACATTTCACTCGGATACGCATTCATTTTTACTTGTGGTTTTTTTATGTTTGTATGTTATGTCCGTATCTTGAAAAAGGCCTATTGGTCCGAAACGTCGACTTTGTCCTGTGTATTGTCATCTGTAGATTATATTCTGTGTTTTGTTTTGTTATATGTACCATATTTACATCCGTTAGTGATAGTGTGTAGTGTTTTAGTCATCATTCAGTAGGACTTCATTACCTGTTTTACACGTGAGTATTATTTTCCATTATGTTCTACTAGCAGTACCACATTCTATTGATTATCATTTTATTCTGTGTGTGTACTAAAACTCTTTCATATTAGCAGGAAATAGTCAGGAGAGTTATATGATTAGGCCTACATCTTATTTTACACTGTGTCTGTGTTATATTCAACAGCATTAGTGCAATTTTGGACTACTTTATACCTGTCCAATTCCGGAGGCCTGAAAGGGGAGTAAATACGGCATTGTATCTAAATTTTTGATACCACTTTGATATCCAAAACTTCGAATTTGATACCACTAAGTGTCAACACATTAAAAACTCATTAACTTGTGTGTATTAACCATATAAAACCTACTATTTTATGTGTAATATGTCAAGCGGCATATTCTTTCCAGTACGTTGTCTTCGTCGTAGATACTATGAACACCTCTTTGTTCCAGGATAGCGGACATGCAGTGGTCAGAGACATGTGCATACATTCTTCGATGTCGCTGGTCCATCGTCTTCCTGTCTTCTCTTGCCTAACACTATGCCCTCTTGAATAAGCATTTCGATGTCATCATGTCGATTTAAGTGTCCAAAATACTGTAGCTTTCTTCTTGTGATGGTATTTAGAAGCGACCCTTCATTTAGTTTAACTAATTTCAAAATTAAAATGTTCTTCTTTTTCTCTGTTCATGATATTCGTAGGATCTTTCTGTGACACTCCATTTCAAATGAATTTATTCTTTTCAATATTGTCTTGTTTAAAGTTCCGGTCTCGCATTTATATGTTGTCACTGGGGAAACACATGATCTTAAAAGGGTTACTTTAATGTCTTTATTACTCATCTATAATATGGAAGCAAAATGAATGCACTTCAGGAAAAACTATTAGTAGAACAAAATATTGTGTGATTAGTTTCGTATTGGGTATGATGATGATGTTCGTCCGTCGTGATCGACGATGACCAAAAACTCAACCATAATAATAATAACAATAAATAATAAAATAATAAAGTTAATAGTGCGTTTTTAAATGACTAGCAAGTCCAATGCGCGCACAAAATGTTCTTTTACAGAATTGACAGCAATAGAAGGTATCTGTGTGAGGTTGAGATGTTTTTTCTTTTCTACGTGTCCGCTTCTGTCTTGCAGTTTCTTGTCTGAATTCTTCCGCCGCTAGTGCTCCCGTTCTAATGCTGTAACGCCATGCTGTTTTATCCTGAGCGAGGCTCTCCCAAGCACCTACGTCAATGTTAAGATGTTTCAAGGATGACATGAGCGTGTCTTTGAAACGCTTTTTCTGTCCACCAGCTTTTCGAAATCCTGCCTTGAGTTCTCCATAATATATTTGTTTTGGCCAACGCGAGTTCTCCATACGCACAAGATGGCCTGCCCAGCGTGCCTGCTCCTTCATAAGTATTGTGTGGATGCTTATTGAGGTTGATTTTTCCAAGACCTCGTAGTCTGGTACTTTGTCCCACCAATGGATGTTTAGTAATGTACGTAGGCAGGTAAGATGGAAATGATTTAACTTTCTTGCATGTCTAGCATACACTGTCCACGTTTCGCAGGCGTATAGTAAGGTTGGTATAACAGCAGCATGATATACTTGTAGTTTGGTGGTTGTTCTTATACCTCTTCTGTCCCATACATTGTTGCGTAATCTGCCAAATACAGCACTAGCTTTTGCCAGTCTATTGTTAAAATATGATAATCCGGATACACGGCAAGACGAAGACCTAGTAAAAGATGGATAGATAAAATCAAAACAACCATGACCAAACGCGGATTAAAGTTAGCCAAGGCAACATATCTGGCCTTGGATAGACTACTAAATTCCCAGTCACCACTTTACGCTTAACGACAATTGTGGATATTCTGACCACCATCATCCACTTGGGAATAGACAGTATATATATATATATATATACACACAGACATAAGGTGTTGCAAAAGCATTCATAAAATTATAATCACTATTATTAGATTCTGGCATGAAATGATTTAGGAAAGTATTGTTCGTTAAACAATCATTTATATTTCACATTATCTGTTGGACTACACATTTCACATTATCTGTTGGACTACACATTTCACATTATCTGTTGGACTATACATTTCACATTATCTGTTGGACTACACATTTCACATTATCTGTGGGACTAAACATTTCACATTATCTGTTGAACTACACATTTCACATTATCTGTGGGACTAAACATTTCACATTATCTGTTGGACTACACATTTCACATTATCTGTTGAACTACACATTTCACATTATCTGTGGGACTAAACATTTCACATTATCTGTTGGACTACACATTTCACATTATCTGTTGGACTACACATTTCACATTATCTGTTGGACTAAACATTTCACATTATCTGTTGGACTAAACATTTCACATTATCTGTTGGACTAAACATTTCACATTATCTGTTGGACTACACATGTCACATTATCTGTTGGACTACACACTCATATTGTAGGAAAAATAACAATATGAAAATTTACGATGTATAAATTAACGAAATGTATTATAAATGCACTGTAGAACAGCTAACTGCTGTTATGAACCTATATACTAGCTATTGTAGTCGATGTTTTAATGTGTTTGCAATACGAACAAACAATAAAGTACAGGGGCAGATACAGATCAAGGGTGTACACAATATGTCACAGGGACCACATTTTGGCCTTCAACGCTATTGTTCCGGTCCACTAGGCTGATGTAAATTTATTCTATATACTGGCAGCCATCCCTTCCATAGCTCAGAATATATATATATATAAAAGCTCAGCAGCAGCGCATAGCTACAAATACACAACACGCAGATCAAATACCATCTAAAGTGATCATCCCATACGTAAGATGTAGAAGCACCTTTGCGACCAGCATAAAGCTTATCAGTCATGTTCGAACCCATAGACAAGGTTATACTTCTAACTGAATTTTAATAAGCGATGAAATAACTGGCCACTATTACTTGCGAGGGACGAGAAACAAATACACGAGGGATTTGAAAAACAGAAGCAGCTGAAAGAAATAACAGAAGACAGGGAAATATGAAAGAGTTTGTTGAAAACAGTTGCTTCACATGGAGCTGAAAGGTGAAGATACTTTTAATGAATAATTTATGTAGGACAAAAATTATTGCACTATAACAGATTGATATATTTATTGTTCTGAAACCCTATAAGGGAAATAACCAAATAATATAGAGAAGTAGTTTGAAAAAAAAGATCCAGTTTTCAAAGGGGAGAAATTAAAAATACATATACATGTATTTAAAGAAAAGGTTAGGCCATATAGACTGATCATGCGTGGTAAAGAGCGCGTCTCATAATATCATATTATTTTATGGAAAACATATGGAAAACAGCTGTAGATAATTGGAGTTATCATTCAGAAGTTTATCTTCATCAACATTTGTTTTTTGAGTAGTTTATTATAATTTCATGTTAGTAGCAGGGACGTTGAAGCTCTGATGATGATGATGATGATGATGATGGTGTTCCTCCTTCGCAAGCGAAGATGATCATGGCATGAAAAAACATTAAATGCGATGGAATATATATATATTTATAATAATTAAAAATTGGTAATTAACTAATTTAGTTTTTGAGTTCGTAGATACCCGGTGAGTCCTATTCGTGCACGGAAAGTTCTATTGCAGTGCATGCAAGCTCTGATATAACAACACTGAACTAACTTCCGGATTGAAAGAGTGTATCTTACAATAAGATATAGTTCTTATTGAAAAAGAATTCACTCTGTACTCCATATGTCGTAGCGACTGGATTACCAGAACACTCTGTACTCCATAGGTCGAAGCGACTGGATTACCGGAACTCCCTGCACTCCATAGGTCGAAGCGACTGGATTACCACATTTATCTGTACTCCATATGTCGTAGCGACTGGATTACCACATTTATCTGTACTCCATATGTCGTAGCGACTGGATTACCACATTTATCTGCATTCTATAGTTCGTAGCGACTAGATTACCAGAACTCTCTGCACTCCATGGTCCGTAGCGACTGGATTACCGGAACTCCCTGCACTCCAAAGGTCGAAGCGACTGGATTACCGGAACTCTCTGCACTCCATAGGTCGAAGCGACTGAATTTCCAGAACTCTCTGCACTCCATAGTCCGTTGCGACTGGAATACCAGAACAGCAGCCGTCACTATTTGTTATAGTTAAAAGCTCTGGTATAACCTTATTCGAAGGATTATCTGAAATGTGGCCTGATTTACATTTATAGTCTATAGCTCTAAATTGGATTCACATCCACAATTGAAAGTATCGCACTTAATCCAAAAAGATTTGTAAATTAAGTGATCGCTCTTAGGAGACCATGGTGGCAAGATTGTCTCAGCCGTGATCTTTCAGTATTCTTAATATTCTTTATGTTCATAGCTTTTCATATAACCACGCTGGACTCGTGTCTGAGTTGTTAAATAAAGGAGTGATCTAACAAGTGAGTAACATAATCTCATATTAATTTATGGAAAACATATGAAAAACAGCTGTAGATAATTGGAGTTATCATTCAGAAGTTTATCTTTATCAACATTTGTTTTTTTTTTAGTGGTTTATTATAATTTCATGTTAGTAGCAGGGACGCTCAAGCTCTGATATAACGAAACTGAACAAACTTCCGGGTTGAAAGTGTATCTTACAATAAGATACAGTTCTTATTGAAAAAGAATTCACTACTCAGCACTCCATATGTCGTAGGCAGATACAAACGGCATACATTAAGTGGGCTGACCAATTCAATAATAAATAAACTCAATTTTTCATGATGTTCGTGCACTAGCATATCCCGAAGTGGAATAATAAGGCCATAAGATGAATAAATGTATTAATTTAAAATAAAATAATTGGTAGGGTCCTATTCAGAACGTAGCAATGTCCTATTCAGAACGTAGCAATCAACCCAGAATTTTTTGACTGTAGTGATTTTCTAGGCAATATAAATACGTTCAGTAGTTTGACATTGCTTTCTGGGCGGTCCGGATGCTCAAATACCTGTGGTGGGGATCGAACTCGGTACCGTGACCACCACAAACGCGCTCTGTATCACTTCGCAACAGAGCCGGATAATGTGTTAATTAAAAAGATAAATTTAAAAAAACATTTGTTTAATTTTAAACAAGCAAATTAGTAACAAATTCTATCTTCTTCTTTTTCACTCGCTATTTAGTAACAAACACAATTATTAACTGTCTCAGATTATATGGTTCCTACTGTTTGCTTTTACCCATGACACGCTTCTGGAAGATAGCTAGAAGCTTGATCGCGAATATGGACCCTGCTTTAGTTATGCTTTTGCTATTAGCACTCGTGCTATAAATATTCATATAAATAATGAGTATCAGGGCAAATAATCACACACAAATATTATGAATGAAATGCAGTTGTGTTATGTGACTTACATTTTAAACATAAAAGGAAAATCACATTATCTCCAGTGACACTTGATTTATTTTGGTAACAAAACAGAATAGTACATATCAAGGTGATCTTTTTCAGTATGACTATGAGTTGTTATTCTGTAGCTGTCACCCGACATCACTTAGTGCTCATGGTATATCTGGACTTCTATCACTGTTTTGGGCAATTTTCTGAATCCTATTAAGGGAAGCAATCGCATGTATTATCTTAATAGTGCTCTTTTCAATTGAATCGTTTCTTTTTCCCAACTGAGAACTTTATCTGAGATTCTGTGATGGATTTTTCTCTTTATTTTTCCTTCCTCTTCAGAACTAAGGACTTTATCTGAGATTCTGTGATGGATTTTTCTCTTTATTTTTCCTTCCTCTTCAAAACTAAGGACTTTATCTGAGATTCTATGATTGATTTTTCTCTTTATTTTTCCTTCCGCTTCAGAACTAAGGACTTTATCTGAGATTCTATGATGGATTTTTCTCTTTATTTTTCCTTCCCCTTCAGAACTAAGGACTTTATCTGAGATTCTATGATGGATTTTCCCTTTTATTTTTCCTTCCCCTTCAGAACTAAGGACTTTATCTGAGATTCTATGATTGATTTTTCTCTTTATTTTTCCTTTCTCTTGAGAACTAAGGACTTTATTTGAGATTCTATGATTGATTTTCCTCTTTATTTTTCCTTTCTCTTGAGAACTAAGGACTTTATCTGAGTTTCTATGATTAGGTTTTTCCCTGTATTATTGCTCCCCCCTCCGAACTAAAAACTTTATCTGAGATTCTATGAATTATTGGTCCCTTCCTTATTGTTTTCAAATTGACATGACTTGGAATATTGTAATGAAGCCTTAGCAAATATTAATTTGGCACAATTGAGTCTTTTGGAATCAATGCCCGTCCGTCCTGTTGTTTCGTCATGTATCTGTTTGTTTTGTTTTATTTATATTTTGGTGTGATTTGTGTATTGTCTGTGTGTCATGTCTCATCTCTTACTTTCTAGTTTATTTACTCTTACGGGTTATATTTATATTTATCTCTGCAATGTTAACGTGAACGTCGTTAACGTCGTTTTTACTAGACCTATTTTGTTGTGATCGTATTCTTGATAAAAGTCTTGTGGTCGAAACGTTGAATTGTGTGTTATTATATGTGTTTCCAGTGATTAGAAAAACATAATTACACTGGTCCAAGATTCACTTGTTGGATTCCAGTGTTACTGCAGTGAGCACATATTACTCTTTTCCAAATGAGGACTTCATCTAGTCTTCTGTGATATGTTTTTCCCCATTTTTTATTGTTTCTCAACTGATGACTTTATCTGAGTTTCTTTGATTTATTTTTACCTTTTCTTATGGTATACTCTCATGAGGGCTTCATTTATTGACTGATAAATAATTCTCTGCAACTAATTCTCAATCTTGTGATAATATCACAATGGTATAATGATGATGAGGATGTTCTTCCTTCGCAAGAGAAGATGAGCATGGCATGAAAAACAATAAACGTGGTTTAAAAAAATAATAATAAAGTAGTAATTGTCTTATTTGTTTAGTGAGTTCGTAGATATCCGATGAGTCCGATTCGTGCACGGAAAATTCTATTGCAGTGCATGCAGAAGTGCTGAAGGTTCTAAAATGGTTTAGTGCATAGGTCAAATACTCACTCTGCCAGGAAGTCTTATTCTGCAAATATGTTTTATGTTCCATTTCATAGATCTTTTTTTCTCACTAGTATGTCTCCTTATCTTTACCTTATTTATTTCTTGTACCTAACACTTTTCTGTTTTATGGAAATTCCTTGAAAATCATTGCCTATATGACACTAGTCATGGATTATTTGTATATGAATTCGTTAGAAGGGATTCTAGTAAACTTAGTCAGAGGCATTAATTAAAATGTGGTGCGGATGTGGTGTTTAAACTAAAACTCTGGCTTAAAGGTGCTGTGAAAAGTGATAAAACTAATTCTATACATATACGACGACCTTAAGAAAAAATGGCGATCTTGGGTTCACGCAGATTTAGCGCGATCAATGACATGACGTCATTTGCAGATCTTGTCACTGGAATTCAAAATGGCTAATAGTTGCTATGCGTGGAGATTAGAGCGTACAACAACTTAAACCACGTGTGCAGTTTAAATTCACCTTTGGCTGACAGCACCATTGACCTCCCGTGTGTTTCTGGGGCCCGAAAGGGGAGCAAAGATTAGCAACACTGTTTACCTTCCACGCATGTCGTAAAAGGCGACTAAGGAGGTTATGGGATGGAGTTGGCTGTCCCATCCCATATAGGGTCAGTGACCAAAGCCATGCTGAAGTCGGATGTGTCAGGACGAAAGGCGCAAATATCGCAGCAATGCTGTAAACCATGACATAACGCATTCCGTTCTCCGGACTACATTCTTCTAATCTGCAGGAGTTTGAGAACGAACGCAGAAGAAGAAGAAGCACCATTGACATCACTTAAGACAAAAGGAACAGTCGCCGGAGTGACGGTGTACATGCTCTGTCGTCGACATCTGTTCCGTCAGCGATTGGCTCAGGTTCTCAAACGAACAACACTGACCGAGACACTGAGCTTATACTGGTTTGGTTGGCTGACGGAACGGCAAGCTGAACATATATGGTAATGTCACCAGTGATGTCACGCTTGTTCCTAAACAACAAATAAGAAAAACAAGAAACATAGAACATATCTGCGGAACACGACTTCCTGGCAGAGACAGTATTTGACCTATGCATTGTGCACTTTGACCTATGTATCATTTTAAAAATAGCACAAGATTAAGAATTAATTGCAGGTATAAATTTATTAGTCAATAAATCAAGCATCTAGTCGACAATGAGAGTATAGTTCGTTGACACATTCTTTCCAATGTATACTGTTAAGTGGACTTCCATTCCAGGTCTTGCAATATTGTTTTTCCTTTTATTTTTTTCCCTCAGCTCGCTATGCTTTGCAGCCTCATGGGTAGAATGGTTCTCTGGAGACTGCCATGTGTATGTTTTCGTGGGCTCTTTTATTTATGTAATCCATATTTTGTTTGGTCTGACCCTGGCTTTGTATCTATCGTGTCTGTGTAGTGATGCTTTTTTTCAGGGGCACTATCTGATAGTAATCTGACAGCACGTGAAAACGGCTTAATCTGTTGTCTTCTGATGTAATCCAAGATTGGCATTGTGTGTTATTCTTTTGATGTTTTCATTTCCTATTGTGTTCTTGTACTCCGAGAACTCTATGTAAACAAATCATTCTGTAACATGTTTTTTGTGTGCTTTTGTTGTCAGTGACCACGACTGACATTTGTAGCACAGTGATGGTAAGATTATCGTTTTATGCAGCGCAGATTTAGAATTCATGTTTACATGTTTGTTTTTGAAAACATAATAAATCTGCGCTATGTTCTACTATGCTATGTTGGATTTATTTGGGGTTTTTTTTCCATTTGATATAATGCTTCCAAGAAAAGTGTATTCTTTCACCTGTTTAAGTTTTTGATAGTTGATGAAAATAGTATTGTTTCTGTTTTTCTGTTTGACATTTTCTCGGTGTTTTCTGTGTTTATCTTCATGTTAAAGTCCCTACATGTGTGCTCTCTTTTATATGTTGTTGTAGTTGTTCTTCTGATGTTGATATTATTGCTTGCTCGTTTGGAAAAAAAGTTCGCTCAGAGGCTGTTTTGTCGTCTTCATTGGTGTTGGCAATTTTACATAGGCCCTATATATCGATTTAACTATATACACTCGTTTTAACTACATATTGACTACATGTGTAAGTACTCACTCTTGAATAAATTGATTAGGTGTTCTGATACACCATATTTCGATAGTATTTTCCATAGTTGTTGTCTGCCCATTCTATCGATGGCCTTTTCTTGGTCGATAGAGGCGATATATAATTCTTAATTATTTTCAAGTGTTTTTTTTTGTGTGTGTGCCAATTTGAGCGTAAAAATGTCATCTGTAGAACTCTTTATCTTACGGAATCCTATTTGAGTGTTCCTTAAGCTGCGGTTCCATGAATGCTCGCAATCTTCTTTTAAGTGTTCTTTTGACAATTTTTCTAGTGTGTCTTAGAAGTAAAATACCTATTTATTTTGAACAATCTCTTTTGCTACTTTTTTCTTCTAAATAGGTATTATTACATATGTTTTTCAGTGTTATTGTGTATCCCATATTATATTAAACAACCTATGTAATAATTTTATCCCTATATCTACTGCTGCCTTGTTTGATGGAGCTGTTTGTATGGCATTTTCTTTTTCTGCTAGCAATATGCTTAGTCCTAATTCTTCCTTTATATTGTTTACTATATTGCCGTCCACTCTGTCTTTTAGATTTAACAATTATTAAATTGCTGCTGCCATCTTTTCATGATTCTTTTATGGGTATTGATTGCCATTCTATTTTCATCATTTAGTATTTCTGTTGGCTCATATTAATCTAGCCTGTCTCTTATGTTCTTAATTTTCGTAAAGACATTCTTTGGTGCTTGTTTGTACACTGTATAAAATTACTCGCCATATTCTTGCTAATTATGGTTGTGATATCTTTAACGATTTCGATTTCTTTTCATTGATTTAGCTGACCTATACTCAATATAATCTGCTTGGGCTTTGCTTGCAGACCATTTCTTGAATTTTATTACTTATCTTTTGTGGCACCTTGGACTTCATCTTTCCACCAAGGTATTACTTTGTGTTTTCTATCTTTATGTTTTATGTATCCACATGTTTCTCCTGCTATTTGCATTATGGTTGACTTAAGTATTAACCATTCTTCTTCATTTGACTTGGTAGTTATTTGTAGATTGTCAAATTCTTCTAAGATACTATATTTCTATTGTTCTCGTTTATTGGTATCTAAGATATTTTTTAGTTTAGCCAGCATGTTTGTTCTAGCTATTTTTTTGTGTTGTTCATCTGTATATTTATTTTAACTGATGTTATTACAATTTTGAGGTCGGTATCTGCACAAATAATTTCATATTGCGCTCGAATTTCTTGCAATACGTCTAATATTTCTGTTTACTACTATAAAGTCTATTTAACTTTTGCATTTGAGGTCGTTCCATTTGAACTACGTGTATATTTGAGATTCTCTGTGTTTGAAAAAGGTTTTCCTTACGAATAAGTTGTATTGGTTGCATGTTTCTAACAATCAATATCCAGTGTCATTTTTCTTGTTCGTCCCATCATCAAATGATCATAGACATTTTTCTATTCCTTTTATGTTCTTTCCTGGGTGTGCATCGTAGTCTCCAATGACATATATATTTTCTTCTCTGTTTATGATGTTCACTGTATCTATGATGTTTACGATGTACAGCTGGTAGTAATCACACAATTACCGCGCAGAGTAGAGTAGTTTAATTTTTTCCCATTTAAATGGTGTCCAAAAATTATTCATATTTACCTTCATTGTTTCGGGTATCACATGGTGCGTACGTTTGAATAAAAGTTGTACATACATCGTTCACTGTCATAGTTCTTTCTGACACGTAATCTGTATCTGTGGATGTAACTGTATCAATTATAAACTCAACACCCTGTATAGCTAGTGTATTTTCTTTGACTCCTGCATATAACAATGTGTAGTCTAATTGTAGTTTTTTGCAGCCATTAACTTTTATTTAGGTGTCTGACAGACCTAGTATTTTGATGTTTCGTTTACTGATTTCTTGTATAAGATCTTCTGTTTTGTTTCTTAAGCCAAATATATTTATTGTGTCAAATTTGGTGGTTTGTTTACGTTTGATATTGATTGTTACCTTCTGAGAACTCTTCATGTTTCCTGCGAACGTTTTAGTTCTACACTGTCGGTTTGCTAGACCTGTCACAATGTCATATCTGAGTCTCTCGAATGGTTAAGTCGTATACTAATCTAACACAATTATAAAATAAATCACACATTCCATTTATAAAGAAACCACTGAAACACTGAACTGTACTTCTTTTTCGGTATGCAGCGATAACAAACCGTCGTCCCGCGCCATAACTGGAAGTATAATATCTCAATTTGGTGCTAAAATCATTGAGAGATTTGACTGTCTATCTTCTCCATTGCGTTTTAGGCCTGCCATGTCTATATATTTAGATGTTACATTATAACGACGCTAAAATATGTCGTAGAAAATGAATGTATTTTCTTTGTGTGTTATTCGATAAACGGATTTTCTCCTGAAAGCAATGGCAAACTACAGGAGTAATGTGCCTAGTAATTCTATTTTGGATATTCTAAACCTTCTTAATATCTTAACAAGAAAGATGTTTTTTTTATATAAAAAGACATAACATCATAGAAAGATTAATAACTGAAGGTAGAGTCAACAGCAACAGGAGAAGAGGACACCCAAGACAACGATTGTGAAGTGATATAACAGATTGCTTAAACATGTCTCTAGCTGCGGCAGGTCACCTCGCCCAGAATCGTGTTCAGAGAATGCATACGGAAGACCATATTCTGGAAAAAATGTCTCACATGATGGTGATGATTATAATGCCAGTTTTATTTTAACTTTCTTGTAAGTGGATATAGTGTATGTCGGAATAATTCATTTATCTTCTTCTTATTTCCTTCCTCTTTTACCTTTCGAGGGAGATACAATGTTCTTGTTCTCGTTTTTCTGGCAGCTTAACATAATGTAATTTGGTGTTCGTTTAATGTCTCTTTGATGTTGTCGATCTAGCGTACTCTAGGTCTACCCCTGGCTCTTCTTTCTGCTTCTCCTCTCTTCATGTATGATTTATAAACTAATGAATCACACGGCATTCTTTCCAGATGACCAAACCAATGCATTTGTTGATTATGTATGTAATGTAGAACTGATATGACACCCAATCTTTCTCTTATGGCATTGTTTATGATTCTGTGTCTGATTCAAATAATTCATTCAAATGATCGATTCTGATTGTGATATCAAATGTAGTCAGATGATTCAAATAAAGAATTAAAGGCGTCATCTTCAGTTTTCTAAGTCCCAGAGTTGATGTGCATCTTTGATCGAGTGAAGCTTTGATGATTATCTGTGCATCCCACCATTATTTTATTAATCATCGTCCTCAATAATGAACATTATCTTCGTCTTCAATAATCGACATTATCATCGCTTTAAAAATACCTATCGCCTCTTTCATAATTACCACTCAGCTTCCATCACCAGTGCCATCAATACGATCATTAATACAATCATCATCAATACCATCACAATCCCCATCACTATCATCTACATCAGCATCATCATCATCATAATTATTATGATCATTGCTTTTCTATGTCCGCCATCATTTTCGCCATCAACTTAGTCAGTAAGTTAAAGATATTAACAGCTTCTGATCATACAGTTATACTGTCCCTGGTTTTCCACAGCTGTATGAACACTAACATAATTTTGACCCCCCTCCCTCCCCCACTTCAATTAGAATGCTTTACACATTGTCGATGCGTTGTCCCCGAAAAAAAAACTCAGGGATTTTGACTCCATATCACGCGATGCAAAAGTAATCTGAATCAAAACAAGTAAATTAATTGTCTACCTCTGATCTAGCACTATATCCAGATTTTCTATTGCTCTTGGCACATTATATTAGTTGTTTACTTTTTGTTATCGTTATATGTTAAAACAGCTTAGTTTGTAGTTTTTCAATGAATTGTTTATGTGGTGTTTTGCCACGATATTTAGATACTTTGAAACATGTACTGCATAGAGGTGACCCTTTAGAGTGGTGTTAAACGCTGATACCAAACACTTCTGTTTTTAAACTAACATCACTGATTTGATAGATCAACACTTTCGACACATGCACCAGTCAGGAATGTTCTAATTTATGCGACGAAAATATGTCGCAGTTTAACAAATAGTGACCTGCATTTTTAGCTTTACTTAACACCGCTATAAAAAAAACAATTTCATGCAGTACTGTTGGTAATGTGAAAAAACCAATATTCCTCATGTTTTCATTTCTTATTATGCCATTTCTCATAATTTCTATAGTTTTTCCTTAAAATTTCATTTTAATCTTCAGCAGCTTGTTCTGGTGGTATTTTGACGAGATCATTTATGGGGAAGATAACGTAATGTATTTAGAAAAAAAAAACATGCCATTCATACCATTTGTGATATAACTTCTATATTGAATTTAATATTAGAACACTTACAGTAATAACAATCGATGTCTCATATTTTTGTGGAAATCATTCTTTGCATCAATCGATAACACGATATCATCAAACCCTATTCCTTCAATTTTTGTGCATATTTTCTTGTTTTAGATCCCTGAAGTTCGTTACAGATATGCAGACTATTGTAAACATTCTTTGTTTTTTGTGGGTTTTTTTTAAACAAGTCAATTCTGGTCTTAATGGTACTGTAAAATACTTGAATATTTCTATTTCCTGAAGTGATTTATCAATTAAGCTTCTCCGACAATCTTACATCCGTTATCGTCCCGACGATCAAGAGCTTACTTTTTATTGCTTTCTATTATTAATTTTCTTATTCTGTGTTCGTTCTCAAACTCCTTTTGAATGCCAGAGTGTAATCAGGGGAACGGAATGCGTTGTAATATAGTTTACGGCCTGGCTGATATGTCTGCGCCTTCTAAACATACACACTCATAAGCTTTATTTTCAGTAAAGAAATTCCGTGAAAAGAATGCGAGCTAACTCTTTACTGTTTGAATATAAAATATAGTACTTTATCCCATTCGACACGGACCATAAATCAAGATGGCGTATGTGCATCCTACGCATCCATGACAGGAAATTTATTAGCGCAGGAATAAATGAACCTTAAAAAAGCCTATTTATGGACCACTTTTAAACCATGTCAGTAATTAGTACACCATGCTACGCTAAAGTATCTAAGCTATAACAATTGATGTAGCTGAACATCCACTCCGGTACGAACGATGTTGTGCTCTGTTCATGACCCTAGATACGTCTTCAGTAGGATGTATTGATGGAAAGGGAGGCGGGATAACCTAGAAAGAAGGAGAAAGAATGCAATTGTTTCCCCTTTTTAAAACGTTTTGACGACCTTAGTGTACGGACCTATTTTTTTTTTGAGGGGGGGGGGGGTTGTCCCCGTATTTATACTGCAGCCTAGTACTACATGTTATGCTCCAAAGTCCTAATGGGGCTGAGATTTGAACTTCCAAACTCCCTCTCTTTATCTGTGGGCTTGACTTTGCTCCAAATCTTTTCTGGTGTAATAATTTATCTTTATGCAAAGATAGCATTACTTATTATGTCTAATGTACTCCTTATTCTTTGCATGCTTGAATTGTGCCGTCGGTCCATGGAAGGGATTCATATACAAAACATAGAAATGTTCCAACCCCATTTTATCTAACAAATGTTGTCATTCTATCAATAAAGTACGCGATTTATGGACTACATATTTTGTACATGGCTGTGTCCTTGACAATGCATAGAAGTAGTAATTAGTAAAAAAGAGGCAGTTGATAGTGCACAAAAGGGATTAACGTCATTTATGGATACGATGTTGGAACAATTGTTTATGGTTCGCTTACGAATCTCTTTTAAGAAACGTGTAGTTCTCTGCAAGTGTGATCCAAACAACAAAAATACAAAATTGTTGTATTTCCCTTATTTGTTGTAATACTTTGGTTGTATATTCAAATTTGGTGAGAAATTACTTGTTTTATTTTCAGCTTTACCTTCAAGAAACTTGTCTTATGTCTTTGTTTTTATTTACTTGACTTATTTCTTACCTAATATTTCTACTGCATGTATGTGTGTATTTATCTAATTTCAAGAAATTTTTCCTATTCGTCTACATTTCCATATCGCAAATGGATAAATTGAGTTTTCTAGAATATTAAAACATTTGTTTACAAATTCATTTAGCCCACCAGCGAGTCACTTATTATTGCTGAGGTGTGCGAGCAAGAAAGAACAAAACTTGCCTGGGCGAATCACATAAAAGTAACTAATAAAATATCTCATCATGATTATTCTGGAATAGACATCTCATTGATGAAAATAAAATAATGTCATCAATGAAAATATTAGCAAAACTATGATCGTGCTCAGATTGATAGGATACGATTGAGGCACCTTATCCTGGCACAATAAGGTCATATATATATAATTCTATAGATAGAAGAATAGTGAGAGTACCATGGGTAGATAGACAAATATTTGAGGAGATATAATTAAATACTAAACGGTTTAAAAAAAAATAAAACATATATCAGAAAGAGACCGTCTTTATTTCTTGGTCACGTTATGAGACTTATGTGGGGTTATGTTGGTCACGCTATATGAACTTAGAGAACATAAGTATACGAATACGAATAACGGAAATAGTGATAGATGGCAACAACGTGCGACATTATTATTTAGTTTAACCTCTTGACAAACAAGGAACAACAATTTTCATTCAAGATACTAATAGTAGAGAGTTATGGAGATCCTCGACGGAATACGCCAGCCAGTATGGTATTTGATGATGATATTTGTGCAGGAGACCACACAAACTAATTTATCACAAATGGTAGCCAGAAGAACTATTCTATTAATGTTTTCATATGCATACACTCAACTTTTAGTATTTTTGACAAGATAGCTTTGCAAAGGTTATAATAGTGACGAACTCTCCGAATGTCGACATTTGTGTACACATTACTTTCGTCTTTTGTGGTTGAGAAGAAGGAAGTAGTCTGCCCAGGTGTATACGTTAGCGTCGCAGGGGATGCATTCACATGACCTGATTTCAGGGACGTAAATAGTTCGAGTTTGTGAGTTAGGTGAGCTGGTATGTATGCGTAGCTGTGAACAAATATGGACAGTCAAATTACAATCAATCGTACAGTTGAGAACTTAGAATCTTGCAGAAATATAGAGATATAAAAAAACACGATAAAATTGATTGAGACAGTAACATTCAACACAGAAATAAAGAAAGAGTAGTCTAGATAAAATTAATATCTTAATCTGATAATATATAAAACATGTTTTTTTCTATGGATAATGGATAGAACGGATACAAGACTATGATCCAGCAAGCGAAAATAGAAAGTATAACATACTCGTAGTGAATATTTATGAATCGCTACACATGATACCAACACAAATCGCCTCTTCGACTAAACGACCTTTATCCTTTTTATAGAACACACTCACTGGTTGCGTGCTATGATGTGTTCGTGATAGCGCCTTTTTAAACATCTCTCTAAAAAGTAACTTGCGTGTAGTACGGGTGTTAATGTGGACAGCGCCCATATTGCGTATGTTTTATTTCGTATTATGTCAAATGTGTCTTTATAAATTCACACATATTCACTACTCTATGATTTTAGTTTTTCGTTGCGGGATATCTGATCTCATTCACGATTAGTGGAAAATCGGCAGCATCATCCAATTACATTTGCAAACATTCTGTACATCTCTTGTCCATCGGCGTCCTTGTGGGTTCTTAATCTTTGGCGGTAAATATTCCTTACATTACTAATGTTTCATATTAATATGAGTTGTTAGAAATTGTTTCATAAATTATAAATTGACAAGCAAAATTTGAACCCAGTCGATCTATTTGATAAAATCAGATGTCAGTAGACAGGATTTCAGTCAGTTCCTCTTCAGCTGGCACCTATACGCCACGCAACACTTTCCGAATTAATGTCAATACTTCTTTCGAATACGACCACATCCAATCTCTAATAAAGATGAGATTGTATTTAAGACTAGAGACATTCATCCCCCCTCTCCCTTGAAACGGCAGCTTCACATTGAAATATAATGTGTTTCATTTGTGATTCCTCCTAGTGTCCATTCTGACAGAGAGAGGTTCAGAGAGTTCATTGGGAAGTCAACGTTCTGGCAGGAATACGTCACATGACCAGTGTCAATTCAATTGAATATTCTAAAAGAAATGCTCTTGCCACAAATTCGTTTTAGAGTATGTATCTCGCAACTGTTCACTGTATCCATTCTAAATTTTTAGGCATATTACTCTCGTAGGTTGCCGTCTCTTTTGGGAGGAAAATCCGTTAATTTTTGTAGGAAAATACTTTAAGCTATGGCAAAGTAGTAATAACGACACTAAATAAGCCCTTTTAAGATGATGTGTTTTCCCAGTGGCAACATATGGATGCGAGACAATATCCAAAATAATAAATTCATTTTAAATGAAGCGTGACAGAAATATCATACGAAAATCATGGACAGAGAAAAAGAAGAACGTTGAAGTTTTGAAATTACTGAAACTAAATGAAAGCTGGTTTCTAAATATCATAAGAAAGAAACTACAGTTTCTTTGGACACTTAAAGCGACATTATGGTACCGAAAGGCTGATTCTAGAGGGCAGCGTGCCAGGTGAAAGAAGAAGAGAAAAACCAAGAAAACAATGAATCATCGACATTGAAGAATGTATGCACATGTCTCTGATCAATGGAGACCTGCTTGCCCGGAACAGAGAGACGTTCAGAGTATCCACAACGAAGACAACATTCTGGAAAGAATATGTCACTTGATATATCTCGCAACTATAACATATAGCCCGAGATAAAACAAAGAGTAACACAGAACATACACACATTCGTTACTACTGGCAAGTAATAGATATAACTAACTTAGACACAATGATATTACCTGAAGCTATACAAGCATGTCTGTCTCTCTAACACATACAACATACATTGAAACTTTTGAAATTATACAAATATTTCTTTGTGCATCGCTGGAACGAGCCAGGAATATACACACACATTGAAGATTAATATATTTAAAGTTCACACATGATAACTACCTCTTTCCCTCATGTTATGCGAGCCCTGAGACATTATAAATTGAGTATATGTCAACAAACTATCCATACCGCAATTTTTCCTTCTGAGACACTATAGACCCTATAATAAATGCCCATCTACATGCAGTACCAACCTCTCTTCCTTTCTCTGAGAGATTATACATAGAAACGTCCGTCTTCAAGCAGTACCAACATCTCTTCCTTTCTCTGAGATATTATACATAGAAATGTCCGTCTACAAGCAGTACTAACATATCTTCCTTTCTCTGAAAGATTATACATAGAAATGTCTGTCTACAAGCAGTACCAATATCACTTCCTTTCTCTGAAAGATTATACATTGAGTATCCACAAATTGTCCTTGTCTCCCTCCCTTCTTCTCTCTTAGAAACTATACATTGAATTTCCAGAAACTATCCACTCCTATATACTCGCTTCACTATGACACATTGTACTCTGAAAGTTCACACTTTACACCTCTCTCTCTCTCTCTCTCTCTCTCTCTCTCTCTCTCTCTCAGATATTGAAAGTTCGCAAGCTTTACCAAACCTCTCTGAGATAATGCCTGTAACATGTTCGCAAACTATTCCCATCTCTCTTGGTATATATATATATCTCCTAAACACTATACGACTGCAGTTTACAAACCACACCCACCTCTCTCTCGGAGACACTGGAGACTCGGCATCCACAACACTCTCGTGCGAAAGTTGCTATTCTGAAACAAATTATACAATTTCTAGATATTCATATTATTTTATTGTTTGCTACACATCTTCGTATAACAAACAATACATAACGGTTTCATATAACGATACATAACATCTTTATATAACAATACATAACGTTTTCATATAACAATAAATAACGTCTTCATATAACAATACATTTAAAAATTATAAATACCATTAGCAACATTTTTTTCTGTTTGTTGTGCTCAAGACCCCAAAAATGAATGCTCATCAGACCCATAGATCCGCATGGTCGTCGGTGTTTCACTTTATAAACATCAATAAACAAATCAAAGAAGCCACAGGAACAAGCTTACAAACAGCGCACAAGAAGGCCATCTCCAGAGAACTCTTCCACCCTTGACGCCGCAAGGCAAACAAGGGCCACAGCGTATAGATATATAGATAGATAGATAGATGGATGGATAGAATGAATAAGCAAATCGCGCAATATTTCTCTGTTCTAACCTTCTTTGATCGTGGAGAAACGTAATCCTGTTCAGCACGTAAAATTATCAATCCATATTTTACAGTGTACTCATTTTATTCGGCCACCTTTCACGTCTCCCGTTGGACAGTCTTCTAAAAGGGATCATGCCTCATACGGCTCTAAACCACCCATTTTTACGTCTTTCAAGCATAGCTTGGAAGTTGTCCAGAAATTGCGAATTATTAAATTATCTCTATTAGCTCATAAATCCGCACTTATAACATTTATCCTATAATTATATTAACTAACCAGAACAAGTTGCCATACTAATAAAACAATCAAATTCGAATGTCTATAGCAGCTACTAAATATCTCGCGATATAATAGAGAACTTTTAAGGAAATATAGTATTGCTATCTTGCTCCTAATGTTCCATTGCTTTCTGTCATATCTTGAAGAATCATACTGGAAGTGGTTTGTGATGCTCTGAGATGAATTTTCATTCTATACCAGCGTATAATGACTTCACAATGCCAGCAAGGAACGATCAATCAATCAATAAAGTCATAGTCCTCATAATAAATTCTCACCATTCCTTCTTGTTCCTAGATTCCATCTTTAGATCTTTCAATATGATGTCATTATCACTAAGAGCATTCATTGTCTCTTTTCTTTAAGTTGTTCTAGATATCTATTGCCGACACTTTCTCTGTGTATTCCACATCAATACTTGTCTTACAAAAAATTATCTATTTAGAATTCATACAATCCATCGTCACGTCCTGAGCATGAGTCGATGGTACACATATTCAGTCAGTTACCTAGCCCGATAGTGGGGCAAGAATAATGCTTTTGTTACCTGCCTAGAGATCATACTCTGTGGGTTCACATCCTCAAGCTCTGTTACTTCAGGTTGATTCTCAAGTATGTGATTGAGTAGATGGTTTGCAAGCCTGTCTTCGGAATACACAGTTAATATATGCAGAATATTATATTTTTCGTTTTAAGGTTCCAAACCACAGCCGGACAAATAAATTCTCAGGGTGTAATTTTTTGCCTGACACGACCGCACCTCCAGTTGACCCAGCTGTGAATAGTTACCTGCCGTTTTAATTAATGGAGATAAACGCAGCAATGAAGGGAAGTGGCCACCACACATAATAGTTGATGCGGCCTAGTACATAAAGAATTATCTTCATCCCTGACGGCAATTTGCTGCCATAGGACTTACCCTTATCTTTAGAAATATATCCATTACACGTCTTGGTGACAACTATAATAAAGTGGCTACTATTACAATAAACCCGTAACATTCACTGTACATTCCTTAACATGAAAGTTTGCAGTGGTAAAAGATGAAAGTGAAAGATATGAAAGCTGTATAATATAAACGAGGATATAAATTCTTACCCAGTTTTGGTCAGGCTTGGTTCTGGTGATATGGTAGTGTTGTCTACACAAACATTATACCGCACTGGTAACGGCAAATGACTGAGAAAAGTATATGGAGTGTATTGTTTCAGAAATTAATCCTGCTCAAGCATATAGAGTGTTCATAATAAAAGTAATTTTATTAAAATATAGACAATTGACAGGTTAATATTATGTCTAGGTTTTATGGTGTCCGTTTATGTGTTTGAGAGGCCCTGTGTTCGTATTTGATGTTCCTTCAGCGCCGGAATAGGTGCTTAGGGCAGAAACCACATCTCTCCAGTTTGATTGATGTGATGCTACTGTATGTAATTATTGCATGTTGTTGAGACCCATGGTCATACCCTCTTTGAAGGTTGCTTTGCAAAGTGTTTCTTTTGGCCTTTCTCTTTTTCTTTTGCCATCAGGTACCCATTTTAATGTTTGCACTGGTAGTCAGTTTTTGTTCACTTTCAGTACATGTCCGATGTAAGTCCAGTGCCGGATTTACCAATACGCTAAACAAGCTATAGTTAGGGCCCCCCAATTTAAAAAAAAAATTTAACTATCTATATATTCTTAATCGATAAATGGCCCCATATCTCAAAAGCTTAGGGCCCTATCAAGTCTAAATCCAGCCCTGTATAAGTCCTTTTTTTTTATTATTGTTGTAAAAACAAATTACTGTTTGGTGTCTTCTCTTACTTACATGTTTGACTTGCATTCTTCCCATCCGATAGTTAATAGTTTTCTGACACATTTATCGTAAAGTGAATTTAATTTTTGTTTCAGTGCTATTTTTAGGGATTAGTGATATTTCTTTGCACGAACATTACATGTGAGTTGAACAGTCGTAGATTGGTATATTTACTAATTTTTTTTTTTATTTCTAGATATTTGTTAGGTGGTTGAACGCGATTGCTGTCAGAGCGTCTTGGGTGACCAGAATACCTGTTCATGTTCTATAGTATGCAGTTTGATAAAATTACTGTACAGAAAGAAATGTCAAGTAAATTAACCTAAATATTACTTAAATATCTGGAGAACAAAGTTAGAACAAAGAAAATAGAAGGCAACTCTGTATACTTAATACATTGAGGAAGACTGCGTGAGAACAAATTAAATATTTAAATATTTAGAAAATAAATGATTGGTTCATCCATAGATCTCTAGAAACAAGGGTATTTTGCTACTCGTTTTACGTCACTACAAGGGTTGGTTGTAAACAAGTAAATTGCAGGGCTTATCTTTATAGATTATATATTGTCTGTAGATACTAAAAAAAATAAAAAATTTTCTAATATAAAATAAAAGTAACATACCGGTATTCTTTACAGTACTTGGTTATCAACCCAGCATTTGTTGGCTGTGGTGATTTTCTCTGCAATATAAATACGTTCAGCAGTTTGCCATTGCTTTCTGAACGGTCCGGATGCACAATTGCCTGTGGCGGCGATCGAACTCGGTACCTTGGCCGTTACAGACACGCACTGTACCACTTCGCCACATAGCCAGACTAAGATACTATAGATACTACTAGTGAAAAATGTGTCCATTAAGCTTCACTTGTGTAATTTAAAAGATGCAATATAGCCTACAACTTATAATAGTGCATACGCATGCGGTGACGTCTGTGGGTCTCACCAATGGCTCATTAGACAAACCACCCATGCAACAGAAAACCTTAGTAGATGATGTGCCGTTTTATTGAAGTTCTCCTCTTATAGAAGTTTGATGTCACGTCATCTATAGAATTATGCTGCTTATGTTTGTATTTTGTTGTTTCAATGTGTTTTATGCTTTGTTATTTTTATATATGTATGTACCTCTGTGGTTGGGAAGAGCCAGAGATGTACTGCACATCACTGGGGAGGTGGAAATTGACATCACTGTTTTTTTCTATAGCTGAGGCCCGTCATGGAGGCACAGTGACTCAGGACGTGACAATCCTTCTGATTTGAACATTTGGTTGCATTCCTGGAGCAATAGAGAAGTTCGGCAAAATCAGTAGTCAATTTGTGGTGGGGAATGAGAACAGTGAACCCTATTTTCGCTGCAGTGGCTAGGAGCAGTGCATAGGTTGAAACTTACCGTCCTGGTGGTGTGGTAGTTATTCTCTGGCTGTGGCCCGGGGTGGGCTGAAAATCCACAGACTTCACTGCAATATAATGTTGGCTAAAAAGGCATAAGCCCACGGACCGCTGGATTAGCAACCAACCAGCCAACCAATAACCATAATAATGCGAAGAAATGCATCAATGCCGTTTTTTTCCGTAACTCGTTTTGATGACCATTGTAAATATTTATTGCATTATCATTACCAGGTGCCGTGACAAAGCGCTAGCGATAATATATCTTCACAACTCTCTATTTTTAGTATCTTTTGTCAGGTTCGTTTTAGGCTCTGTCATGTCACGATATTAGATATCTAATAATTTCTCACGCTGACGTTCCTCGATCTCTTTTACTTTCTATCTTGCATGTTGGAACTACAGATCTCCCTGTCTCATAACATGTCCAAAAAATTACAATTATCACCCACTTCCTCATTAGATTTTTCTAGCTATACATTGTATTCTCAGCAATTTTTCCTCTAGAATCACATTTCTGTTGCCTCTAATTTTTAACACTCCTGTTTATTTAGTGCATACTCTTTATACTTAAGTATATTAAATCATGCGTGCAGATTGAATACTTGTAAGTAGTATTTTCTGACATTACATTGTCAGATTGGATCTCTACAGGATCGTATGTCCAATTTTCATAAAATTAGTGAGGGGGTATTCCTATAAATAGTTGTCAATTCACTTCTGGTGAAGTTTTTTGTGATCTTGTTTTGGAAAACCGGTAACAGGTGGTGGTGATAGGGTTGCGATCTATTTTCTTCGTCAGCGTTCTGTTGTGTTCGTTCTCACACTCCTTTAGATTAGCAGAATGTATTCCAGAGAACGTAATGCATGTTTTTTTTTACAGTCTCGTTGTGACGTCCGCGCCTTTTGGCCGGACACATCTGACTTCAGCATGATTTATGGATCACTTTAACCCTCTATGGGATGCGGCAGCCATCTCCACATCTTCCTTAGTCGCCTCTCACAACATACAGGAAGGTGTTCAGTATTGCTATTCTTTGCTCCCCATTTGTGTCATAGAAACACACGAGGGGAAACTATTGTCCACAACGGGGAAGTTACCCTGAGAACCACCAACCCCCCCCCCTTTTTCATCTGTATATACGGTCTTCTTGAATCTCTGACGTACAAAACTAACACAGAACTCTCGGACTGTGCCTCTCATAAATAATAATAAATTATTGCCACATTTTGTTGATCTTAGGAATCTACAGGCTGCCATAATTAATAGAAATGATTGCCAATTTTTATTGAAATTACACAGGAATCGACAGCTCCCATAAATAATAAGAAATGATTGCCAAATGTTGTTGAACTTACCCAGGAATCGACAAGCTCCCATAATTCATTATTAATAAGAACTGGTTGCCAACTTTATTTAAACTTACCCAGGAATCGACAGGCTCCCATGGACTTCCTTCTTCTCACAAAGGTTGTAGACTTTAGAAAAGCTTATTATAATAATAAATAAAGTCAGACTGAAGAGCTTAGATAGGCCTTCCATGTTCTGTTGAAATATGAGAGTGTTAATTCTCTGATAAATATGTGTATCTTCACAACTATTTACAAATAATTTTACATTCCCCGCTTAACATATACCCTCTAGAAACATCTAACATTTTATCATTAGCTATTGCTTCTAGTTTCGTGCCTTGTCTATTCATTCTTGGTGCATATCTTTGTAAGTATTTCTCCAAGTATTTCTTAGTCTTTCTCGGTTCCTCTATTTGTGTATATATACCATGGCACTTGCCTCTGACCTCATGCATGACGATTGAAAAATATCAATATAATACATATTGATACACATATTGCTCGAAACGGTATTCTTCTTCTTTCTATCCTGTGTATTGACGTTTGAGTAATCGATCATGTATGTCCGTCCATCACTGCTTCTATCTCCATTCTCATGTTTGATGTGATTGTGGAGTTCACGGGAGATTTTGCAAGTACTTTTCTTCAATTCATGTAGATAGCACAAACGTATTCGATCATATACTATGCTCATATTCGTACATTGTGTTTTGCCGGTTAATAAGCAGTACAATCAATCAATAATATCAATAAAACCCATAACCCTTCAGGGTCGTAGGGGTACCACATTGGAAGCTTCAGCACACAGAGTCCTCCAGCGAATTCTATCCTCAGCGATGCGGATGAGTGTGGAAATATCTAGCCCTGTCCATTCCTTGATGTTGTCTGTCCATGTCTTTATTTGGCCTCCTCTGCTTCTTCCACCCTCCACAGTTGACTGCAGTATTGTTTTTGACAAGGAATCGTGCCTGCATACATGTCCGAACCATGCTACTTTTCGTCGTTTCACTATTGAGCAGTACAGCAATAGTCGAATTGCCCATATGGAGCGACGTAAAACTGGTTAACACTCATATCTATTAACGAAAGAATTTACATAATTGTGCAAAACCGGGACCAGTCGAAGTTAAGGTTGGAGGTAGGGCAATTTTACTTAGGGCCTATACCTTAAGAGTCTAGCGGTAGAGATATGATATATAAATAAACGAACGATTTAACTTGTAAAAAGCAATAGGTACGGTAAATTTTTACTATAGGTGTGTAGATAAGAAAATTAAGATTACACTGGATTTAACTAGTTACGGCTAGATTAAATACAATGCGATCAAATAAGATGTAATGCCATCTCCGCAACGAAAGTTGATTGCAATAGACCACCCACATTTTTGTGCTTGTTGTTTTGATGACATCTGACAGACTATAATTTGTCAGTTTCTGGATATTTCCTGCACTTGTATCATTGCCTCTTGATTTATGTGCTCTAACAGCTACTTCCAGTGATATCTTTTGCAATGTGTTATAATCTTTATACGGGCCCAAAATAATTTATGTCTTGTTTTGATGTTAATTAACAATCCGTCTTTTGAAATAAACTCTAATTATTCCAGAACTTAGTTTTTATGCTTGTTTATTTTTGTGTGAAATAATTTCACTGAAATTCCAACTGTACATCCATATCACAAAAGTGTCTATTCTGTTAATTTTTTGAGGAAAACAATATTACATTTGTCTAATTCACAATTGTTGTGTTGTGTTTGTGGCTTTTATATCTTCTTCTTCTTCTTCTTCTTCTTCTTCTGCGTTCGTTCTCAAACTCCTGCAGATTAGCAGGATGTAGTCCGGAGAACGAAATGCGTTGTGCCATGGTTTACAGCATTGCTGCGATATCTGCGCCTTTCGGCCTGACACATCCGACCTCAGCATAGCTTTGGGTCACTGACCCAATATGGGATAGGACAGCCAACTCCATCCCATAACCTCCTTAGTCGCCGTTTACGACATGCGTGGAAGGTAAAACAGTGTTGCTATTCTTTGCTCCCCTTTCGGGCCCCGGCAACACGCGGGCGTGGCTTTTATATGTGTGTATTCATTTATCGCATGGTAGACATTTTTTAAATGCAATTTTTCGTTCTATGTCGTTAATTTGGAAATTCCTACTGAATGTGCTGTTTTTTTCCATACATCAATGCATAATAAGCCCATACGCAACACTTGATAATTCTCACCCCTAGCATGTTTCTTATTGATTGTGACGATTTGTTTTTGTTCCATGATTTTTTCCCCATTCATATATATATATATATATATATATATATATATATATATATATATATATATATATATATATATATATATATATATATATATATATATATATATATATATATATATATATATATATATATATAAATGTAAAACGTTGTATTAAAACGTAACTATTATCTCTGATACGCCCTATAGATAAACTACTTGTCAACTACCTAACCTTTATGCTATTAAGCTGATAATACAGCCACTTACACTAATCTGATGTGTAAAACCATCATATGAATTTTAAATATTACAACAGGGTAGAAAAGTCCTTTGAGGATAGTTAACAAGCATTGAATTAAAATATACATCTTGTAGTTTAAGATGGAGCGCTATCGACATGGGTTACCAAAACAATCACTAAAATATCTTAGGAATTGTGTCGAAATATGTTACACAATTTGATTACCAATTGTATGAAAATATCGTACATGCAGAAACGTGGTGTGCTGAACGATACTTACAGAATCTCGAAGCCGAAGATTTCCTTAAAAAAGTTATCTAGACATTTATATAGCCTCAGTGGAATGAATGAACCGAGAAGTTCTGGAATACGGTACAAACAAGAATGTGAAATCAAAAAAAGGGAATCAACGGTTGATCGATTAATTTCCAGAAAAAAAGATCTGTCTACAGTTCATAAACATGGTAACTTAGAAATAGTCTCTATTATCTTGGACTCCGGGTGCAATACCTCCTCCTCAATTGTATCTAAATACATCAAGAAGACAACTCTCATTTTCTTCAAATACCAATTAATTTGCATTGCCCTTTTCCTGCTGCTTTTCAGTCTGGAGTAGATACATTTACACAACGTTATTTTAACTATTTATTTAGGTGATTCAGTTTCACCAGAGAAAAAGTGATCTTTACTTCCCAAATAGTTAATACAAGAGGGGCCAACAACCTCACTAAACACTGTGACTAACTACGAAAAGAACAGGAATATTTCCAAGAATCAGTATCAAATTTCTAGTAAATTTTTTCGTGAAATCAAATATGGCGTCGCCTTCTTTATTCAGACTGCACGGTTGGTGTCTCGTGACTACGGATTACTGATAATAAATGCAGTACATCTTTGGTAACAGTTGAGACAAATGAGAAGTTTGTAATTTGGCACCTCTGATTTTAGTCAGACGGAAGATGTTTAGTATCACGACCCGGATGTTGCAAGTCTAGGGACATTGTTAGAGTTAGTAACATTCTTGATGATGTTACATAATATTACTTTATGTTGAAATTCTAAACAATCCATTCTCAATAGTATATATTCTGCTCACTTATCACACTTTAAGTCACTTATCTTGGCTTATCCATTTTTTTCATGCTTTTCATTGGCTAACAGCACAAAGTATATGCAAGTCAACTAATGATGTGCTGTGCTTGTGCATCAGCCAAGATGAGCGACCGAAGTACGTAAAATAAATATTCTAGACATGGACTTGATTACAAGTATTGCAACGTTTGTTAAAGCCGCTCCAAAATACTACCCAATGGTATCTATATTTGTTTTTTCGCCATTATCATTGAGATATTAAAGACATGGACAGACAACATCAAGGAATGGACAGGGCAAGATATTTCTACACTCATCCGCATCGCTGAGGATATAATTCGCTGGAGGACTCTGTGTGCTGAAGCATCCAATGTGGTACCCCTACGACCCTGAAGGGTTATGGGTTTATTGATTGATTGATTGATTGATTAGCCAGCTATCAATCATCCGTAAAGTTTAACTTTTGAAATCTTGATTTACAAAAGATGCAATCGGGATATCTACGCCGACATCGGCTGGAGTCGATGGAAAAATATGTGCTGAAGAATATTACTTTTATTTTTGTTCCTGAACACCTAGGTGCTATGGAAAATGAAAGCGTAGACAGACTTACCAGCGTGGTCACAGTCATAAATGATGGTTGAATGTATCGTGTTGATATTTTAAATGCGATAAATGAGTTAGACCTAATGGTATAACAGGGCGTGTATTGTTTTGTGTGTTTATGTCCAGGATGCAGGATATGGGAAGGACGCATGGATTTAACAGAAAAGTCGCCCTTGTGTTGCCGGGGCCCGAAAGGGGAGCAAAGAATAGCAACACTGTTTACCTTCCACGCATGTCGTAAAAGCGACTAAGGAGGTTATGGGATGGAGTTGGCTGTCCCATCCCATATAGGGTCAGTGACCCAATACCATGCTGAAGTCGGATATGTCAGGTTGAAAGGCGCAGTAATTGCAGCAATGCTGTAAACCATGAAACAACGCATTCCGTTCTCCGGACTACATCCTGCTAATCTGCAGGAGTTTGAGAACGAACACAGAAGAAGAAGAAGAAGAATAATAGACAGATATATTTAAAAAATAGAGAAGAGCTATCTATTATCACAGAACCAGAAGCTGTTCATGAATTGCAACAACAGTTATATGTTACTCATGGATCCTCTACACCGAAAGGATCAAACAGCTGTCAAAAAATTTGTAGAAACTCCACCCCCCCCCCAACACACTACATATTGTCACAAATTCTTACCTTCTTCCTCCGCCCCATCAAACAAAACTAAACAAAGCAGGATTTAAATAAAAAACGTAATATTATTTATTTCAAATTCCAACATACCTTAATTGGGTGTATGTGTGCTTTCCTACCATAACCAAGTCGCATGGGTTCAAGTCCATTAGCAAGTTCTCAGAGATCAAGTCACCAGAATATCAAGGATATCCCAACATCTACAGATCAAGTCACCAGAATGTCATGGATACCTCAACATGTACAGATCAAGTCACCATAATGTCATAGATACCTCAACATGTACAGATCAAGTCACCATAATGTCATAGATACCTCAACATGTACAGATCAAGTCACCATAATGTCATAGATTCCTCAACATGTACAGATCAAGTCACCATAATGTCATAGATACCTCAACATGTACAGATCAAGTCACCATAATGTCATAGATACCTCAACATGTACAGATCAAGTCACCATAATGTCAGGGATACCTCAACACGTACAGATGAAGAACTCATAATGTCAGGGATACCTCAACACGTACAGAATGGAAAAATTGGCATATACTCACTTGTCAAGTACATACAATACCATGCGGTCCACTCAGTCAACATGAAATGGATAATATGGTGGCTGACCTGGGAATACAAGTAATGAAATCATCTCTATGTTATATATACTGAAAAGTACACTGGCTTCTGGTGGTCAACCGCTTACAGTATAGCTAAGCGCTAGTGGGCAAAAGGGTATAGTAGTTCCCCTTTCTTTGCCACGTTCTAAATACCGAAAAGTATTCAAAATTGTCATTTTGGCAAATGAATCATACTCCTATTGGCATTGGAGATTATTTCGATGAGTTTATATACAAAAATCGTGACTCATTTTTTTTCTACCCGAATTAAGTTGTTGTACTTAAAGTGAATCACCAATTATACAGTCCTGTAACTTCTTAGATATCATTGTTCTAAACGGACGCTATTTGACTTTTCTCGTGTTTTCATCAGCTACTCTGTATATGCTTTATGTCGACAGCCAATGAAAATCACGAGAAAACGCAAGTAGCGTCATTTTTGAAGTATTATCGAAACGTTCGCAGGATGTATGACCATTTACCAGGGACTCTCTTCACTAGTACAGTTGTAAATTGTTTCTCTTCAAGTTTGAACTTTTTTGACAATAGTCGAATATGAACATAGCTTGTATACATTTAAAATAGTGGGTTTTTTAAATGTTAGTTCGTCATTGCGATAACTACATGACTAGTGTATTCCTTATGACAAACAAATTTAAATAGTGTAATTTCAAAAAGATCATCAAGCCACTGCTAATGTCAGGATGTGTTTTGTACATATTAGATACTTTTGTTTTCTTTTGTTGCAATGAATAGTTTCAGTATTAAATAACACGTAACAAGCATCGTGGATGGCAGAGGCTGAAGACACACTGCGACGAGTATGTTAATTTGAAGAAATAGGAAAGGGCAGTGAATGGGTGGAGGTAAGCATTGAGAAGAAATCACTGACTAAAGTAATAATAATACAACTAGATAAAGGGTGTCGAAAATTGACGGGTGTCAAGGCCAAAGATACAATGCATGAACTCGCCAAGCTACACTCGAAACCACAAGACATCATTATATATACAGATGACTCAGTTAACAGAAATACAAATAACAGCGATTGGGATTTTTATGCCTACAGAAATGTTGTGAAGTTGGCTGAGAAATCTTCTGCATACTCCACTGTTATATCGAGCATGAGGATGGAGATAGAGGGAGTTACAGCAGCACTTAATTGGTTGATAACTGATACGTCAATACACTCGGTAATGCTCACAGACTCTCAAAGAATGCTGTGCAAGATAGAAAAGTACATGCTGAGAAAGGAATGGTGGGACATTGAATAACTCAATTGTTCAGATCATTACATGGATATACTGCCGTGGTCATGCTGGAGTAATAGGAAACGAGAGAGCCAACTCATTATCAGACAATGCGGCGATAGAAGCAACAATACTGAGAAGATATGCACCAGGTGTGGATCCTGGACGTCTGAGATCAGAACAATAGCACCTGGTCTACCACATGGATCTCCTCTGTCCCCAGTACTGTTTAATGTGTATACATTGAGAATTGCTCAATTGCAAACTCCCAGCAATTGTAGAGTTCTAACATACGCTGCTGATATCCTACTATACAACATGGGCAGGAACAGAACAGATATCGCTGACAGTGTACAGAATGGACTAGATCAATTGTCGATATGGTGCAGAACATACAACGCCGTGATCAATCCCTCGAAAGCAAAGGTCGTATGTTACTCCTTAAATAATAATCTGGTTAATGATACACTGCCAGCTGTTAGTTGCATTGGCTCATTCATTGAAAGAGAACAGGACCTTAAATATCTTGGGATAATCTTTGATAGAAGTCTCTCATTCAACAATCACGTCACAAATATGATTCAGAAGGCTAGAAGAGGGATCAGTGTTATCAAGGTTATGGCGACCTTCGACATGCAACAATGGATACTTTTTCTGCTTCTGCAAGTGGTGGTGCTATCTGTAATAGATTATGGCCTCGGCCTACTAACTTTGTCAAAGACGCAAGTCGATAGATTGGAAAATGAGGCAATGAGAGCGGTACTTGGGTGTACTAGAGATACACCCATCTCTGCTATGAAATTTGTGCTTGATCTCCCCAGCAGTAGAGTGCGACATCAGGTAGCACAAGTTAAGTCGTACCTTAAAGTGACAGAATACAACCACCACCCATTACACCATCGTCTAGATGAGTCAAAGGGAAAACGAATCAAGCGGGGCAGATCATGGATGGGAGAGGCTGAAGACACACTGCGAATAGTATGTGAATTAGAAGAAATAGGTAAGGGCAGTGAATGGGTGGAGGTAGACACTGAGAAGAAATCACTGACTAAAGTAATAATACAACTAGATAAAGCGTGTCGAAAATGGACGGCAGTCAGGGCTCAGGATACAGTGCACGAACTCGCCGAACTACACTCGAAACCACAAGATATAATTATATACACAGATGGCGCTGTTAGCAGAAACACAAATAAAAGCGGTTGGGGTTTTGTTGCCTACAGAAATGGCGTGAAGTTGGTTGAGAAATCTTCAGCATATTCTACTGTCACATCGAGCATGAGGATAGAGATAGAGGGAGTTACAGCAGCTCTTAATTGGTTGATAACTGATACATCAACACACGCGGTAATACTCACAGACTCTCAAAGCATGTTGCGCAAGATAGAAAAGATCACGCTAAGAAAAGAATGGTGGGACTTACAGAGCATTACATGGATATACTGCCCTGGTCATGCTGGGGTCAGAGGAAACGAGAGAGCCGACCTATTGGCAGGCAATGCGGCGATAGACGGCACATTGCTGAGAAGAGATAATGCAGATTTAATAAAGGCAGTAATAAATTCATTTCAAGAGGCAGATGATGTCAATGAGGTTGAGAACGTACACATACAGATAATGTTAGAAATAGGAGTTTTCAGAGGTGAGTGGAGGAAAAGTAAATTTTTGGAAAGTCCGGAAGATCACACAATCAACACCTGACCTGAACTCTGAGTCTACATACACTGGGATGGCTGCTGGAGCGGAGGGCGGAGAACTTATGGGAATGTCCCGCGTGCTGCGAAGCCAGTTTCTAATCAAGAATCAAGAAGAATCATTGCACAAAATGGTTCTCATTTTTTGGAATGCTGATTTGGCTTGTGCTGTTCGGCCCTTTATCTCACTTGAGCATCTACCTTCTGATGTTAACAGGGTGCCAAGATATTTCACTTTTTCAACTTGTGCTAATTCTGTGTATTTAATTATTATTTTGCATCTTGGTGGTGTATGTCTCTTTGATATGACAATTATTTCTGTTTTCTTCTTGTTTAAACTAAGGCCTTTGTTTTCACTTTCCTTAACTACTTTATCTAATAGGGCGTGTAGTTCTTGTTCGCTTCCTGCGATCAGTACTGTGTCATCAGCATATCTCAAGTTATTTATATTGTATCCTCCCACTTTTATTCCTGGCATATCTTCTATATTTCGCATAATGTATTCTGTATACAGGAAGAAAAGGTCCGGTGACATTACACAACCTTGCCTGACACCCAATTCTAACTTTTGAAATCTACCTATAGCGTTGTTAATTCTCATCGCATCCGTCTTGCTCAGGTATCAGTAATAACTCATCCATGACATACCGTGTGAGTGTCCGATTAAATGATGCCCACTCGTGTGTGTGCGTTAACCCTCTCCGTTGGTAATTATTACCAAATGTTTTACCTGGTCTCGTCTCAGTGAAAGAGTTTTATCGTTGCTGTGTAGGTTTTTGTTTCAGATATATGCAGGGATGTGCCTGAATTAATACAGTTTGGGTCTTAGGGTAAATAATAATTTATTTTGTTATTATTATCGTGTTGATACTGGGATTATGAGCATTACATGGTTCATGTTTTTAGCTTTCTATAGATACTAATAACGTTATAGTGTGAATAAGCTACCATAATGCCTATATAGCGTTAAAGGTTAACGAAATGATGTTGCAGACATGCATTGACCATAGTGCCATAAACAGAGATTGAGAGAGAGACTGAGAGCAAGAGAAAGGGAATACATTATTCAATTTTATTGGAATTATATGGATGTTCACACGGTGAGATAAGCAAGGTGATTTTTCCCTAACACTTTGACGAATCAAGTGAATCATTATTTCCCCTTTTTTAAGTAGGCTATGGTGTTCTTTATGTTTGCTTTAGGGCTTCCTTGTTTTCTTTTATTCTCAGATGTCCACATAAGGGCTTGTTGGTTTATTCCGTTTTCATCTAGTTTTAAAACGTGACCCAGGTATTTCCATCTGCTTTTTCTCATGACGTTTGAAACATATTTTTGGTGTGTTTTGTTTCTTAAATCAACATTTGTGACGAAATCGCTCCATTTTATGTTCATCAGTTTCCGGAGACATTTGTTTTCGAAACTGTTTAATTTTTGGATTGTTGCTTGAGTTGATTTCCAGCTTTCACTTTTGTACGTTAATACAGAGACAATACAGAAGTTGAATAGCTTTAGCTTGGTGTTTCTTCCTAGATCTTTTGATTTCCAGATATTAGTTAGTTTAATGAATGTGCTAAATGTAACTGCTATACGTGTATTTATTTCTGTCATTGAGTCTCCGTCAAAAAATTAAAGTTGGATACATTTTCCAGTATTTGGTTGTTTACTGAGAAGTTGTTTGTTGAACTGATAAGTTTCATGATTTTTTTTATTTGAATGTGTTGATCTGGAGGCCAATTTGATCTGTGAGTGTGCATAGTTTGTTGATTATATCTTCCATAGTAGCTCTCCATAGTAGCTCTCCATAGTAGCTCTCCATAGTAGCTCTCCATAGTAGCTCTCCATAGTAGCTCTCCATAGTAGCTCTCCATAGTAGCTCTCCATAGTAGCTCTCCATAGTAGCTCTCCATAGTAGCTCTCCATAGTAGCTCTCCATAGTAGCGGGTACTGGGCATATAATGACAGAATGATGTTGCTAAAGATCAAAGCAAAACCGTTTGATCTGGCCATTATACAAACTTATGCACCAACTACAGATTACACTGAAGAAGAAATAGAACAGTACTACGAAGATCTACAACAACTACTCAAACCAGTAAAATCAACAGACATTTTAATAGTCATGGGAGACATGAATGCAAAAATAGGGAAAGGAAGACATAAGAACATTGTAGGGCAATTCGGACTAGGGACAAGAAATGACAGAGGAGAAAGACTTATACAGTTCTGTGAGGAGAACAATATGATCATATGTAATACATTATTTCAACAGGAAAATAGAAGATTATATACATGGAAAAGTCCTGGAGACAGAAAGAGGAACCAAATAGATTACATTATGATTAACAATAGATTTAGAAATAGTGTCAAAAACATCAAAACATACCCAGGTGCAGATATCAACTCTGACCATAATCCAGTGATGTGCAAAATAAATGTCAAACTTAAAAAGATAGTAAATAGAGGAATCCAAGAACCACAGATAGACGCATCAGCACTAAAACAACCAGACATACAACAAAAATACCTTGTAGATGTAAGGAATAGATATGAACATCTAATGATAGAATGCATGGAACAATACAGAAGGGAAAATCCAGAAGAGAAAATAGACAATAAATGGGAAAGCCTAAAGAAAAGTATTCAAACATCAAGTAAAAATTTACCAACAAGAAATACCAAGAACAAACAAACATGGATGACAGATGAAATATTAGAGAAAATGACAGAAAGAAAGAAAGCTAAAAATACACCAAAATACTCAAGTATAGACAAGGAGATACGTAACATGTGCAGAACAGCGAAAAAACAATGGCTAGAAACAAAATGCAATGAAATAGAGGAGATGTCCATACAACAGAAGACAAAATTAATGCATAAGGAGATAAGGCTGATCACAAATAAGAAAAATCCTATTAATGGCGGTGGCTGCATAAAAGATAAAAATGGTAAAATAATATTTGATAAAACAGAAGCACTCACAAGATGGGCAGATTATGTAACAGAACTGTTTGACGACCAACGGAACAAAAAACCAACAATACACAACAATGATGGACCAGCAATACTGAAATCAGAAGTAGAACATGCAATAAATTCAATAAAATGTGGAAAAGCTCCAGGCTCTGACAACATAACAGCAGACATAATAAAAACTCTAAATGAATTTGGTGTAGATACTATCACAGAAATTTGCAATGACATATACGAAACAGGACATATACCTAAAGACCTAACATCATCAATATTCATACCACTACCTAAGAAGCCCAGGGCTGTGGACTGTACAGAATATAGAACAATAAGTCTAATGAGCCATCTAACTAAAATACTTCTCAAGATAATACATGAAAGAATTAAGAACAAGATAGACATGGAGGTCGGTGAAGAACAATTCGGTTTTAGGAAAAACAAAGGAACCAGAGAAGCTATACTGAGTATCCGGCTAGTGATAGATAAATATATAGAAGTCCAAAAAAGTATCTATATTTGCTTCATAGACTACAGCAAGGCCTTTGACAGAGTCCAACATGAAAAATTAATCAAATGTCTTCAAGAAATAGGCATAGATGGAAAAGACATCAGGCTGATTAGAAATATATATTGGGAACAAACTGCATCAATAAGGTGTGAAAACAGCTACTCACCGTACATAGAAATAAGAAGAGGGGTAAGACAAGGATGCATTTTATCACCAAGCCTATTTAATATCTACACAGAGAATATCTTTAAAAATATAGAAGAAATACCAGGACTCAAGATCAATGGGAAAATAATAAACAACATTAGATATGCAGATGACACTGTTCTTTTAGCAGAAAATGAACATGAACTACAAAGACTAATAGATCAAGTCAATAAATCAAGTAATGAATATGGACTGGATATAAACATTCAAAAAACAAAAACCATGATAATCAGCAAAAACACAGAAGAACAGGAGGTAAACATAAACATACAGGGAGAGAAACTACAACAAGTAAAACAGTATCAATATCTTGGACACATAGTCACAAATGATGGCAGATGTGAAACAGAAGTTAAAAGGAGAATAGGAATGGCTAAAAGTACCTTCAATGACATGAGGAAATTATTAATATCTAAACAAATTACAAACAAGTTAAAAATGAGAATTATAAAATGCTACATCTATTCCATATTAATGTATGGCTCAGCCTATAGGCCCTATACTCTAATTAATTTATTGAGACAAGGATCGGATTTGTCTGGTTTGGGCTGATCATGTCCAGTACTAAACATAGTAGCACATTTTATTAAGGAGATATCCATTAAACATATATTTTTTCTGCACTGATTTGTCCGGTTAGTATTTACGTCCAGTAATTTGTCATTACTCAGAGTGTTATTAAGAGATAGAATTAGAAACGATAACATCAGAAAGATAACCAAAATAATACCAGTATTGAAACACATCAAAACTCAACAGATCAAATGGTTTTCAAACACTTCCAGATTACCAAAAGACAGGATATCACAGATGACCATCACACATAGCCACCACTATTATAAATCCATATAAAAGATGGATCCCATAACTCAAAGAGGCCACGGGAACAAGCTTACAGAGAACACACATGAAGTCCATCTCCAGAGTAGATCTCCATCTTCTACCCTTGACGCCGCACGGAAAACAATGACCACAGTATAGATAGACAGATGGATAGATAGAATTTGCCATTGCTTTCTGAGCGGTTTTGATTCACAATTGTCTGGTTCGGGACGACACCTTTACTTTGACCGCTACATTCGCGATCTTCACCTTTCCATAACAGAGCCGGACCCCACCAGCTATCATAACTTGGGGGAAAAAAAGATTTCTATGTGTATATAATTCACACGTAATAGTAATGATGCTGAGAATTAAGAACAGTTCCATGTAACCAATGGAGTACAAACAGCGATGTGTTTCTACAACAATAAGAAAACGATGGACTTATATCGGACATGTACATAGAATGAGCATTGAAGAATATTGAAGTTTTGAAATTACTGAAACTAAATGAAGGGTGGCTTCTAAATACCATCATAAGAAGGAAGCTACAATATTATGATCACATCACGTAAAGCAACATGATGGTAGCGAAAGGCTGATTGGAGAGAAAGGCTGAGATCAGAGTGACGGGACAGAGAAGAGGACGACCAAGACCAAGAAGACGATGGACCAGTGACATCGAAGACTGTATGAACATGTCTCTGGCCAATGCAGGCATGCTTGCCCGGAATAGAGAGGCGATCAGAATATACACGACGAAGACAACGTTCTGGAACGAATATGTCATTTGATAATAACTTAGAATGACTGAAAATAGAGTGCCACTACAAGCACTAAAATAGGTGCCAAGTTGCAAAAGAAAAATAGGAAGACTAAGTGAGATTTTCGCTGAGCAACCATCATAGAGGGTATGACTATGGGTCTCCACAACATCCACGAATTACACACAGTAACATCATATAGATCGAACTGCAGAGCTCTGGTTTCTCCCTATGAACTGTATTCGGCGCCGAAGGAACACATATAGAATGGAGTCAAATTGAACAAATAAGCATACAAAGCACATGCATATGACACCAAGGAGATAGAGGCACAAACACATATATGAGTGCTCCCAGAAAATATACTTTTCAGTTTACAAATTCTGTGACAAAACCAATTTTTATTAATAGAAATAGGAAATCGTAAGATTTAGAGATAAACTAAGTAAACACTGATGTGTGTAAAATTGATGGTTATCTCACACTTGCGAAGCTAGTGTGGAGACAGCTTGTTTGTTCCTATGTTCCTTTCGAGCCACAAGTGGAACGCAGGGCAGAGGTTTTGATTCTCCATGCGTTGCGTCAGCTGCCTGCACTTTTAGTCCTTATATAGACGTGCAACCTATTATTTGTCCTTCTTTAAGTATGGTGGTTTTTAGGGTAATTTTTGGGTCTTCCCTTTTTTCATTTCCCCTCAGGTGTCCACATAAGGGTTTGATGGTTCAGTCTGTTTTCATCTAGTCTTAGAACGTGTCCCAGATATTTGCATCTGCTTTTTCTGATAGCATTTGAAACATATGTATCATGTGACGTATTCCTTCCAGAACGTTGTCTTCCCAATGAACTCTCTGAACCTCTCTCTGTCTTGGGCGATGTGGCTTGCATTTTCTAGCGATGTATTCATATTATCTTTAATGTCGTCAGTCCATCGTCTTCTTGGTCTGCCCCTTCTCCTCTTCCCAGGTACTCTTCCCTCCATTATTTGTCTTTCTAAACAGTTATGTCTCTTTATATGACCAAACAGGCGTAGTTTTCTTTTTGTTATTGTGTTTAGTAACCAACACTCTGGAATATTCAGTGTGTTTATAATATCTGAGTTTCTGATTTTATCCTTCCATGATATTCTAAGTATCTTTCTGTAGCATTTCAGCTCGAAGGCGTTGATCTTCTTTGCCGCTGTTTTACTTAGAGTCCATGTTTCACAGCCGTATGTTGCAACCGGAAAAATAAAAGTTCGTAACATCAGCACTTTCGTTTCTATTTTGTTGTTTTTCCATATGTTTTTCAGCCGTGTTATTTTGCAATATGCCATTGCCAATCTCTTCCTTATTTCTGCCATGCAGTCTCCTGCACCGTTGATGTTTGCTCCTAAGTATTCAAATGTATCCACACATTCTATCTCGGTATTGTCTATTCTGATTTTTGGTTGTTGTGTTGTTATATCTGTTGACAAGATTTTTGTTTTCTGCGTGTTTAGATACAAATTTTGTGCTTCGCTATATTTCTTTGTGTTCTTGATTAGTTGTTCCAATCCCTTTATATCGTTTGAAAGAAGTACTGTGTCGTCTGCGTAGCGTAGTTCCGGGATTAGGAATCCACCTATGTTTAAAGCGTGGTAGTCAGTGTTGTGTATGTCTTCTCTCACGTTCCTCATTATACTTTCAGCGTAGATGTTGAACAGGTATGGGGAGAGTGTGCACCCTTGCCGTACTCCACTCTGTACCTCAAACCACTCTGAGAGATCGTCCTCTAACTTCACTGCAGCCTTTTGATCTTGGTAAAGTTCCTCTATTAGATGAATCAGATGTCTTGGGAAACCCATGCTGTTCATTATCTCCCATAGTTGCTGGTGTTGGACGCAGTCGAACGCTTTTGAGTAATTTATGAAACACATGTGCAGGTCAGTTGAAAATTCCCTACACTTTTCTATGATCAATCTCATATTAAGAATGTGATCTCTTGTTCCTCTGCCCGATCTGAAACCAGCCTGTGTTTCATTTATCTCCATCTCTAATTTCTGTTTGATTCTTTGCATTATAATGTTTAGCATTATTTTACTTGCTTGACTTATAAGTGCTATAGTTCGGTAGTTAGAGCAAATCTGAAGGTCGCCTTTTTTTGGGAGGGGTATATATAATGATTTTTTCCATTCATCCGGCCATGTACCGCTTTCCCATATTTTGCAGCAGAGTTTGTGGTAAATCTTGATTCCGGTCTCGCCGCCTGCGTGTATCATTTCAGTTGTTAAGCCATCATTGCCTGGGGCTTTACCTTTCTTTAAACTTTCTATTGCGTATCTTACTTCTTCCTTTGTGGGTTCTGGCTCCTTTTCATATTCGTTTATTGTTCTGTTTTTGGTTTTTCTTGGGTCATTATACATCTCACTGCAGTATTCCTTCCATCTATGTAAGATATGCTTCCATTCTGTTAGTATGTTTCCTTGTTTATCTTTCAGCACTTTTAATGATGGTTGAGGTTTGCTGTCTCTTAGGTGTCGTACATTTTCGAACATCGTTTTACTGTTACCTTGGCTTTTCTGCCCTTCTATTTCCAGGCATATTTTGTTTATGTAGTTTTGCTTGTCTTGTCTAATTCTTCTTTGTATATCTCTTGACAGGATTCTATAATTTGTTCTGTTTTTACAACTATTTTTGATGTTTCTTCTTTCTTGGATAATGCTCATAGTTTCTTCTGATATATACTCTTTCTTCTTCCTGCTCTTTTTGTGTAGCATGTTTTTTGCACAGTCATTGAAAATGTCACTTATTTTGTTTTCAAGTTCATTTGGAGAGTATTCTTCTTGTATTTCTAGTAATTTTTCGAATTTGTTTTGAATTTCGATGTTGTATTCTTTCGGTATTGACGTCATATCGTATCTGGTCATCATTGAAGTTTTTGTTGTCTTTTTTATCTTTATCTTGAACTTTGCGATGAGTGTGTTTTATATGTGCATGGAGAAATATTTGTGCTGATGTTTTCAGAGCGATATCCCTAAAACCCTTTAGGGTTATGAAACATATGGTGTGTTTTATTTCTTATGTCACTATTAGTGACGAAATCGCCCCATTTTATTTCTGTGATAAAATATACTGTTTCTAAAATGTATTTCAGTAATCGCAAGATGGCAACCTAACAACAGTTCATCATCATTATTAAATCCATAACCCTAAAGGGTTTTAGGGATATCGTTCTGAAAACATCAGCACAAACATTTCTCCATGCCTCTCTGTTATCAGTTCTTTGTTTGAGTGTGGGTTTAATAACAGTTAAAAGGCATCAAAGATAATATGTAATATTTCCACTTTCAACAAGCGATTCTTTGTTGTGCAACTCCAAAATAAAAGTATAGGCCCCTAACGTTGGATTTAAGCCCTACAAAAATATGAATTTGCTATTGAATGATTTTTTATTAGAGAATTAGCTGTTTATTATATGTTTAGAAAATTTACTTACTGTTTTTTCTCTTTCTAATTACCTAGTTATTTCTTATAATACCTAAGTCGTGTGTCCTGAATAAGATGTAATTAGGCTTAATTTAGGGAATAATTCAATTTTTAAATATAAATATAATATGAAGGCCCTAGATCTTACATTGGGGGGTGGGAGCATCAGATTTTTAGAAAGACTTAGGTGGGCATGGTAATAAAAAGGTTAGGAAACACTGGTGTAGAGCAATTTAAGGATTTAAAATATTAGAAAATTTCTGAGAAAACACGAAATGATAGACCTCAGCTGACATAATTAAAACAAACATGATTGAGAGTTAAGAATTATATCAATTATTATTTCTTGAACACCATTTAAATTTTTTATTCGATTTATCATAATATACTCCTATCCTAATGATGCGTTAGCACATTCTTGTTATATCAGATAATAATAGACTAATACATGAGTTGGCTTTGTATCAGGAAAGAATGTACTAGGAGAGAAATATTTTTACATGGGAAGAACTTGCACAAAATAGAGATACATGGCGTTCTACAATGAAAAAGAACGCATCATCTTGTGAAAAGAGAAGAAATGCAGCTGCTCAACAGCGGAGAGTAGATAGAAATAGATCCGTCTACAGTGGTCATTCCATGCCCGAAATGTCCAAGGACATTTACAGCTCGAATAGGGCTCATTAGCCATCTACAAACTCATAATTAAGTACATAACTCTAATTCAATTTTCAAAAGTGGATGTAACAAATGGTCATCATCACTTGTGATGGACGAGCAACATCAGGGGAGAATGAGTTATCGAGACCTAACTATTACGTAATCACGATTTATAGGTTTATTTCTTTCAAACTGGGATGTTAGTTTATATTAGGACTTCGGCTGTATTGGAACTATGAAATGTATGAACTGTGTGCTCAAAAGTGGCCAAAACTTTTGATGTTACCAAATGGTTGCAGGCTTTTAAGTGACTGGATGTATGTATTAAAATTATGGATCATGCCTTATACATGCAGACATGGTCACTTCTGAGTAGGAGGCTTCTCATTAATACCGCTGAGTGCTGAAGTCTTATAGGTTAAGCAGACAACATAAAATCATTGTATATTGGAAAAAAGAGCGTATAGAAAACATTACTCGTAATTCTTAGTGATTGAAACAACAACTCACTATACAGAATGCACAAAATACAGAACAGTTAGCATTTATGCATATGTTTATTATGATTGACTTTTTATAACATGTTTTATTATTTGCATTTAGGAGGCGGTGAAAATACAAGAATGATTATAATGTATGGTCAAATACAGCAATACAACCTGTCAAAAGCTATAGAATTTGTTGGATACACTATAACATGTCAATGGTTGCATACAAGAATAGTTTGTTGGAAAAAAGACATCATGTCACTCACTGGCTGTGTACACAGATAATTTATTGGATACAAAAGAACTTGTTACGATAGTTTGTGTGATACACAACGATGTGTCAATGACTGTATACAAGGATAGTTTGCTGGATGCAAGAGAACCTGTTGCGATAGTTTGTCTGATACACAGATATGTATCAATGACTGTATACAAGACTAGTTTGTTAGATACACGATAACATCAATGGCTGTACACATGAATAGTTTGTTGGATATAAGACAGTGTGTCAGTGGCTATATACAAGGATAGTTTATTGAATACAAGACAGCGTGTCAGCAGCTGTATACAAGGATAATTTGTTGGATACAAAACAGCGTGTCAGCAGCTGTATGCAAGTATAGTTTGTTGGATAAAAGAGAACATTTCAATGACTATATACAAGGATAGGTATTTTTGATTCACAATAACATGTTAACAGCTGTATAAAGAATAATGTATGTAATACACAACAGCATATCAGCTGCTGTATATAAGGATAGTTTATCTGATACATAATGACGTATGAACGGCTGTTTACAAGGATAGTTTGTCTTATATATAACTTGCCAACGGCTGTATACAAATATAATTTGTCTGACCCACCAAAACATGTCACCGGCTGTATTCAAGGATAGGTTGTCTGATACATAACGACATGTAAACTGCTGTATACAAGGATAGTTTGTCAGGTATATATAACATGCCAACAGCTGTATACAAATATAATTTGTCTGAGACATAATGACGTGCAAATTCCTGTTTACAATCATAGGTTGTTGTTTAACAGAAGTTATACTTTACACTATATAAAACTATAATGTGTCTGATGCAAGCAGGCTATATTAGAGGACAGTTCCTTTGAAACAAAATAAACTGTCATCTAATATATAGAAAGATACTCCCTCAGAAACATGGCAGGTACTAATGAGATGGATAGTCTGTCAGATACTAGTCAGGTACTAATGAGATGGATAGTCTGTCAGAGACAACTACTCCTCGGGTACTAATGAGATGGATAATCCATCAGACAGAACTAGTCAGGTACTAATGAGATGGACAGTCCATCAGACAGAACTAGTCAGGTACTAATGAGATAAACAATCTGTCAGGAAAAAATAATCAAGTACTAATGAGATAGAGTCTTTCAGAGACACATATTCAGATACTAATGAGATAGACAGTGCCCTGTCAGAGAAAATTAGTCAGGTACTAATGAGATGGATAGTCTGTCAAAGACAACTAGTCAGGTACTAATGTATGATCTATTAGAAACAATTAGTCAGGTACTAATGAGATGGATAGTCTGTCAAAGAAAACTAGTTAGATACTAATGAGATGAATAGTCTATCAGAGACAACATTTCAGATACTAATGAGATTGGTAGTCTGTCAGAGATAACTAGTCAGGTACTAATGGATAGTCTAATAGAGACAATTCATTAATTCATTCATTCATTTTCCTTTTGCGCTGAAGTTAGGGCAGAGGTCAGATCTCACCAATTCTGTCTGTTCAAAGCTATTCTGTGCAGTTCTTGAATAGTATGAATATTGGTTGTTTTACTTTCTCTAAGTATTGTTCTTCTGAGTGTTTCTTTTGGTCTACCACTTGCTCTGTTGCCTGTAGGTATCCATTCAAGAGATTGGTGGTGTATTCTGTTGGTGTCTGCGCGTAGAACATGCCCGATATAGGACCAACGGCGTTTTCTGATAACATCTGTGATGAAATTTTGATGTGTCTCTTCTCTGATTTTATCATTCGATTTGAATTCACTCCAATGGGTGTTAGTTATCCTACGAAGACATTTTTCTCGAAACTCAGTAATTTATTTTCTGAAGATAAAGAGCTTTTCCAGCTCTCACATCCATATGATAGCACCGGAATAATGCAGGAATTAAATAAAGAGACAATTAGTCAGGTACTAATTAGATGGATAATCTGTCAGAGATAGCTAGTCAGGTACTAATGGATAGTCTATTAGAGGCAATTATTCAGGTACTAATAAGATTGATAATCTGACAGAGATAACTAGTCAGATACTAATTAGATAGATAGTTCCCGGTCAGATACACATAGTTAGATACTAAAGAGATAAATAGTCTGTCAGAGACAACTAGTCAGATATTAATGAGATTGCTAGTCTGCCAGAGACAATTAGTCAGGTACTAGTCAAATAGATAGTCTGTCAGATACAATGTCAGGTAATGTGCAGAAAAATAATATGTCAGAGACAACCTGCATCTGTAGTGTCTAATGATTTAATCAATCTATTTTGAGGACGTTACGTTTCTATATGTCAGTCTGGTTCTGTGTCATTATCATGAAATGTTGTACCGGCTGATGTAAGTGACCATGGGTCTCCACAACTATATCTTCAGTATTTCTACTCATAGTTATTGTTAACTGTTTGATCATCTGTGATGTTAATCTATGAAATATTTTCTCAGGCTGTCATTGCACGTGCTCTTTCCTTCAATCTTACCCGTTATCGTGTTCTCAAAATAGTGTTTCATAACTTATACAAAAACATCTTATACTTCTAGAATGTTTATATTTATAAGTAATAAATCATCAAAGTCATGAGTATAGGTATGGACAAATTCTCTCCAATGTACCCAGTCCTTAGATTTCCTCTGCACTTCTTCCTATGAGATTACAATATCACTGAGTGCACCCATAATTTTTTTCTAGAAACCTTTCAATGTTTTTCTGGCCAACTCTTTTCCCCGTCGCACCAATTTTCAATTTCTGATTTGCAACAGATTTTTTTTGCCCTACCTTCCTCAGAATATGCACATCCCATCTCTATGTCCAAAATATGGTTTGCAGATGAGCGGTCATATTGCTGCTACTATTTGCTTCCTTTCTATCACCAGCAACACATGGAAGAAACGGGGTACTATAAACTATGACAATCTATACAAGGTAACTGCATGAAATGTAACACCAATTAGACTTATGTAAAACACAGGTTTATATTGAACGTTTATATCGCTCATTGAAGCGATATATAAACCTGTGTTTTACGTAAGTCTAATTACTATAATCTATACATATTTCGAGAAACTTGTAATGTTAATATTAAAATAAAATATTTAAAAAAAGTAAATGATGCTATTTAATAAAAAAAAATATTTGGAAATCAATAATGCAAAATGTTGGATATTTTCCTCCTTATATTTAACAAACAACATATCTGTGAGTTGAGAAATCATGATGTTACTTGATTTATTCCTGATGTTGTACTGATCATAGGATCGTGTAGATAGTCATATGTAGGGTTTTCTATTCCATTGTCGAAGGTTACAACGTCTTCTCCTCTTCCTGGAAAAGCAATCTTATAAAAGTCGGCTGGGTTCTTCTCTTCTATTAGTTTGCCATGACTGAAGATGTATTTATAGCGTCTGAAATATAGAGACACATAATGTAAACATATCACATTTTTGTTTGTTTGTTACTATCCCCAAGAGTTGTCAGAAATGTTTTCTTACTTCCCATGTGCAGTGGGGTAGTTTCTCAGAGTTTTCTTTCATACCAAGGAGAGTTCAGATTTCGGTTTAATGCAATGCTTATTGAAGAAGCCTTCAAATCGGAGGTGGTATATGTTACTAGATGAGCTAGTAGTTTCCCTGGGTCACTCACTGTGCATATTTCCAACGACGAGGAGCTTCGCAGCCGGCCAACTAGTCTTTGTGTAGGAAGAAAATACCATTACTACTTTCTGTGTCATTAGGTCCCAGACCTAATATCTTCTGTGCGATATGTGTTGGAAATGGCGACAGGCGAATTAGACTTAAGATTGATACACTTGCTTAAATGAAATGTTAAACATGTCAGGGGTCTGGGATTTGACCTGTAGATTTCTCACACACTCATCATGTTCTCTTGTGATGGCTTTCCAATTCATCGTCAAGCATGATCTGTGATTTTACTCTTTGCTATTGTGTTTGTTACCCAAAGAAGTAAGTAGAATGATCTACTCCCGAAAGAGGCGCTTCACAGTCTGCTAGAAACTTTCTTGTAAGAAAGATATCGTTCTAATCCGTGCCCTTGGATAGTGAACCCAATTATCTCTTAATGGGGAAAGTTGAGTTAGACTATTTTTGCTATGTCCTCAAAGACAAAGACTCGCTCCCTATCTACGTTGCCCACATGAGTCTCAACACATTTTCAGGCAGAAATTTGAACAATATGTGCTCCCCCGACATTTGTTTGACGTTTTTCCTTTGTGCAATGGGGAGCAGTGTTTAAAGATTTGTATCCATATCCAGGAGTACATGTTCAAGTTGGGGTATCCAATACCTGAATGATGACTCTCACCACATTTGAATGGGGTGAATTGTGACGGGACTTATGGGCTTCTGTGTGTTCTCAACCATGAACAATACCTCCACCTACTAGTCTCATGGTGGAAAACTAACTGCGTTGCCGCTCTATCATTTCTTATACATAACGCTGCCGTCTAGCGCATGTTGCATTCTCCATATTACATGTGTAGTCTAAGAGCTGCTATATCAAAACAATATCTACCCATATCAGGACGTAGACATTGGCCGACCCACTAAAAAATCTGCATTTTGCCCTGCATTGCTGTGTATAGACAGTTCTGTTGGATACATTGGTGCAAAGGTGTCAGAGATATTGCTTGTCTTTATTTAGTCAATTCTCATTCCACCTACAGCCTCCACGTCCATGGACACAATCTCTAAACATGTTGGCCAGGAACACAGCACTAGCCGATGTATTTCTGTATCCATGATGCACCACATGGAGGTACGTTTAGACTCTTGTATTTTTGATTACCCATGGGAATTACAAATTGGAAATTGAAACACTTTTCATCCCAAATATATAACTTAAATATATTTTTTGCTCTCTGCGACCAAATTGTTTAAATACCTTCCACATATTTGCAAGGTAAAATTATCATCATTGTTTTGTTTTATTTTGCTAAGGATTGAAGCGCAAGAATTAGGAATCATACTTGGCAAGATCTTACTTTCCCCTACATCTACGTACCCTCCAAATATTTCTTATATGAACTAACCTGACAACAGTTTGAACAGCTCTAAAACCACAAATCTCTCATGAAATGATATTTTATCACCTTTTCTTATGTTAAGGCAACAACTATGTTCATAAAGAGCAAGAGAACAAACACAATATCAGTGTTTCAAAAGATAAGAAATATTCTATGCAATCAAGTGCTATCAATGTATATGCGAATTTGAGTGCTAAGATGTTTTAACAAATTATTCTTTATTGATGTGAAACATGGATGGTAAAACTCAAAGTAAGCTGGACTCTACTGGTTTTATTGATGTGAAACATGGATGGTAAAACTCAAAGTAAGCTGGACTATACTGGTTTTATGGATGTGAAACATGGATGGTAAAACTCAAAGTAAGCTGGACTATACTGGTTTTATGGATGTGAAACATGGATGGTAAAACTCAAAGTAAGCTGGACTATACTGGTTTTATGGATGTGAAACATGGATGGTAAAACTCAAAGTAAGCTGGACTATACTGGTTTTATGGATGTGAAACATGGATGGTAAAACTCAAAGTAAGCTGGACTGGTTTTCAAGAAGATTGATGATAATACCATGGGAATCTAATAAAACGTGCAGTATGTCTCAGAAATGCTGGAGTAAAAATGCAAATTATAGCAAATATAAGAAGTAGAAAGTCTAGGTTTTTAGGGCATGTGATGAGAAGAGTAAAATGTTAACATTTAGGGATCAATGGAAAGATCAAGAAGAGAAAGTAAGATGAAAAATAGAGAGAAAAGTTGATGGATGTGTTATCGCCGTGATTGAGAGAATGTCACTAGCTGAACATATTAGCAACATAAGAGACAGTAAGATGTGGAGAAACATGGTCGTCTACGTCAATGGGTATAGCATATGATTATTTGATCCACTGATTGATTGATCTATATATTTGGTGCCTGAAATGCTAAATTTGGTGTGTGGCATTGTCAAAGGGTATGTAACGTACAACTTTGAGGGAATATTGCTCACCGTAGAGTCTACATTACTCTGTCCAGTAAACTAGGGATTGACAATCATCTTAGCTACGATGACATTTGTTAAAGACACATGTTGGGTTGCTGGGAAGGAATTAAAAAGTGTATCTGCTGCATGCAAATATATCACAAGAAAGTCCCCTCAGGAGTAGAAACATTTTTTCAGCATCTAGCATTTCATACAATAGCAACACTGAGGCAGCCATCTTGGACTTGTAAGAACTCTGGAAAAATTCACTATCAAAACTACCGCAATATTAGCATCAATACGATGCTGGAAGTAAACATCACTCTACTATCTAGGGATCAATTAACTCCATTTCTTCAATATCATCATCAACATCATCAAGCTTGTGACTCAACAAAGTATTTTCAGATGATGATAAGACATATTGGAGATCATCATGGAACAACACTATTCCTAGCACTAGAACGTCTGAGTACCTAAAGAATACATGTACGGTTAATATTGAACCAATTATATATTAGAGAACTACGGCAGCTCAGTGGATAGTGCAGTGAATCTTCTTCGATGTGGTCAAGCTCGATTATACAGTTATTACAGATATTGTGAAAGGAAAGGATAACTTAAACATTATTTAGACCCCTATAAATGTTCCGCTGTCTATCAAACCTAATCGGATACACCATATCTTTTGTTGCCAGATCCTGAAAGGTGAAAAAAGTAGTAAAACTCTCATCTGCCATGCACGTCGCAAGAGACGACTAATTAAGTTTATGATGTGGACTTTACTGTGGCATCCCATTGAAAGTCAAAGTTACAGAGAAACAATCCTGAAATTGGATGTGTCAGGTCAAAAGTAGTAGATATCCCAGCCAAACTGTAAATCAATGTCAACTGTAGACCAACGCATTCCCGTTTTTTGGACCACAACCTGATAATATGCTAGAGTTTGAGGTAGAATGCAAAAAAAAAGAAGAAAGATGCCACTGGTCAGACCACGCAAGTGATTTAAGTTATAAATACTGTGACCTTACATTCATGTCATAAAGAACAACAGAGAGTGTTTGAGAGTGACGTTAAATACCCCCCCCCCCCCCCCCCCGCAATCTTATAGATCAACGTGACTCGACAGTGGTGTTGAAGCTTTATGTCCCAGACCAAAGTGTCTGGTGTCCCAGACCAAAGTGTCTGGGTGTAGTGTCATAGATATGCTTTGAAACATGACACATCACGTTCTAGACTACATCCCAACAATCAGCAAGAGTCTGAGAAGAAGTGAAGAAATGTTAAGTGATTCTATCAATGACAAATGTCGCTGCGCTGGCCCTGTCATCATTAAGTGTACTGTTGGCCAATGAGAAATACAGACCTAATACCAATTTTGTTTTTCAAATCTAACTCATTGCCTTGGACGATACACTAATGTAGGTGGTTTTATTTCTTTCAAGATATATAGCAAAACAATTATGTTGTAGTTTTGTGGAGAATAAGAACTTGTAATTAGTTTTGTGGAGAATAAGAACTTGTAATTAGTTTTGTGGAGAATAAGAACTTGTAATTAGTTTTGTGGAGAATAAGAACATTTAATTAGTTTTGTGCAGAATAAGAACATTTAATTAGTTTTGTAGAGAATAAGAACATTTAATTAGTTTTGTGGAGAATAAGAACATATAACTAGTGTTTTTCTGAACAAAGGAAATAATAATTTTATTTACCTTCTATAAAGGAGAACAGCAATGATGAATGCAGCGATGAAAAAAAGTATGCTGGCAACAATAATTCCAATAACAGCCGCTGATATGGGGCTGGAGGAATCTGAACATGAAAGAAACTCAATATAAAATTGAACATAGAGCATACATCACATATAAATTTGAACTTGGAACAAGCATTCAATATAAATCTGAATAAGTAGTAAAAAAATCAAATATAAATCATCACATAGGCCTATACATTTGAGCACAGAACAAACATCAAATGTAAATCTAAATATAGAAGAAACACAAAATATAAATCTGAACATAGAGCAAACATCAACAACAAATCTGAACATAGAGCAAACATCACATATGTATGTACACAGAGAGCAAACATAAAATATATATTTTAATATGAACAAAAATATACATTTGAACATAGAGCAAACATCATTAATAAATTTGAACATAGATCAAACATTAAATATAAATTAGAGCACAGAACAAACATCAATTATCAACTTGAACATCTGACTATCATAAAATATAAATTTACGGTTAGAAAGCACACACAAAACATAGATTTAAATATAGAATGAACATCAAATTTAAACACACAAGTAGCAAATATAAATTTAAACATAAAATGAGCATCATATTTATATCTGAACATAGAAAAAAAAACAGCACATATTATTATAATATAGAAAATATATATAAATCTGAACATTGAACAAACACATTTTAATTATCCCACAATCCTCAGGGTCTTCTCTTACTTCCATTTTCTCCATTGTATCCACTACTATTTATATAGTTTACTTTCTCTCTGTTTTTCTATTTATCTACTCTCATTTCCTCTATTTATTTACGCTACTTTCTCAAATATGCATATTAATTTCTTCAAATACAGTTCTCTTGTCAATTTCTTAACCTTTTTTTCAACTACGTTTTCCAATTAGTGTCCCCAGTATGTATATTATTATGTACCTGTTTGTTTTCCAATTTGATTCTATTTTTCTCTCCACACTTTGGAGAGAATGTATTTTTCTTTAATGTTTATTATTTTTTCTAAAATTATTTGTTCTACACTACATTAAGCTGTTGACAGCATATACTATTTCAGATTTCCCCCAGTTTCCAGCTATTTCTCCATTTTGCAGCCATTCTAAAGTTTTCAATATTTTCCCCAATATTTTTCAATATTTGCACTTTTCTTCAGTGTGCAGTATTATCTCTAGTTTGTATTTTTCTAAAATAAGCAGTATTTTCTACAGTTTGTAGCCTTTTCCCCAGTTTGCACTCTTTTCCCCGGTTCGTAGTATTTTTTTCCAGTTTGCTGTTGTTTCCCTTGTTTATTTAATCTCTGTTGAAAATATTTCCTTATTTCACTGTGTTTACAATCTCAACCGTCAGATTTATCTATTCTTCTCTCCATGTGTTATCTACATTTCTGTCCTCAGTTTATAATTTATTACTCAATATCTACATTTTATATCAAGTTTATCTAATTAAAAAATTTTGATTTACTCTTCTTTCATCCATTTATATTTTAATATTTTCCCATTATGCCTGTATCCATCTTCCATATGGATGGCACATCTAACAGTCTCACAACTACATTTCATGTACCTGATCCAGGATCGAGAGCAGCAAAAGTTGTGTTATTTCTATAACATTGACTATAACAAAGATCAAGGGTGAAACGACAGGGGACAACAAATAGAAAAGTTTCTAGATAGATATATTATGGCACGGGAGAAGTTCACCAACCAAGCTTATTGACAACACAAGAGACAGAGTCATGGAGAAACATGATCGCCCACAACATTCGGCATGGCACTTGATTGATTAATTGTAGTCTTGATCTGCCTATTGTTATCTTTCTTGGAACCTTTACCTCATTGATCGATTTTTCTAACACATTGTACATGTTTTTATGTGTCTAAAATATTTTTGGTTTGTACTTTGTGATAGTTTTGAAGAGTCAATCTTTTCCTGCATTCAGGTCATTACGGACATGTGTGTTGGATTGCCTTTCTGGCAATTATATTCTTAGGACCTTTCTATAGCATTTCATTACCAATCTTAAACATTTTATATTCCATTGCAGATGCCATTGCCCAAGCAGTACAACAATTCCACACAGTAAACTACTATAAACTATAGCACATTTCACCAGCTTTGTCCAACTTTACAATCATGTATCTAAGCATTTATATAATGCATTATTTAAAATGGTGTGTGAGCATTGAAAATTGTATAGACCCTATAAATTAATGTTTTAATTAAATTGCATTCATTAGTTTTAATTTTCATTTATTTGTGATATAGATTAAAAGTCAACTTGCACTACACATCTCACATACAAATTAGGATGTTTGCAATGAATTATATGGCGTCATTTACTTATAATTTATTTATCATTTTTAAGCATGAAATTTGATAATTCTATGCTCTCGAACACAAGACAGACGGTGTTTAAAAGTTGGTATAAACAGACGGTGGTATAATGTCTGAAGTGGTAAAACTTCTTTTTTTGAGACAGAATAATTAGTATGCTGACAAAGATCAAAGGATTTCATTTGTGCATAAAGATTGGACATGATGCACAAATATAAAGCATAAATTTGTGAAAAATTTAACTGAAAATAATATTGTTGGCAAAAAAATTGGATTAACACATTGAACAGTTACTCAGATAATTAAATTTGTTTGAGTGTAAAGCTAGTAAAACACACTATATTACGACCATTGTACTGTTACAAGAGAGATCCAGTGGGAGTTTTACAACGAATGCAATATAAGCAAATAACTTAAAAAATATTTACTCCCCAAACCCCACTTTATAAATTGTTTGCCAAACAAATATAAGTACGTATCTATAAATCTTATTGCCGTTAAAATTTCCATGTAACAATATTCTGTAATATTAGATTCATCTTACTTGTTCCAGTAAACCTCAGGACTGTAGTATTTAAACCATATGTGCCATTAATTGAACTAGAAGATGCCCCTGAGGAAACACTGACAGGGCTTGAATTTTCTGAAATCATGGAATATAGATACATAGACATTTAAAATATGTGTAACTTGAAGTTATGGAAATACAAAAGTATAATTATATATAAAGATTCCTTAGGTCACTTATCATCCAGAAACGTCCAGCCCACATATCCCAAAAACAGCCCACAGATCCCAAAAACAGCCCACAGATCCCAAATATCTTATCTTGACTGATGTAACCAATTTGTGCAAACTGATCATTAATCACTTTGCGTATGCTTTGTGTCTATATTCATTGAAAAGCATGGGCAATGTTTCATCAACCAAGACACTTAACAATGTTTGGGATAAACTAACAGAACTTTCTTAACTAGTACTATTTCAAGTGAAAATGCAAAAAGATGTATATAGAATCATGTCTTAGAATAACACCAATTTTAATATATGGATATGAGTCATGAACAACTAAAAAACAAAAAAGTGCATGATTAGATTCCATAGAGATGTGCTTCTATAGAAGAATGCTATAAAAGTACAATAGTAAAACTAATGAATAAGTGATGAAAGGGTTAAATAGGTAACATGAGTTACCAACATTAAACAAAGATTAATTTAGTCACATTATGAGGTAGGGAACATTGAAGAACATAGTAGCATCTGTAAGATTGAGGGACAGAGAAGAAAGAGAATGGTTTTGTAACTTTAAGTCCACAGAATTGCAGAAAGTCAACTACGATTTTCAATCACAAAATTGGAGATCGGGAGTTGTTGATATCCATAATTACCTAGAAAGTTGTAATAACTCTCAATGATGATAATTTACCATTCAAATCTTTTTACTTTGGGAAAAATAAAAACTAATATATATATCTGGTATATAAGCAGCAACGTGTAATGTCATGAAGAACAGACAAATAGATTGATGTAGCAACATTAGCAAAAACATTTGTAGCTATGGAGAGCAGACAAAAATATTGTATAATGATAATAGCAGCAACTTTTGTAGCTATGGAGAACAGACAAACAGATTGATATAATACCCTGAACATCAACTTTTGTAGCTATGGAGAGCAGACAAAAAGATATAAAGGCACGAGAAGCAATTTGTAAAATTATGATGAAGGGACAAACAGATTGTTGCTGCTTAGTTATTATTAGTATTCTAAATAGTTGATTGGTTGTTGGTTAGTTAGTCATTTATTATATGTCATCAGTCATCAATAATTTGCTATTCAATCTCCTATTCAGTATATCCATATTTTTCAGTTTCAACTTTATTTCATTTTATATATAGTGTTTAAAAAAAAGGAACACAACAATATTGCAGTGCTAATGGACGCCAAATTTCAAACATGTAACAAAATTTTATTTTATGGAATTAATATTTCAACCTTGGCATGAAGAGCCTTTCAGACATTAACCGTGAAATGATGTTCATTAAACTTGGTTTGGACTTTTATTCTTTGCGACTGATGTCTCCATTTCAGTAAGGTGCATGGCCTCGTCTGGCTCTAACAGAGAATAACATCTCTGAGACATGTATTCGATTAGCCATTGGATCTGTTGTTGCGGGATGGTTGCCCACTCTTCCTGCAGTGCAAGAGAAAACTGTTGGAGATTGGCTGGTGCCACGTCTCGCTGGTAGAGTCGTCTATTGACTTCATCCAATAAGTGTTCTATGGGTTTCATGTCTGGTCATAGAATGGTCTGAACATTGTTGTCAGTGAAGAACTGGTGAGTTGCCACATGAGATCAAGTGTTACCGATGAAAAATCGACTCCTCTTTATGGTAATTTTTATGTATTATGCCCTGTATTATGTAGTATGCCATGTATAAGTGTATTATGTTATGTATGAGTGTATTATGTTATGTGTGAGTGTACTATGTAGTATATCATGTATGAGTGTATTATGTTATGTATGAGTGTATTATGTTATGTGTGAGTGTACTATGTAGTATATCATGTATGAGTGTATTATGTTATGTATGAGTGTATTATGTTATGTGTGAGTGTATTATGTTATGTATGAGTGTATTATGTTATGTATGAGTGTATTATGTTATGTGTGAGTGTATTATGTTATGTATGAGTGTATTATGTTATGTATGAGTGTATTATGTTATGTGTGAGTGTACTATGTAGTATATCATGTATGAGTGTATTATGTTATATATCTATCTATCTTTACGCTGTGTCCCTTGTTTGCCTTGTGGCGTCAGGAGTGGAAGAGTTCTCTGGAGATGGCCTTCTTTTGCGCTGTTTGTAAGCTTGTTCCTGTGGCTTCTTTGATTTCTGTGATCCATCTTTTACATGGTCTGCCTCTGGCTTTATGACCGTTATTTATGTGTCATGGCCATTTGTGTCATGCTATATTGTGGTAGTCTGGAAGCATGAAAACCACTTGATCTGTTGTCTTTTGATGTGTTCCAATACTGGTATTGTTTTGGTTATCTGTCTGATGTTATCGTTTCTAATTCTATCTCTTAATGACACTCTGAGTATTCTCCGTAGACATGTCATTTCTGTTGTCACTATTTTTCTTTTGTCTTGTGCTGTCATTGTCCATGTTTGGCACTGGTAACACAGTGATGGAATAATGATAGTCTTGTATAATGCAACTTTAGTGTCTATGTTTACATTTTTGTTCTTGAAAATGCGTGTCATCTGTCCTAGGATCTGGTACGTTTTGTTGCATCTATTTTGTATCTCTTTACTTGTTTTCCCTTCACTCGATAAAATGCTTCCTAAGTAAGTGATCTCATTTACTTGTTTAAGGTGTTTATCATCGATGGAGATAGTGATATTTCTTTCTTTCTTTGCTATTGCCATTATTTCAGTCTTTTAAATATTAATCTTCATGTTGAATTTTTGACATGTTGTGTGGAGTTTGTTCATATGGTCTTGCAATTGTTCTTCTGATGTCGCTATTAGTACTTGGTCGTCTGCAAAGAGTAGTTTGTTCAATTTGTCTTTTATGTTATCTTCTTCGTTGGTACTTGTTAGTTTACAGACATGGTCTATATATGTTATAAAAAGTAGAGGGGATAGAACACATTCCTGGTGAACTCCTGATTGAATTTGGAACTTATTGGACACACCTGCATTTGTTCTTACTGCACATTGGCTATTTGCATAAATGCCCTTGCATATGTTGATTAAATGTTCTGGTACTCCGTATATTGATAGTGTTTTCCATAGTTGTTGTCTGTCTACTCTGTCGAATGCCTTTTCTTGGTCTACGAATGCGATATATAATTCTTTGTTGTTTTCTGTGGCTCTTTCTGTTAGTTGTCTAAGTGTAAAGATAGCATCCATACAGCTTTTGTTCTTATGGAAGCCCATTTGGTGTTTTGAAGTTGTGGTTCAATATATGTTCGTAGTCGTTGCTCTAATATTTTGTTAAAAATTTTTCCTGTGTGGCTTAGTAAAGATATCCCTCTGTATTTTGTGCAGTCTCTCTTACTGCCTTTTTTCTTCCATATGGGAATGATTGTCGTGTTCCTCCAGTCTTTCGGTGTTTCTTGTTTCTTCATTATTACATTGAAAAGTCTGTGTAACCATTTTTTCCCCGCTCTCTGCTGCTGCTTTGATAAGTTCTGTTTGTATGTTATCAGAGCCTGCTGCCTTGTTTATTGGAGCTGCCTTGTTTATTGGTGCTTTGTTTATTGCATTTTCTATTTCCGATAGTAGATTTGGTTCTAGGTTCGCTGCTGTAGTGTTTATTGTTGTGTCTTCGTCTCCTTCTTTTAGATTTAGTAGTTCCTTGAAATATTGTTGCCATCTTTCCATTATTTGCTTTGGTTCTTTTAGTGCATTACTGTTTTCATCATTAATTATTTCTGTCGGTTCATATATATCATCTTTATTTCTCATGTTCTTGATTTTCTTGTAGAACCTCTTTTGTGCATTTTTATAATCTGCGTTGAGCATGTCTCCATATTCTTTCCATGAGTTGATTTTGGCAGTTTTAATGAATTTCTTGGCATATGTTTTTGCTGTCTTGTATTCTATGTAATCTACTTGGTTTTTGCTTTTTACCCATTTCTTATATTGTTGTTTCTTTTCTTTTGTGGCTTTTTTGACTTCTTATTTCCACCATGCTGTTATTTTTGGTTTCTTTACACTATTGTTCTTGTATCCGCATGCTTCTCCTGCTGCTTGTGTTATAGCTTCTTTGAATGATTTCCATTATTCTTCTGTCGTTGTAGAATCTACTGGTAATTTTTCAAATTTTTCTGTGATTTTTTTGTGCGTATTGCTCACGTACTGTGTCAATATATGAGTGTATTACCGGTATATTATATATGAGTGTATTATTTTATGTATGAGTGTTTTGTTATATATGAGCATATTATGTTATGAATGAGCGTATTATGTTATGTATGAGCGTATTATGTTATGTATGAGTGTATTATGTTATGTATGAGTGTATTATGTTATGTATGAGTGTATTATGTTATATAGGAGTGTATTATGTTATATATGAGTGTATTGTGTTATGTATGAGTGTGTTATGTAGTATGCTATGTATGAGTGTATTGTGATGTATGAGTGTATTATGTTATGTATGGGTGTTTTATGTAGAATGCTATGTATGAATGTATTGTGTTCTATGTGAGTGTATTATGTAGTACACCATTTATGAGTGTATTATGTTATGTATGAGTGTATTATGTTATGAATGAGTGTATTGTGTAGTATGTAATATATTAATGTATTATGTAGTATCGCATGTACAAATGTATTATGTAGTATGTCATGTATGAGTGTATTATGTTATAAGTGCATTATGTAGTAGTCACGTATAATTGTATTATGTAGTAGGCCTATATTGTGTATAAGTGTATTATGTAGAATTTTTTGTATGATGTTTAAAATAATGAAAACTCCTTATCTGTTTGTTAATTTCTTTGCCAGTGTATACTAGAGGGTGAAAAATTGTTGATATGTACATCAGGTCTAGAATAATGTAAATATTTACTTCCCTGTTTAGGTTAAACTTTTCTACCCCTGATGCTGAAAGGCAAAAAAGGATTTGACGAATAGATAGATAGAAAGATGTTATCCAGTTTAGAATAATATAAGTATGCACCATTGTTGAATGTTCCATTTCTTTGTTGGTTGATAGCTTCACTCCAAATTACTGAATTCTGGTAATAGACACATACAAAAAATCCCATCCAATTGACGTAACTCCTTAGTTGCATTCAGAAGATCAGTATGGCCAATTGAACAACCACTTGACACTGTCATCTTGTTAGCAACTTTGACTTCTCTTTTAATTCCCTTAACACTGGCATTTCTGGATCAAGAATAACTTTCGGGCAATAAAAAAACGGAATGTAAATGACGCTAACACAGGAAAGTGCAATGTTATTAAACATCCATCCGCTTAACACTTACCTGTAGTTTGTTCCTTTGTCATATCTACAGATGTAGTTATCTCCCATGAGCCTGTTGTTGTAACTTGTGTAGTTTCACCCGAAATAGTCATCGTTACTGGTTTCATTGTTGTTGATATTGACGAAGATGGAGCTAATGTTGACTGTTCTGATGTCTTCACATCTTCATTGTTTGTCGTTATAGAAGACATCATTGATGACTGTGTAGTTGAGGACTGCGCTAACATAGTGTATACTGTTGTTGGCAGTGAAGGAGGACTTTCAGTGCTAGTCTCTGGCAGATATAAACATATGTTGATATTATGTGAGTTTCTTAAGGAAAATAACATCATAAAATGGGCAGTCTTACCAAAATAGATACATTTTAACTATAAAGTGCAGTCATATCTTAACACTATAAAGGAAGATTTTCATAAGTACTTCTATAGTTCCTAGCTTTATATTTGTTAGTTGTATAGTCTCTAGTATTATATTTTCAAGTATGCTAGTTTATAGTTCCTAGTTTTATCATTTAAAAGGTTCTATAATTATAATCAGCAAAGTCACAGAAGGTAAGTGCTAAATGTAAACATACATGGAGAGAAAATACAACAAGTAGAACAATATCAATATCTTGGACATATAATCACAGACAATGGCAGATGTGAAACCAAAATTAAGTGAATAGGAATTTCTAAAAGTACTTTCAATAACATGAGGAAAATATTAACATCTAAACAAATTACAAAAAAGATAAAAATAAGAATTATAAAATGTTACATCTATTCTATATTAATATATGACTCAGAAACATGGACAATAAACAAACAATTAGAAGACAAAACTGATGCTTTTGAGATGTGGATCTATAGAAGAATAGGGAGAACATTATGGAAAGAGAACACACAAAGAGGTTCTAACAACACTTAATATGAAAGAAAGAATTATTAATTAAAGGAAATAAAGATCTAACAAAATATCTTGGAAACATTAAAAGACATGACACGTTGTTGAAGACCTAACTTGAGAGTAACGTTTAAGGGAAACAAGTAAGAGATAAGCAGAGATACAAGTGGGAAAGTAGCATGACAAGATGAACAGGTTACAGTCTAGCAGACTGCACCACCAAAATAAGAGACAGGGGATGTTGGAGGTCTGTTGAGTATATAAAAGAATTATATGATGATAGCGGTAGATTAGTAACAAACGCAAATGACGACTGCGAAGGACCATCAATATTAAAAGCAGAAGTAGAGGACACAATACAATATGTGAATAAAAGTAAATCCCCAGTGCCAGATAACATCACCATTCAAGAAATGAAAGCTGTTGGTGAATTTGGTATAGAAGTGATAAGAAAATTGCTGAGTGACATCTACAACAGTGGATATATGCTTGAGGATGTCTTGAAATCTATCTTTATAACTCTATCAAAGCAATATGGTGTCATAGATTGTGGAGAACATCACACAGGTAGTTTACTGAGTCATGTAACAAAATGATTTGATATGAATTGTAATGAAAAGAATAAGAAATTAAATCGGTTACTGGAGATGAGCAATGCGGATTCGTAGAAGTCAGAGGCACACACAACACCATATACATCTTGAGAACATTAATAGAGAGAATGACAGAAGTAAACAGAGATCTATATTTGTATTTTATTGACTATAATACGGTATTTGATAAGGTGAAACATGAAGTAATAATTAAAATATTGGAGAATTTAAACATTGATAGCAAAGATTTGAAAATAATAATTAATATATATTAGAAACAAAGAGCAGCCGTAAGAATTAATAACCATACAGTAGCATTTCAACATATTACCAAAAAATTATATTACAAGGAACAGTCAAAGGTAGAAGAATCAGAGGTAAAATAAAAGCATGGATAGATAACGTCAACAACTGGCCAGGTAGGAGTTTTTAATTACTCATCCGTAGAGCTGAAAATAGGAATAGCTTGAGGACTCTTTGTTGATGCATCCCATGTGATATCCCAACAATGATGATTGATTATTGGCTTATGGATGTGGATGAATGGTTATTCTTAATGATTTCCAGATCTCGTTAATCTATTATAAATAGATATTCACATCTATATAAAAGTGCTCAGGAAAAAAAAATTCAGAACTCACGTAGCATACAGTTTGGACCCTCTGAGATGTAGCCATCAGAGCAGCGGCATGAGTACTGGTTGTTCTTTTTGGGAAGGCATAAATGTTCACAGCTACTAGTCACACACACGCTGATTCCTGAAAAAAACACAGAATAAATTGGTGAAACATCATTTGTTTCATGTCACCATTGCCAGATATTATGTGCCTCAATAAATTGGTAACTTGTTTGTTTTGTTTGTTCTCAAATTCTTGTTGGATGTCTCTAGTAGGAAGTGATCCAGAAAATGGAGATGTGTTTTATTTCCGTTTTATTTGTCCTATATCCAACACATCAGAATTTAGCAGTGGTACATGTAATGAAAGTGAAATGACCTTGTATGTCTTTGCAAATTGTCAGGAAACAGGCCACTATAACATTTCACCTGCTCTACGAGGCCCTCAAATAAGTCATGGCAAGTGAGTACCTTAGGTTAAGGGAGTACATCCCTACAGAAAATTCAGGAGACCCTAAAGTAGCCATGTTATACTAAAGCTTCTTTGGTGTTTACTGCAATTCTGTTTGTTTCCATAAGTATAGGCATTATCTTTTCCTTTAAATTAATCAACATAGTCGAGAGGGGTTAATGCAAAAGGACAAGACACTTTTTCCATAAAACTTGCCTGGACAAGCATTCATGTGTGAAGCGTAGTGACTGTATCTGGGCAAGCATTCATATGTGAAGGGTAGTGACTATGTGTCTCACCAATTTACACTGTCCTACATCCTAACAGTCTATAAAGATGCAACAGATAAGAATAAGAAAAAGTGAAATCATCAAACATACCTTTAAAACTCTCAGTTGAATTGTATCCTTTGATACCATATAGTCTTGTGAAATTAGGGGGTCCATATTGTAGCAGAGGTCCACCTTTTTTTTTTTCCATTCGTCTCAGATAACTATGTTAAAAACAGGAAATAAAACATGAAATGGATAACTAATTCCATTTAGTTCTTTGCAAGTAAACAAGAAATCATCAGCACACATACTCGGTTTATAACCAAACCAATAAACTAACATCAAGTAAATGTTGATCATCATTTTATTTTTGATGGACGATGTTGAATGTGTCGGGTCATAGGCGAAAACCAAGCTGTGATACATTGCATGTCCATTTTCAGGATTACATCTTTAAGGAAATCTAATAGGAATACAGTACTGCTACAAGATATATCCAGCAGCAGTTTAAGATGGAAAGTTTTAAAATATTTAGTATTACAAGTCATGAAAGTTTATTTCTGCAGACACAGTTCTTCTCCACCCATCTCTGTTCATAAATCTATATAATTTCACTTTTGATCCCTAGTTCTTACAGGTCATCCTTGATGATGCCCATTCATTTTTCTCCTGACCTAGTTCTTACAGGTCATCCTGGATGTTAACCATCCATCTTCCTGCTGGTCTATTTCTTGCAGGTCATCCTCAATGTCACCTACTATGAAAGTCAATAAACAGTTGTTTCAACAGGCAGTCACTATGATATAAACCTATGGGAAAGAGCAGAGTGGTCTGTCCATTGTTGCCGAGGCACAAGAAAGGGAAAAAACAAAAGCAGCACTGTTTATTTCCATATCATAGACATATCACCTGCCGCGCATGTTGTATGATTCGATTAAAGTGGTTTGGGGGAGGGGGTGGAGTTTACTGTCTCATTCCATAGAGGGTGAAAATGACCCAGACATCATGCTGATTGGATGTGTCAGGCTCAAAGGCACAAATATTGCAGTTAAACTATAAACTATGGAACAATGTATTCTGTTCTCAGGACTACATTAGGTAATCTGCAGGAGTTTGAAAACGAATGCAGAAGAAAATGAGGGAGTGGATACATGGACAGGAGATGAGGAATTTGTGTTCAGAAGAATATTTCATCTCTATATAATTTTGGAGACTTTCACAGGACAAAATTGTCTGTAGTGTGTTGGTTTATAGATGATGTACCTGTGACCTTTGACAGTATAGAAGACCTGTTCATAAAATTAATTAGGCTTTCATTCATAACCTTTGTGATTATTGTTGTGTTTTCCATTGGTCACTATTTATATACTTGGAGTCGCATGTCAAAAATAGCCAAAGCGACTAGTAAAAAGTAGTAAAATGACGCCGAAGCTTCCTGGACAAATTATTTTAGTGAGATTTCTGACATACCGGTAATTTTAAATATCAAAATCAATATTTTGACATAAAAATGATGACATAGCCACTATAACCATTTTTCTATAATACAATTATAATGCTTTACTGAAATAGTGAAAAAAACTGCTAGATTTATGATTTCCAAATCTTCGTCACAATCTTTACAACTTTATTATGGTCCCGGATCACAAGTGTCAATTCTATCTCTATTTCAGTATTTTATTTGCTGTAAACAATTTATTCCTTCAATGTCCATTGATCTCTCTCTCTCTTTCTGTCTCTCTCTCTCGATCTCTATTATGCCACAGTACTATATCAATATTTATTCCATATACACTCTGGTTCACTTTAAATTATTCCATCACTTTCTTTATATCATTATGTCTATAACACCCCAACACCATCTTCCTCAAACTCTGTATGATTGCTATATCATTGATCAATCTCCTTGACATATGCCTTTCCTGTGTTCTTCTCTCATCTTAATTTCCTGATTTCTCAAACTTCACGTAATCCTCACTCAACACTAAATTATCACTAAATCATCACTCAATTCTTATTAACTTCTCACTCAATCCTCATTCAATGTTCATTCAATTCTGTTCACACTTAATCCTCAATCCTCACTTAGTCCTAACTCATTTCATCATTCAATCTTCATCCAGTTCTCTCTCATTTTCCACTTAAAACTCATTTAATCCTCACTCAATATATACTTAATTCTCATTCCTCACTTTCTCTTCCAATCTGTGACATAAAGATACTCCCCGACAACATCAACAGAAAAGAAATGAGACTCTGGTTCCTCTATTAAAGTTGTAATTATTTTGCTGGTCAAATCGATCACACTGATTGTGTCTGCATGTGCATCTACCCAGAACAGCTGGTTTTCTGCAACATAAACGTATTCACAGTTTGCCTGATTAAAACATGCTTAAGACTGTTTGAACAAATCATTATAACATAGAGATACTATAATATAGAAACAACCTTATTTGCAGGCATTCTCAAACTCCAACTGGATCCCCCTATAGCAGAATAATTGTTCTACTAGATTTCCAGCAAGATATTATCCAGAGAATGGAAATGCATTGTGTTGCTGTTTATTTTCGCCAATGGCTCAATATATTCTACTTCGACGTTGGTAACTAATACGTTCTGTGTTTTTACAACTTCTAATGATAGATGAACGCCTATAACCATATCGATAGTAAAGTAGGCTTGTCATACAAGAGAAGTGGTTCTCGTGCTTACACACTTGTCACCAAATTCAAAGCTGACCATGGTCAGGAATTTCTAAGTGATTGTGAGCTGTTTTGTGTTGATATTGACATAGTCACATATTACCCACAGAAACTTCCTTTCAAATATACATTCTTAAATATAGACAAGGATTGACAAAATATGAGCCAAATTAGCCCAACAGTAGTTTTTTTTTTCCTTTCAGGCAGATTTAAAATATGTACTGGAACTTGAGTTCACAAAATGTCAAATCAGAAGCTATCATAGCCAAGCTGTAAATCATGACTCACCCCAATCGCTGGACTACTTATGGTAACTGGCAAGAAACTATGTGCAGAAGTAAAAAATATATATTGAAAACAAAGGAGTGTCTAAGTAAATATAAAAAAACAAGAGTTGCTAAACAGGTGCAGAGAGGACATGATTCTCTTAAATATTTGATAATCTCAGTTAAATATTTGATAATCTCAGTTAAATATTTGATAATCTCAGTTAAATATTTGTTAAGAGCAAACACTTGAGTACATTGGAATAATATGAATTTACCTAGTTCTTGTGTTATTTTGAGTTTTATTTCTACTTGATATTTAAATATAACAAATAAAAACATCGCTAAACAACCAGCATTACAATTATTGACTTTTTTTCAATTCTCGTAACACTGCCATTTAATTATGTTTACAGGTACCAATGACAGTACTGGCATTGAATGTTCTCCACATTGATCTGACTTCCCTTGAGATCTGCATACAACCAGCTAGTGTGTTTTATGCAATAAAAGATGCCACTGTTGCAGGAGTGCCACTGTTAGCGAAAAATATTTCCATCATATTATTTTGTGAGTTGATTTATAAGAATTAGCTTCCCAGCAGTATAATGCCATTTTAATGGCGTTGAGTCAAAGGGCATGAGCCCATGGACTGCTGGATCAGCAACCAACCAACCACAACAATTATAATTTTTAAATGTTGTACTTCACGGAATTCATTCTCTTTTTATTATATATTTAGCAGCTGTTGTAGAGACTTTAGTAGTTTGGCCAGTTTCATTAAAAATTATATCATTAACATTGAACACAAGGCCAATGTGTACGTAAGCAACACAGTAGAGATGTATTCTGGTGTTCTAGAACCATTGCTTTCAATAGTGAAACGACAAAAACTAGCATGGTTTGGTCAAGTATGTAGGCATGATTCCTTGTCAAAAACAATACTGCAGGGAACTGTCGAAGGGGAAGAAGCAGAGGGGGGCCACATAAAGGCATGGGCAGACAACATCAAAGAATGAACAGGACAAGATATTTCCACACTCATCCACATCATTGAGGATAGAAATTGCTAGAGACTCTGTTTGTTGAAGCATCCAATGTGGTACCCCTACGACCCTCAAGGTTTATGGGTTTATTGATTATTGATAGATATCATTAACAGTTCTAAACTGTCTACCATGTGGTATATTTGGAAAAGACAAAAGACTAAAAAATTTCTTTAGATAATCAGGATAGCAGATGTGACCCAATCCCCGTAAAATGGAAATGCACACCAGAAAATGTTACTTACTCCTGCGAATAATTCTCTGTTTGTGTAGAGACTTCTAAACATTGTAGGGCATGACTGGAAATGTCACTTACTCCTGTGAATAATACTCAATTTGTGTGGTGACTTCTAAACATAGTAGGGTATGACTGGAAAAACCTTATGGAAATAAAGACTTCTGGTATTCTCATCTAACAATAAACTATGGGAGCCACAGCAAACTATAGAGAAGACCTTACAACTTACTTGTAAATGTCCGCTCAGTGGCGGCGATTCAATAACAGGACAGAACACTACCCTATTTCGTGTCAGTATGAGAGGCTACTTTGTCCTTTTCATTGATTGATTAAAGTTTATTAGCCTCTCATAGTATCGCACAATAGGGACGTGTTGCTCCATGTTTATGTTGTTAAGTCAAAAACAGGTCAAAATAAGAGTCTTCTTCTTCTTTACCATTCGTTCTCAAACTCCCACTGGATCTCTCTTGAAGCAGGGCAATGGTTCTACTAGATTTCCAGCAGGATGAACACATGCTTTTGTTTAGTTGTAACTCTTTCTCTATAGTTCCCTGTGATTGGAACATCCTAAACAAATTCACAAACTTCTTATTAGATCCAAACTAACCTTGCAGATCAAGAGCTAACCCGTTAGGCCAAGCTGGTGAATCAAAAGAAACAAATGTCTCTCTGTCACTACCGTCCATATTTGCTTTTTCTATTTGTGGTTTGCTTCCCCAATCTGACCAGTAAATGATCCTGAGGAAGCATATGAACACAACAAAAGTCATCTATAATGGGATATGAAACAAGATTACTGGGTCATCTTCAACAACCATCAAATATCAGCCTAATGTTTGATATTTATTACTTCATGAAACAGTCGATGTTGATAGGAAAGATCTAAAAATAGTAATAAATATGTATTGGAAGCAAACAGTTGTGATGAAGGTTGACAGTAATGTAGGAGAAATCCAAAAGATAGAAATGGGTGTCAGACAAAGATGTGTAATGCTACAAGATCTTTTCTCCGTGTATACAGAGGACATTATGCGAAACATAGAAAGCATGCCAGGAATAGTAGTTGGAGGTTACAATCTGAATAATTTAAGACATGCTGATGATACAGTTGTGATTGCAAGGAGTGAACAAGAACTTCAAGCCCTGTTAAACATGGTAGTACAAGACAGTGAAAACAAATGTCTCAGTCTATACAAGAAGAAAACAGAAGTAATGGTTGTTTCAAACAAATACACACCCAAATAGACACACAAATACAAAGTGTAGCATTACTAACAATGATACCAAATTAAATCAAGTGGTTAAAGTCAAGTATCTTGGCACTGTTTTAATATCAGATGGCAGGTGCTCTAATGAGATCAAGAACAGGATAGCACAGGAGAAATCAAGATTTAAAAAAATGAGAAACATTCTATGCAATGGAGTAATATCAATTCATACACGAGTTTGAGGATAATATATTTGAGCAAATCCTTCTTTATGGAAGTGAAGCATGGACAGTAAACAAAAGTGCCCAAGATAAGGTGGAGGTAACTGAGATGTGGTTTTGAAGAAGAATGATGAAAACTCCAAGGACAGCCAAGAAACCTAATGTAGAAGTTCTCAGAGATGCAGGAATAAAAAGACGTATTATAGTGAAAATTAGAAACAGACAAGATTTTTAGGGCATGTGATGAGAAAAGCAAAACTTGAACATTTAGTAACCACTGGATAGATATAGGGGAGAAGAGACAGACAAATACAAAGAGAGAAATTAAATTTCTGCATGGGTTGTCACTATGGCACAATATAAAATAACCGACTGAACATATGAACAACACAAGAGACAGAGAGTTGTGGAGAAGCATGATCCCTTACGCCTCTCTGCATACAACTTGATTGATTGATTGAAATGGTTGAAAGTGATAGAATCAGTGGACAAACAAGACAATGGACAAACATCAAAGACTGAGCCGGTCATATTTTTCTACACTCATCCATATCACTGAAGTAGACATTGCTGGAGGACTGTGCTGATGCAATACATGTCCTACCTCTAGGACCATTATTGGTTAATGACTTTATGAATATGAATGTATATATACATATAGATGAATATCACTTCTAGTATTTTTTAATAGGATACTCTGAGTTTCTAACTGCCTTATGTTTTAATGTGCCATATTCCCTGATATAACCAAAACTGACCCATGAAGTATAGCTGAACTTAAGGAGCTACGTACTCTTATATGATATTCACCACAGACAGTTTACTGTTTTGTTGAGTAATAACTATGAGAAAATCAAAGTACTGTTAAGGTTGTCCTCAATGCACGTGAAGGCTTTTTAATAATAATTTATGTAGAAGCATAGCAGAACGCTGTACAATAAATATTTGCATTAAAAAAAAAATATTATGAACATAGTTTCCAGAGCAATGGGTAATTCTTACAGGAGATAAAGTTAATAGCAACCTACCCTTGATTAGGTGATATAACAATATCTCTAGGTTCATCTAAATCAGTTGTAATTATATTCGTGTACAGACTGTATTTGCGCATGCTCACGACACCAATTACATTATTTCCGGTGTCTGTGAAGAATAGCAGTTTGTTTATGTAGTCAGCAACCAGCCCATCAACCATGGAATCTTGGAAAGAAATAGAGATATACAAGTTCAGGCATTGATTTATATTTCAACGTTATAACATGCATTTTTAACTCAGAAATAACTGACTAATGGGGTGTGCAATACAAACTCCATACCAATAACATGATTTATTGCTCTGGTATCCATTTTCTATCACTTGAGTCAACCATGAGTTTTCTGTTGCTATTTACAAACCATAAATGTGATGAATGAACTTGAACCATTGTTGCTTTATGAGTAGGTGAGTGTCAGCCAACATATCATACTTAATCTCATTTTTTTTATTAAACGTCAATTGGCTGAATAAAATGTTATCCCTGAAGCGGATGACACATAAGACTAAAGAGACAAAAGATGCGTTCTGAAAGAGATTAATGAGAAGTTATAGATTCCAACAAATGACATAGGGTATTATTCAAAAGATGGCTGTTGACAGAGCAATGTAAATGAGTTTATTGTTACCCAGAAGGAATAAATCTTCAGCCTCTGGGAACAACCAAAAATACCATTCCTTAAATATTTGTGTTTTTTCCTTATTGCCTTGTGTTTCCCCAATCCATCCCACCTTTTGTAACTACCTTCCAGTTCAACTCCAACTCATTATTTTAGATAACTAAATTTTTCTTTTGTTATACTCGTTCTTTTGTTTTTACTTTTACTCTTGCTTCTTATCTTGTTGTACCAGTCTTCTGTTGTCCTTTTCTTTCTCTGATCCTCTCTGCTTTATTATCTTCTATTACTCCTCTCTTCCTATCATACTATGTGTCTTGTTTTGTAATATTCATTGTTTGGTGCTTGTTTTTATCCTAAAAAGACTTTTTGTCAAAACGTCTTTTGCGTTTGTTTGTGTTGTTAGTGTGTTATGTACTTCGATATTGGCAACACTCCTTACACATTTCTGTATTTTCCTTATAGTTTCCTATCAGGATGTAATGGCAGAATTTTTGTTTTTAAGGATAATAAAACAAGAACAAGAAGAATATATATATTGCAACAAAGCTCTTTCTCATAATGTTGATGCTTGTGGTGACTTCGGTGTTAGGCCTGAATTTTTCTATGATCAAAGACATGCTAGGGTTCATGTGGTCAGGGTTAAGTAGATCGTGTTTTATTTTTTTCATATTTTTTCTGGCACCCATTTCTGGGGAGCATATTATAACAATTGTAACTTATTTTTGTCTTGTTAGCCATATACATAACAGATAGCAGTATTTGTTGTTTTTGCTCACTTCTCTGGTCTAAAGAACACACCGCCTACACCTAACACTTATCCATGAGAGATCATGTTTTTTGTATCCTGGATATATCATCCTGGACATATTAACACTTGTGGTAATGAGAGAGCAGATAGACTTGCTTCAGTAAATTGAAGATTGAAGATGACAATACACGAATCCCTTTAACTCATACCTGTAGCCTTACTGCGTAAAGATCATGTCTTCCCTGGTTGGGTAACCGAGGCAACACCAGGTTGCATATAAAGTTCGTTGTCTCAAAAAGGCGTGGCTGTATGGGGGAGGGGCATTGTGGATTCATGTTTAATCCCCAAAGGGAGCCATTCCATTGCCGCAGAATCATAGTCATCATGTCCTTCTAAGAGCGCAGCATACACCTGTGAACCAACTATCGCATCGTTACTCTATCAGATTTGTTGACCCATCCACCGATGTTGCTCATTTACCAGTCTCTGCCACCTACCCGTCTGCCGCAAAATAATAAAAGTGCAATGTCCACTAGGCTGCATCTCTTCATCACCCATGAGGATCATTTGATTTAAGACAAAAGTAAGAAATTGAGACAAGACATGTAGTAACAATGAGTTTCTCATATGTGATAGGTTGTTAGCCTATCTTCTAATTTTCCATAGCCAGCCCACACCCCTCTCTACGACATGTCTGGACTAAGACAGTACCCACATTTTTTGTACCCTGCACCAGAAGTCAATGTCCCAGTTTTCAAACTTGAGTTTGAAAATGGAATGAGGAACGTGATCAAGTTTCTTAATGAACGTCTTTAGTGTGGAGATGCTGCAATGAATAAAACATAGGCAGTGATTTAGGGATTCGGTATTAGATGTGGTACGAGCACAAGAACATGGCAACTCCAGGACTAGACTATGAGTATACATGGTATGTATAGCTCACTACCAGAATGATTAGCATGCATTTCCTTCCATATATGTTTGAAGAAAGAAGATATGTATATTTTTTCCGAACTTTAACAATGTCGGTACATATCTAATTGTGTCTATTATTGCCCTATATAATTGCTTTTACGGGTCTACTGCTATCCTGGGTGCATTGCTGACCTGGTTCTTTTGCTGATGAAGGGTAATAATTGGCCGTCATAGGTTTATATCTCACATGTATCTATTTCCAGCATCTATTTGTAGCTAGCTTGGATCTATAACTGTCATTGGAATGTTTATTTGAGTAATATCCTGGGCTGTAGAAATGTCTTCAGTAATTAGTGGGGAGAAAGAGGTTTAAGGGTTACTGAAACTAATTTGAAAAAAAACAACTCACCCATTTTCTATTGCTATTCCATCTTTTTCATGAGAAATTTAATACTGTGAAAAATCGTTAAAGTGGAAGGAGATTGTTTGCCCACCCATTAGCTAGATTTCTTGTACTAAAAGCCATATTCTGATTTCCTATGGGGGCAGGGAATATGGACATCAACACCAGCCCCCTAGCCATATCTATGGGCTTGGTAATATCATTAATGATACATGTTGAAAATGTTCATAAAGGTAATAGACATCATTAAATTATCAAATCATAACTAAACAACAGATAAAATTATCAGATCATGACTAAACAACAGATAAAATTATCAGATCATGACTAAACAACAGATGAAATTATCAGATCATGACTAAACAACAGATAAAATTATCAGATCATGACTAAACAACAGATGAAATTATCAGATCATGACTAAACAACAGATAAAATTATCAGATCATGACTAAACAACAGATGAAATTATCAGATCATGACTAAACAACACATGGAATTATCAGATCATAACTAAACAACAGATGAAATTATCAGATCATGACTAAACAACAGATAAAATTATCAGATCATGACTAAACAACAGATGAAATTATCAGATCATGACTAAACAACAGATGAAATTATCAGATCATGACTAAACAACACATGAAATTATGGTTATTATAATATGATTTCTTCATCTTACTGTTGTTCATAAGCATAACTGTTTTTTCATATTTTCCATCAATGGTTGCTTCTTTGATCACGTTTGCTTTGTTATCTGACCAAAACACCTGGGAAAAGAAATTTGAAAGTTAGTACCTAGAGATGAATTTAAAAATGTAAACACATGGAAACTGAAGCTAGATAATGTAAATATATGAATAATGAAGTTAGAAAAGTAAAAAAACAGTAGAATAAATTTAGAAAAAGCAAACACCTGGATAATAAAGTTATATAATGTAGACATCTGGATAATAAAGCTAGATAGTATACACATCTGGATAATGAAGTTAGATAGTACACATCTTGAAAGTGGGGTTAGGTAATGTAGACATTTGGATAATGAAGTTAGGTACCATGTAGACATCTAGATAATGAAGTTAGAAAATATCTGTAGAATGAAGTTATATAGTGTAAACAATTGGATAATAAAGTTAGATAATGTACATGTCTTGATAATGAAGTTAGGTACCATGTAGACATCTAGATAATGAAGTTAGAAAATATCTGTAGAATAAGGTTATATAATGTAGACATCTGGATAATGAAGTTATATAATATAGAAATCTGGATAATGAAGTTATATAATGTACAGATCTGGATAATGAAGTTAGATAATGTAGACATCTGGATAATGGAGTTAGAAAAGTAAACAGTTTGACAAAGACACAAGAAAAATGGAAGTTGTTAGAATTACATGTTGGTGAACATTATTTTTACAGTAAATTAATATACAGACCCTGTCTGCTTATTGTAAAATAATATACAGACCATGCATTAAAAAGAAAATACATTTTGCAAAATAAAACCTGAATTTCCACATTATGTATTAAACTTTCAATATAAAGCTTAGTTTCAAACAATTTATTGAAAATAAAATACAAACCTTGACTTCAAATGGATCATAGGCCAATGCAATAGGTTCATGATTAGGTTGCAGATCTACAGCTTCAAGAACCGCCGTTTTCAGATTAATTTGGAATATCTGTTTCTGGTAGGCATCATTAACAAGGAGAAAGTTGTCCATCACGGGAGCTGTTTAATTAAAGGTACATATTGTCATGTCACTTAAGGGACTGTCTATAAATTATGTTAACAAACTAAACTGTTCAAAATAATTAATGCAACGTTCTTGCAGTGCTAATGGACACTAAATTTCAAATGTATACCAAAGTTTTATTTTATGGAACTAATATTGAACCTTGGCATGAAGAACCTTTCGGACTTTAACAATCAAATGATGTTCATTAAATTTAGTTAGGACTTTTCAGGGACCTCTCATCTAGTTATGTCCAAAAAATTCTCCCCCCCCCCCCACTCTCCTTTTCACCCTCAACCCAAACAAAAAAGTAACAAATTTGCAGATTTAATTTCCTCAATTTAATTGGTGCATATAAACTGTTTTGCTGACGTCAACTTTCTTCAAACACCACTCCCTCCTGTCAACAACTGTCAAAGTTTTTTTCAGACTGACCCATCACTAATTGTTGACATAATTTATGGATGGCAAGTTAGAGAAATCTTTGTTTACCAGGAATAATCAAACATTCTTTTTCTATGTTTGTTCTCAAATTCTTGTTAGCAAAGTGTAATTGCCTGGAGAATGGACTCTGCCTGCCATGTGCGATATCTAGATTGCAGGTGTGGCATGAGACATATGACTTTAGTATGACAGAGTTTTGTTGCTTGAACCTTCTATAGCAGATGTTCTCAAAATTTGCACACGTGTTCAACTCACCTAATCATCACTATACATTTCATTACATTTAGAATTGTATCCTGTGTAATTCAGGATACCACTATCGTTGAAAGAGCTGGTATCCATAGCTTTGATCCTATTCTGATGCAGACACACAATTCATTGAGCAGTTCATTACATATGTATGTCAGATCACATATATTATCAAATATATTTCTCTATGATGATGTGAAGAAGGACAGTTGGCTTTCGAAATAGACTAAGGAAGTGTTACAAGACCTCACTAATGATCTCACTGAAAGCCTTTGACATAAATCATGACACTTGGGAAGATATTGGACGAAAAAGAGCTACATTGTAAACTGCAATTTTTAAAAATGGCTCCACGATGTCCTTGAAAAACAAAAGAAATGCTACAGCTCAATAGTGGAAACATGCTAGTTAAGGGCAGATTAAACACCATCAAAAGTGACCATCCCATTTCTAAACAATCAAAGGACCTTTGGAACAACCATAGGGTATATCAACCACCTACGAACAAAGTCATAGCTCTTAACAGAATTTCCTCTATATAATAAATTGTAATCATGATCTGGGTGAACAACAGAAAAGAATATAATTAAATATCATCAGATATTTGTCTCGAACACTGATATAATTGTTTAATGATCCCCACAATATATTTCTACAACAATAATAAGAATATGATGAACGTATATCAGACAATTACTTAAAATGAATGACAATAGACTGCCACTACAAATTATTGTCAGTTGGTAAAATAAAGCATATAATACAAAGATAAATGAATCGTAGAACATCCTTATAATAATATGGGTCTCAAAAACATGCAAGAACTATGCACAGTAGCATCTCTGAAGGAATATAGCTAGATAGATAGTTATCTGTCTGTGGATTCTCTAGACGGGTATATTGTCTCCAAATTACCCTTATTTTTCATGTCCTATCCCATATAAAATATCACATACCAATCACAAGAGTGCATTTGGCCCATGTTGATAATTATTCACATGCAGAGTGAGAAACTCGAGCTGCATTCTTCTTAGCTACATCTTACAATATGCATGACATGATTTTTGTAACTTTTGGACCTTGGCACCACACTAAAATGAAGAACTGTTTATGATCTTGTTTATCTTGACAATATGTCTGAAGCATTTTTATATCAGTTGTAGTTGAGCGGATAGGAGATGAAAAGGTCTTCTCGTGAACAAATTTCCAAATCTATGATTGATTTAATCTGTCCCAGAATGAAGTATGGAAACATTACATATCTAGGCTTTTGCTCATTGATTTGGAAACAGGAGCTCTGCACTGTTACTCCTTGTTTTTCTGCTGTGCATATTGTTGACTTCTCAAATGTTCTTATACCTCAACGTCAACTTGCACACCTTGTGTCGAAATCTTCCACCAGTTTTCCCAGCTGTCAGGAGTTATGAGTAAATATTAAAAATGTCTTAATTTTAGATGTTTAATGTTTTTCTACAATAATTTTCTATAACAACATTGGTTTTCTTCTTTTCATATCACCTAGTGCAGTAGTCATTTTATTCTGTGGATTTGTTAATCCTCTGAACAGGCAGTCACTTGAGTCTGGTGTGACTGATTGTGGAGATTACTGTTTAAAGTTCGACCCTATAGGCACAGGTAAATGTAAGCTGTGATATGTACCAATATCATAGCACATAGTTTCCTATAAGTTGCCTAGTCAGTGACAGGAACTGTTTAACTAGCAACACCTTAGCACTTGCTCAGTAGCAATAATATCTTGATCTTCCTAGAACATGAGACATGGTACTCTACTTCCTGGTGGCTAGTTGACCCATGAAAGTAATCAATGCATGACCACAGTTTAGGTACATTTTTCCTACAACTTACTATTCAAACTGTTTCAAAGACAGTGCAAGTGAATGATTTTCAGGAAGTGTTCTGGTTGTGAGTATGCTGTCCATGTTTCAGACCCAGAAATGAGAACACTAAGTGTGCATGCTGACAGATCAATATGTTTGTCTCGATTGATAGTTTATCGTTGTTAAATTCTCTTTTATTTTTAATAACAATTGTGGCAGCATTTCTATCTGACTGATGACAAGATTTTTTTTCTCAAGAAATCAATATTTAAGTCTGAGGCAGGAGACCATAGAACACACAAAAATATCACAGCCTATTTTCTCAAAGATAAAAGACAATATATTGAATAAAACATAACAGGTCTATTGCACACATGTTTACTGTACTCACATACTGACAGGTACAATAAACTTACTGGTAGAACAGGTGAATCCATCCAAAGAAAGTTCATATCCAACACCACAGAAACATTTGGAAGTGTTGACCTCAGACATCAGGCAAAGCTGAGAACAAACAGATGAGCCTTCCATGCATGGATCTGTAAATAATGTTAATAGAGTCGCATCTTAGTGTATGAATAACATGATTGTTTGTACACTTTGATTATATCTCCATGTGACTACATTACCATGATCTGGCCATGTCCTGTAAGTGGCAGCATTTTCTTACAATGTCGATGTGACTACATTACTATGACCTGGCCATGTCCTGTAAGTGGCAGCATTTCTTACAATGTTGATGTGACTACATTACCATGATCTGGCCATGTCCTGTAAGTGGCAGCATTGCTTACAATGTCGATGTGACTACATTACCATGATCTGGACATGTCCTCTTAGTGGCAGTATCTCTTCCCATAACCTGGCCATGTCATCTAAGTAGCAGCATCTCTTACAATGTCAATGTGAGAACACTACTATGACTTGACCATGTCCTCTATATGGCAGCATGTTTTACAATCATACTTTATTAAAATTGAATTTACAAACAAAAATAATAGTTGAGAGTAGATTTTCTTCTGGAAATTACAATGAAGTGCAAATAATTTAATGTTTATTTTCTTGGTTAATGACTGGATGTGATATCTGCACCACTCAACTGACATTAACATCACAATTTTTGTGTCAATTTCATCCCTTTGTAATGAAAGGGGGGGGGGGGTCTCAATGAGAGTAAAGAATAGTGACATTCTGACATGGATATTGTAAAAGTGGCTTAGGAGGATTCGGTGATAAAGTTGAGTATTTGATCCAACTGATGGTTAAGTGCCCACAAGTTGGATACATCTGATAATGTTGCTGCCAAGCTATAAACCATGGCACAACACATTCTTCCTTTTTTTTACTTTTGTGAACTCATGCAGACTAGCAAGATGTAGTTAGGAGAACATAATGTGTATGACATGGTTTACAGTTAGTTGTGATTATCCACTTATCAGCCTGACACATCCAACCTAAGCATGACCTCTGGGTCACTTTGACCCTCTTTTGGATGAGATAGCCAACTCCACCCCAACATCGTCCTTAGTCACCTTCTACGATATGTGTGGTAGGTAACAGTGTTGCTATTCTTTGCTCCGCTCTCGGGCTACTATAATATACGGGTGAGAACGTATTTCATTCTCTGGACAATTTCCTACTAATCTACAGCAGCTACAGGAATGAACACTGAAGAAAAAGAAAATGTGTACCTATGAACTTGTAAATATTGCTGGCAACCAATCCAAGGTGAAAATCTCTGTACTCGGCGCTTACAACTTGTATGTCAGTTCACAATATTGATAATCTTTATTCCCTTACCCAACACTGGCAACAGACTGTTACTATAGGCCCTAGTGGTCAGTTAGAAAGATTGTCTGAATACTTTTTAATACGTAGTTACATAACAGGTTGGTTTGAGAATATACAATGTGATGTGACCCATATTTGTCTTTAGGAGGTACATGTATCAAAATGGCACATGGATATTGAATACATTATTCACATATTTTGATATTGACATTCACAAATTGAGTAAATTATTTAAATGTTTATGAAATTAAATGTTTCAATGGAACATTGTGTCAAAATTTCACATATGATTCAGATATGCATGTAGGTTTTCATATCTAAATGATATATGAACAACTGAAGAAAACTTTCATGTGAAAGTGTTTACATAGTGGGATGGCATGTGGACACAGTGGAATGGCATGTGGACACAGTGGGATGTCATGTTTACACTGTGGGATGACATACACGCAATGGGATGACGTGGACATGGTGGAATGACATGTAAAGAAAATGGGATATGTAAACTCAGTTTGATGCCATTTGGACACCTTGGGATGACATGTGGACAGGTGGGATGACATGTGGATAACTATAGAATGCTGACATGGGAAAGACATTGTAAAGTGGAGTGAGATGGACATTTGTGGATGCCATAGGAGCACATTGAGATGACGTAAATAAAATGAGATGACATATGGGGAACTGAAGAAAACTTACTGGTAAAAGTATTTCAAACTGGGATGGCATGTGGACACGGTGATATGATATGTTGACACATGGAATGACATGCAAACATAGTGAGATGACATGTGGACACGGTGATATGATATGTAGACACATGGAATGACATGCAAACATAGTGAGATGACATGTGGACACGGTGATATGATATGTAGACACATGGAATGACATGCAAACATAGTGAGATGACATGTGGACATGGTGAAGGTGACATGTGGCAAGTAGATAACTTACTATTAAAATGAGGCTGGTTCTGAATATCAAATGTAATCAGGTCAGCTGCCAGTCCATTTCTTGGATGTATGATTCCTCTCACCTTCTCCTTCTTGTCCATGCGAGCTATGTGAATGCCGTTGAGGTCTTCTGTGTCAGTCCACAGAATGAAGTCCTGCAATTGAGTCTTATTTATTTTCATTACTAGTTTCTTATTTTCTCTTGAATTATTTTCTTATTAAGAACCTTTTAAATGAAACATTTATTTAGTCTGATTTGTAAAATTTACATTATTTTGTATTATTCAGTCTTGTGTGAAATGATGATTTACTGTGTCATTTAATGAATAAATCTAATTAATAACACAAGTACGGTAAACTGTATACAGTATATGTAGATAAATAAAAACAAATTAAAAATAGTTTTTATAGAGAATCTCCAACAAAACAATTCAACGTTATGACAAAAAGATCTTTATCAAGATCGGAACAAACATACACAAAAGGATAACCCTAATATAGAAGTGGCAAATATAGAATTATTCAGTCTCCTATCATCATTAAGTGCCGTTTCCACAACGAAGGTTGACTGCAAAAGACCTTCAACATCCCCTGTCTCTTGTCTTGGTGATGCACTGACTGTAACCTGTCCATCTTGTGATGTTACTCTTCAGCTTGTATTTCTGTCTATCTCTTGCTCACCTCCCCTCGACTTTACCCTCAAATAAAGGTCTTCAGCAAGGTGTCCAAAATATTTTGTTTACTTGATATTTATTTTCTTTAATAATTCTTTCTTCTTATGAAGTGTTGTTAGAACCTCTTTGTTTTCTTCTTGTTTTATGTTGTTCTCCATATATTCTATATATTTGCATCTCAAAGGCATCAATTCATTCATTCACCTTTTGCTCTGAAGTTAGCGCATGGGGCAGAGGTCAGATCTCTCCAATTCTGTCTGTTCAAAGCTATTCTGTGCAGTTCTTGAATAGTATGAATATTGATTGTTTTACTTTCTCTAAGTATTGTTCTTCTGAGTGTTTCTTTTGGTCTACCCCTTGTTCTTTTGCCTGTAGGTATCCATTCAAGAGATTGGTGGTGTATTCTGTTGGTGTCTGCATGTAGGACATGCCCGATGTAGTTCCAACAGCGTTTTCTGATAACATCTGTGATGAAATTTTGATGTGTCTCTTCTCTGATATTATCTTTCAATTTGAATTCACTCCAATGGGTGTTAGTTATCCTACGAAGACATTTTTTCTTGAAAATCAGTAATTTCTTTTCTGAAGATAAAGAGCTTTTCTAGCTCTCACATCCATATGATAGCACCAGAATAACGCAGGAATTAAATAAGCACATTTTTGTACATGTGCTGATTGACTCTGACTTCCAGATATTAGACAGTCTGTTAAATGCACTTGATGCTAGGGCAATGCAAGTTGTAATTTCTGTCATGACATCACCGTCGAGTGTTAATTTGCTTCCTAGATAGGATAAAAGGCATCAATGCTGTCTTCTATTTGTTTGTTTATTGTTCATGTTTCTGAGCCATACATTAATATAGAATAGAAGTAGCATTTTAGCATTTTATAGATTCCTACAACTTAAAATTTATGAATGAATTAAAATCAACAGGCATAAATAAACAAGACCTACAATCCTTGGCAACTGACCGAAAATGTATGTATAACTATGACATCCGCCATATGTGCCAAACTTGACAAAAGAGGAACTGACTGACTGACAACTTAGCACAAACAGTAAAACAAGTATGGTAAATAAGAAAAGAACATAATATAGGAATGATAAGTTACAATATTGAATGACACCGTGTATAAATAATAAATTCATGCTTCTGTGAATAAGAGATGTAAGCAGCTGTAATTTTGATATAGTCCTCTACGTGCTTTATCCCTCAATGTCTTGCAATCTCAGAGATAAAAAATTTGTCCAGTCATGGCCCTTTTGTATGCTTCATATATGTTTGTTTCTGTATCTTTCTTTATTTATGTAACAGAGTGATGCCAGGTACACAACTACCACTACCAATTATCAGAACAATCAACGAGGATATCACAGGGTCACAAACATTCTTGCACCAGTGCAGATTTGTGTGGTCTTCATGAGAATTACTGGATCTCATGTGGTTTGATCCTAGATACAAAACTGAAGAGCTACCATGTATTCATTCTGCCTTCTTTGCTATATGCAGCTGAAGCACCAACTATGCTAGACATGCAAGCAGTTTGATTAATTCCACCTGTGGTGCCTGAGAAAGTTTCTTGATGTGTGGTTGCAAGACCTCAACCCCATCACAAAGATCCTTAAGAAGTCTAAGATAAAAGCATGTATGTCTTGTTTATAAGATCTCAGCTCATCCTGTGGTCCGGTCATCCACATGCCAGAAGAGTGTCTTCCAGAGAGACTTTAATAGGGTGAACAATGTTTATTTGAGCTTTCAAGAGTGGCCAGAAAAAACACTTCAAGAACTACTTAAGGAAACTCTCAAGAACCTAAGGATTAACACAAGCTATTGAGAAACCCCCTTCATTCTGGGCTGTAAAGCATGGTATGGTAAGATCGCTATTACAAAGCTTTGAACAGGGTAGAACATTGCATGTGATTCATAATAGGCAAATATGAAAAGAAAAATCAGACTGTTTTTCTTCATCTTAAGACTGCCTTAATTCCTGTTCACATTAGAACATGTTTTTTATAACTCTCATTAAACTCATCAGCCACCTGAGGACTCACAAACACAAAACATGATTGGATTCATCAACCATCTGTGGACACAAACACAATAAATGATTGAACTCATCACCATATGAGGACATACAAACACAAAACATGATTGAATTCATAAATCATCTAATGTCTCGCAAACAAAAATGATTGAATTCATCAACCATCTGAGGGCTCACAAACACAAAACAGGATTGGACTCATAAATCATCTAAGGTCTCGCAAAACACACAACATGATTGGACTCAACAGCCATCTGAGAACTCACAAACACACATGATTGAACTCATCAACCATCTGAGGACTCACAAATACAAAACATAGACTTTTTTTCAGTTCCACGCTTATCTTCACTCATATAGCAAGAACCTCATCAACATTTCCATAACCCATTTTTTGAATGGTCAGTCTCCTTCAATTTATCCAATCTGTCTGTAGCATTGCTTGGTTGATATAGTTACTAGCCAACATATAAGCATCATCTTTGTTTTCCATCTCTGAATAGATGTTTTAGAATCTGGACATCTCAACATATTTCATTTTTCATTTTTATAACTCTTGTGTATGCTAATTTTGTACCATTGTGTGTATTGGACTGATTACTAGACATATTACTTGAATAATTATGAAAGCATTCCTAGTTAATATGTCATGATATATAACAATTAATGTGGATTATTATGAGTTGTAATTCATTGTCTTTGATGGAGTAAAACTAGTGCATTTTGTCTGTCTGTGTGGTGTGTGTGTGGCGAAAATACAATGCATTGAAAATTTTATTTTACCTTAAAGAGAGACAATCCATAAAATTTAACCAAGGGCTGCTCGAAGACAACAGTTATCCTTCCTGAAGTAATATCAAGTTGTCGAATGTGATTCAAGATGGAGTCAGCCCAGTAAACTCTGATATGTTGTGTTTTGTTAAAATATGAATGAAAATTTGTAATGTTATTAATTATAAATATCACAGTATTTCACAAATCTTTGAAATAGTTTAAATATTTGTAAAACTTAACACTATATACCATATTTTAATCATTATGTCTTCATTCTAGAAAGACAATGCAGTAAGTAATCATTTGAAAACCTGCACAAAATATTCTTCTCATTCATTTTTCCATGTATAGTGTCTGCCATCTGTGGCAATTTAGTTTCTTAATTTTGAGTCCCAACAGACCTCTCTATACATGATAAATATTAGACTTAATATTTAACAATTTATCACAGAAGAAGACCTGCTTGCATAACTTTCTTTCTTCTAGTTCTGTCTCTGTCTGATCCCTCTCAGCCTATTGTATCTATATTCAGAGTCTTCAGATCACCTTTGCAGACAATATTATAATGAAGAAAGTGTATTCCTTTGATAAATTTTCAATAGACTAATTCTAATTACAAAATAATAGACCCTCCCATTCTCCAATCGGTATATTTATTCCAGTAAGATTCAATCGGAATGTTTATCCCAGAGGTGAGTCACCATGCTGGAAAATCTTGCAAGATCTAGTATCTCTGTGTTAGTTACCATATGACTCCATGTGATTCCAAGTATGTGTCTTGCTGCAGAAATGCAATGGAAACCATAGTTTATTATATTAGAATATATGTTCGGAAAAATATGTCAGTTTGTTAAAAGGTGACAAGAAGAGATTCAATCTTGATCCATTCAGCTGAAACCAATTCGTTATTGTAACTTAATTTACAGAATTAATAACTCAGCCAATAAAAACATACCACTAACAAAAGATACGATTTCATGTTCACGTCGTTTGCACTTGTGTAATCTTTTCACTAATCAATGAGAACATGGTGGATAAAAAAAAAGCTCAGGGCACACATTGCACAAGTACTTAAATCTTATTACATACTTCATAAATGCTTAATTTCAGGATTCGCTGATGACACATACATCGAGATAATAATCCAATCACAATTTGAATATTTATGGGAGCTCAGTGAGTGTGGTACACTGAATGATATTATCTCACCATCTTTAAGCGCTTTAGGCCCTTAAAGGGGCTTTAAAGGTGCATACAGTTCAATTGATTGTTCTCGAGTTTCCTGATATGTACTTTGTATCTCTCAGCAAAGTAGTATGTGGTCTCAGAGAGAATCTTTCAGATAATTTGACTGCTAAGTTCAATGATGACACATTGTGGCTTTTGAAAACTGCAATTGTAAATAAAATATCTCAGTAGTATTTCAAATCCTGAACCACGCAGTCTCAAAGCAAATAGCTTGGCCTCTTCGGTATGAAGATTTCCTAATTTGTAGATTCAAAAATATAATTGAAGTAATATTTATCTTTAAAATAGTACTATTGCAATACTTACAGATCTTTCTCTAAATCAATGTAAAGATGATTGGGTTCTCCTATGTTGTCAGCCATTACAATCTCTCTGCCACTTCCATCCATGTTAGCTTTTTCAACGCGAGCTTGGATATTTGGCAAACGGCCATGGTCAGTCCAGAAGATCTGCCTGCGATATGAGAAAGCAATAACATATAAATATGCACTTAAATATACTTAACGGTTATTACAAGGAATTATGTCATCCACTACACATATCGCAAAATGCTCTAATACTCTAATTATTATTGTTGTTATTATTATTATTATTGTTGTTGTTATTTCAGCATTACTAATATTAGTAGCAGCAGCAGCATCAGTAGTATTAGAATTAGTAGTAGTAGTAGTAGTAGTAGTAGTAGCATTAGCAGTAGTAGTGGTAGTAGTAGTAGTAGTAGTAGTAGTAGTAGTAGCATTAGCAGTAGTAGTGGTAGTAGTAGTAGTAGTAGTAGTAGTAGTAGTAGTAGTAGTAGTAGTAGTAGTAGTAGTAGTAGCATTAGCAGTAGTAGTGGTAGTAGTACCAGCACCCCTTGTAGTAGTAATAGTAATAATAGTAGCAGTAGCTGTATTAGTAGTCGTAGTAGTATTAGTACTAATGATAGCAGCAAAAGTAGCAGTACAAGTATCAGGTGCCACAGCATAGTGACAGTTGAGGCATTATATCAGTGTTTCTAAATCGTTTTGCCATACCGGAACCCTGAAAAACAACATTCATGAAACCATTACATAAATTGTATGTACCACATCTAAAAAGAACGAAAACAGGCATCGTTTACTTAGCACTATGGAAAATGAATAAGATAACTCCAGTTAAAAGAATATATGAACAAATATGTTTGTTATAGAAATATTATTTGAGATGCCATTTTATATAATCAAATTTACTTCTCTAGTGTGATACATGTGCTTGTCTATTAATGCAAAAAAGTTCATAAAGTTTACTATACCAAATAATTTAACAGTTATAAAACTATATTGCAATACTGGTACCTAAAACATGGTCTGTATGTCGCGTGTAATACAATTGGGTACCAAAAACATGGTCTGTATGTCGCGTGTAATTCAATTGGGTACCTAAAACATGGTCTGTATGTCGCGTGTAATACAATTGGGTACCAAAAACATGGTCTGTATGTCGTGTGTAATACAATTGCAATACCAGTACCTAAAAATGTTCTGTATGTTGTGTCTAGTTATAATTACAAATTTCTAATTAGACATAAATATTTTGCTTAACAAATCACCGCAGCCATAAATGCTGTATTGATAGCTATGTCCCCAATAGGATATGCTGCCAACTTTTAGTAGAGCAGCGTTTTATTGATTCTAAGTACAGCAAGTATATTCCAAGTATATCATTGTTTTACTAACTGCAAGTACATCATCGTTTTACTGATCCAAGTGAAAATAAAAAATATTGCAATAAAATTATCATGTGGTAAATGAAAAAAAATGTTTTTTTTTAAAAAGGTTAAAATACAGTTTTATAGGAGAGACAATTACACTGTTAACATTTCAACTATAGTGCCTTTGTCAATCTAAAGACCAATAACAAAAACCAGAACAAGAAACAAAAATACAGTTACATTAAAAGAAAATATATAGGTATCAATGTTACCATATGAGAATCAATTGAAAGTAAAGAGTAAAGCAAAATACAACAACAATATCATAATCTACATTTTGAGATACATTATTGGACAATGTAAATCAGTAAGTGGGTATTAGAAGCAAGATTCTTAAATTAAAACCACAAATTCATTTTGTGAATTTAATTAAAAATTTAAGTTAATACTCCCTGCTAGTATTCTCTTAACACCATCCACACAGTGAACAATGATGGAAAACTGTTAGGGGAGGTAAAGGGTGTAATTGTACTCGTGTTACTTCATACCTACTAAGCTTCTCTCAATAAAAGCAGCCCTCCACCCACTGAGATTACCATTCATAACACATAGATCTGTAGCTTCATGTGTTACTCACCAGAAATATGTACTTTTAACCACAACAGTATGGCTGGGAATCAAATCGCTAACACCTTATCACAAGGTAAGGATGTAACCACTATGCCATGGAGATTCTCCTGCTCCAAATATACAGATCACCTAACCAGGTTAAAATACTGCTGGAGGATTTAAAGAACTAAGTGTTTCTTCATAGCAAAGACAATATTGATGGAGAAATAAAGAACTGAAAACAGTGTATACACAGCCCCATCAAGTATCTCATTGAAGTCGACGAAGGTGGGCTACAACGGATCTCCAATATATTTTGTCTCTTTCATTGGTGGTGCTCTCTGCTAGACTGTAACCTGCCCATCTTGTGATGTTACAGAAATAGATGCAGAATACACACTGAACACTTACGATCTTCCAGGATGCACAGCGATACCAACAGGGTTGGTCAAATTGTTGAAGAGTACAGTTTGATACGCCCCAGATTTCCTGGACACTTTGATAACTCCGTTAAGGCTGTCTGTCCAGTATAGATTTCCAGCAACCCAATCTAGGGCCATGCCTGAAACAATTTATTCAGTATAAAATTAGTAATATCAACTGGAATGCGATTGAAATTACAAGGGCACTTACTGAAATTGCATGTGTTGGTTTAAAAGATGCATAAATTACAGCATTATTGTCACCTTGTTGTTTCTTAATTAAGGGATTAAAGCATCTGCTTGCTGAGTCATGCTCATTTCAACCTAAGACCAAAGTCTATCTCAGTTATATCAGGGTGCTTATTATTATTTTAACATATCTGTGTAAGAGAGGTACAGAGCTCGTTTCAGATGGTCACGGTGCCAGGTTGAAACACCGCTGTAGACAGCTGTATATTTGGACTGTTTAGAAAACAATGGCAGCCTACTGATCATGTATATTGCATATAAAATCAATATAACCACAGAAGTATGGGTTTATAGCTATGTTCTCAATCAATCAATCAAGTGCCATGCCAAATGGCATAGGCGATCATGTTTCTCCACGACTCTCTGTCTCTTGTGTTGTCAATAAGCTCGGTTGGTGAACTTCTACCGTGCCATAATACTAGTCCATCTAGCAACTACTATCTTTCTCCTCCCCTGTCTCTTCTCCCTTTGATCTTTCCAGTGGTTATTAAGTGTTCAAGCTGTGTTCTTCTCAACACATGCTCTAAGAACCTTAACTCTCTGCACTAATGTTTGATATTATTTATCTTTTTATGCCAGTATCAATGAGAACATCTGTATTAGTTTTCTTAGCTGTCCATGGTGTTTTCATCATTTTCTCAGAAATCCCATCTCTGTAGCCTCCAGTTAATTTTGAATTTGTATGTTTACATCCATGCAATCCATAAAAAAGAATTGGTTCGATATAACATTTCCGCACTCGAATTCAGGTCTGCATTGATAGTGTTCCATTGCACAAAATGGTTCTCATTTTTTGGAGTGCTGATTTGGCTTGTGTTGTATGGCACTTTATCTCACTTGAGCATCTACTTTCTGATGTTAACAGGGTGCCAAGATATTTCACTTTTTCAACTTTTGTTAATTTTGTGTCATTAATCATTGTGTTGCATCTTGGTAGTGTATTTGTTCTGAACAGGACAATAAAAAAACTTTTTTTTAAAATTGTTACAGTGAACTAAGACAAATAGTCAAAATCACAATGGAAAATTCAAGTTTTTAGTATTAAGGAAGAAATAGGATGAGGAGTAGGAAAAAGGAGACTAGAAGGAAGAGTGGGACTAAGCGTGGAGGAAAAAGAGGAAGCAAAGGTGGAGGAGTGGGACTGGGAGATGAGAAGGAATCGGAGAAATATGAGTGGGACTACGAGAAGATTAGGATGTGGAATATTAGGAGAAGTTGGACTAGCGGAGGAGTAGGAAAAGGAATGGAACTATGGGAGGAGTAAGAAGAAGAGTGGGAGTATGGGTGGAGTAGAAGGAGGAATAATGGACTCTGAGAAATGTAGGAGCAGAAATAGTAGGACAAGTAGTAGGAGGGCAAATATAGGAGGAGTGGAATTAGATAGAAAGGTGTAGGATGAGGATTATAATAAATAGTAGGAATCTGAGAGAAGTAAGTGGAGGAATAGAAGGAGGAATGGGAGTAGGAATATGATAATGAGGAGAATATAAAAGAGACATGTGAGTGCATGGGTAGTGCACAACCCAGTTTCAACTCCCTTCTCCTAACTACATCCTGCTAATCTGCAGAAGTTTGAGAACGAATGCTTAAGAAGAAGTTGTATTGGGGTAGTAGGAGAAGAATTAAGTGGAAGAAGAGAAACTCAGAGGTTGTTTAAAAAATGTTTGCACTAGCTCTATAAAACGAAACAAATGATGATGATAAGAAGGTGATGCAATACTTGGAACAACATATAGCCAAACCACGAGTGATCAACAAGAAGAAATATGTCAAATAAGATCAGACTACACAGAATGTCTGACAGATCTTGTCTCCAAGAAAGTACATTGATGCAAATTTAACCTGTATACTCTCTACTGTAACTGAAGTCGTCTTGTCTCACTCAGTTACAATATACTGGGAAATACAGGTTAGATTTGCATTATTTTTTTCTAATCTAAGACAGACCTAGTGGTGGTGTGGTCAGCATCACTTCTAGAGTTTTTAATTTCCCGGAAGATATATTCACATTTCCTACATGAGCAAACCAGGATGCAGCAAATTTTCCTTACAAAACAATATATTAATACTTTAGCATATTGCGGATGACAGTTCATACATAGCCTATGGTGAATTATAAACACCAAAGAAATTCATGGTTTATATAATTGATAAGATGTGTGCTTATTGTAAATCGTCCTTCTAAAGTGATACATTCGACTTTTACTCCCTTATGACTTTTACACATTGGCTGTTGACAAAAAAGTATACACACAGTGATCAATGAAAGTCATGGGAAAAATCAAATATATCACATTAAATATATGGCGCCCGTGTGTTGCTGGAGCCTGAAAGGGGAGCAAAGAATAGCAACACTGTTTGCCTTCCATGCATGTCGTTAAAGGCGACTAAGGAGGTTATGGGATGGAGTTGGCTGTCTCATCCCATATAGGGTCAGTGACCCAAAGCCATGCTGAAGTCAAATGTGTCAGGCCGAAAGGCACGGATATCGCAGCAATGCTGTAAACCATGACACAACGCATTCCGTTATCTGCACTACATCCTGCTAATCTGCAGGAGTTTGAGAACGAACGCAGAAGAAGACTTTAAATATATGATATCAGATGAGCCAGCAGGACTTAAAATTGATGACAGACATATATAAGCTATCCTCAATCTGGTCAATCTTGAAGGAAGAAGAAACCAGACAAAGATAGAAAGGATGTGCAACAGAATGGAAGATGCCAAATTAATATCAGATGCAAATATTTTGGGCACATGAAAATCAAGGACACATTGTGGAAGATCCACTCTAGGGGACACATGAAGAGCAACACTCAGACAAGGATACAAGATGCACAGACATATCAAGAGATGAACATATTATATTTGATCAAAGTGTACCATGAGGACAAGAGGCAGAACATGCTGGAGATGTATTATAGCCAACATTTGTTGTGATAACATTATGTGATCTGATCTGAGAAAACAGAAGATAAAATGGTGCAAAAGAAATACACATTGTGGGGAGTAACAACATCTTAGAAGAAGACTAGAGGAATTTATATTTTATCAAACTAAAAAAATTATTGAACCTTTGACAACTCCGTTTCCGCCTGAAACAACTTTGCTCTTTCCACCGACCTCAAGGGGAAGGCGACTGATGGTTTTCGTATTATTCCCGAAATAGTAAAGCATGTTCTCTCTAGCATCGAATGTCAGTGTCATGTATCCCTGTAATGATTAAACATTAGAAAGTCATTATCAGTTTATATTTCATGACATTGATTATCTTATGTTGATTGAAACGTATATTGTTTGTGAAGTCTTTGATCTCCAAACATCTCTCCCAGGCTTAAATCATGGAGTTATATGACCAACACGGTAAGGGAGCTACCTGGATGGTTTTGAGAGATCAGGAAGCCAAAGAATGATGATTGATCATTTATAAAGTAGGATCTGATTCAATTCGTTCAGTATTAAATGTTCATATCATAAAATATCTGAGGATTTTGAAAATTAAAAGTATTAAATTCAAACATCTGATGTATACGATTCAATGCTTAAATGGAAATGACCACTCTAAATGGTGACATTGCTGATCAACTATTTTTTCCTTTCAGGACATAAATTTAGGTTTTTAATTGACCAGCATACTTTTTCTATGATGATTTCTGTTCATATTTGTGTGAAAATGGTCAGTGCAAATTCAATTGCACAATCAACTTCTACTGTTCTCAAACCTCGAATTATCTTGCTCGAGTTGGGATTGTGAGACTGTCTTGAATTTCTCAGTCATTAAAGAGAATGAGTAATGATTTTCTTGGTATTGAACTTTAGATACACATGATCTTACATATATCTAATAGTTAGTATTAGTGTCAGATTAAACCATGTAGTTGTCCCTAGACAATCGAAATCTCCATGGCACCTCACAAACAATGTTGAATATTACACAATAATGTACAAAAAACATTTTTAATGAATCTGATCTTTCATCAGGAGCTCATTAGAAGACATGGGAAACAAATGCTTTCACCTGATCTGGTTATTTGATAATTTGGTAACGGTTGCAGCGTATCTTCGCAGTCTAGTTTGTAATTTGTAACTATATTAAATCCTATTTTATATAAATAAAGGGGTGCAAAGGGAACGCATTGCTCTTGGTGGACCCAGGGTTAGTAGATAACCAAGATCCCAAATGTACCTCCTCGCGGTGCACCCTGGTAACAGAAAACAGCAGCTTGGGCTGATTCTGGCCAAATCATTTGGGGATCGTGTCCAAGAATGAGGAGGAAGCAGATGGAAAGAGATTTGACTGCAAATAGACAATATCTCCGACACCTCTGTGCCAACACATGCAGCAACTACTGTCGACACACAGTGAAGCTAGTAAGTCTGGTTGAAGCATTGGAGGGCGACCAATGTAGTCGATACGAAGCAGGCAGATGTCCCAATAAAAATAAAAGCACAATGAGTACACTGAGACAGATGCACAATGCTAGAGTGCAGCGTCATGTGCAAAAAGCACGGAAAATGGTTCAATGAAATTGAAAGTAAAGCATTGTTTGCTCGAGAAAAGCTTCTAGTTACTGGTGATCCCAGCCTGGGCCCAACTCTACTGTTGATTCTTTCTTATACCGGAAGCGTGCTCGCAGAGAAAAATGGTTCAGTACCCGATGGACACAGGCATAGCAGTCCAAGGTGACAAGCACTGTTCAACTCTAGAACAAATCACAAGTCCTTAACGTTCCTAAATATGTGTACAGATTCAGACCTGGACGAGGGGCTCACGAAGTTGGTGATCAATGCTTCGTCTAAGAAGACGAATGAGCCCGAGTCCAACTCTTCTGTCAAGTTCTTCCTAAACCGGAACCAGGCTTGAGGACGAAAAAAGGTTTAGTACCCAATGAGCATGGGCACAATACGTCTAATTACACTATGCAAGTTCACTGGCTGCGGAACGCCTCGTGCAGGACAGACGTGAAGGACAAACCGTCTCGGCATAGAGTCAGTACACATTCACTGTCTGGCGACAGATAGGAAGGCTGTCACAGGCTAGGGTAGCCCACCCGAATTGTAAAGGCATGCCGAAATCGGATGTGCTAGGCCTACAAGGTGCATAACGGTGGCACAACGTAATCACGCTCCCAGCGGAAATCGCACGGATATCCATGATGGTTACAATTGAGCGAACGCAAAACAAACAAACATATAAAGAAAAATTATCCTATAGTAAGAAACGCTGCTTTCAACCATTGATGTTAGCTCACTTTGATTAAATCTGAGTGTGATCAGAAAAAAAACAATGGAAGTCATGGTTCAGGTAGTTCTGTCACCAAGTTACTTCCATCATATTGAATATTTGCTATTGACATCAGTTACATAGATGGCATACCTGTCTATCTTCTAAAAAGCATTGTGAGTCAAGTGTCACATTGCTAAGCGACATATCTGCCAGATTTGCTGGGTATTGGCAAATTGAATCCCGGATTGCGTAAATGTGAGATGGATGAACAAACTTCATGGAAGCTGCAACAATAAAATGAAATATTAGTTTGTGTACACTTGATAATAGTTGGGAATGCTGTGAATCTACATCAGTAGGAAGAAACAGATAACTTGAAGTAATGGTTTATGATGGAAGAACACAGATGGATTGAAGTAATGGTTTATGCTTCAAAAAACATTAATTTTCGTGAATTAATATGATTTAAAAAATATTTTTTAAAAACATGCTGAACTGACTTTTCTATTAAGTGGTTTCTTTTTTTAATCATGAGAGAAAATCAAGACATGAAGAAAACTAATAAACTAATATTTCACATGAACTAAAGAGTTAGCAGTAGTAGGAAGATCACAGAAGCAATGACATAATACAAGATAAGTCCATGTCAATAGCCTTTTTAGCCTATTTAGAAATAAAAGCAAATGAGGCCATTCAATAGACCATCATTAAACTCAATAGAGAGTGCAAGCAACATATCCATGTGAACATGGAGGCTGAGGTCAAGGAATTCATCTGTGAACATGCTGATAACACATGTAATTTACGTGGATGTATCGGTCATCCAACACCAGTGGTGCGTATGGGCCTTTACTGTCAGATTACAAGGTAGACCACTGCACGAAGCCACTGGGGCTTTTACTGCAACAACAAGCAGTCTAACAATGGAAATATTTGCAGTAATGCAGGCACTAAACTGGCTGGAATCACATGCCTATTCCCTGCATGCATACTAAGTGATTCAATGAATATGATTCTGAAAGTTAAAAAAGGTGATGTAAGTAGGGGATGGGTGGAGTCGTTAGAGAGAGCTAAAATGCAGGCCTCACTATATAAAAAAATTATGCTTATGTTTGTTTCCGGACACGCAGGTGTGGGGGAAAACAAATGGGCTGACAAATTAGCTAGCATAGCAGTTAATTATCAGTGCATTAGCAGACATAGTGCTCTTCATAAGTCTGCACGTTCAGATGATTTTGACAGCATTAGTCAATATAGAGAATGTGTGAATTTGAGTGAGGATATGCCTGGCCCATAGAGAACACATAACAAAGATTTCAAAAAGAGCAGTGAGCCAACATAGAACTTGAACTATCAGCTATTATGCCCAGAGAGATTTACTGAAGCGGATATCTGAGCACTTATGGAGATGTCCGGTATGCAAAGAGGATAATCAACATACCTCCAGAAAATGCAATACAGAAGAGATAAATGTTAAAATGGGAGAAACTGAATAGTGATACAAATTCATATTTAGAAACAGGAGCAAATGAGGCCATGTAGCATAGTGGTTATCACATTAGCTTCACATATGAGTGGTCCTGGGTTCATTTCCCAGTTGAGGCAGAAATGTTTTTCAAGACCACAATGCTAGCACCTCACACCACTACAGCAGTTAAATGCTCTGGATTAACGTTACAGGATTACAGTATGGAGACTATAATGCTCTGACTTACCATACTAGTACTACTGACTCTTATAGGTATTCCAAGCCCTACCAAATCACTATTGAAAGTTCTGTAAAGTTATTTACGTCATCATTTATAAACTTTGTATAGTCAGTTTCAAAATGCATGACCCTGTTTAAAAATATGTAACTCTGCAACTATATTACAGATATGAATGAAATTTTCAGGTTTATTAAAAAGATAAGGACATAATGTAGAAATATTTACATCACAATTAAACCAAAAATGTCAAATTAATCTATTTAATGTATATACACAAACACTGAAGATGTTTGTGTTAAAAATAATGAAGCTACAGTACATGACCATTTGGTGTGAAATTTGGAATGCAACCACACCTTTTTTGTCTCAAGATTTGACTGTTGCCCTAGATTTTAACATAAATTTGAGTCAAATGTGTCAATCTAGGTCATTGGAAAATGTGTATTTTTTGTTTGCGTAGGCGTTGTGTCCTCTAAGTAAAAGTTAGTATTTATTTAAAAAGAAAAACATACCATATAATGAAATGTCTCTGAAACCAGAGTTGCTATCACTTGTTAAGTAGACACAGAGGAAAGAGACATTTCATATCGAAAAGCTAGTTCATCAATATTGTCACGTGTTTAAGATTGCCACTGTATCACTCCCATTTGAACCCACTAGAACTTGTTTGGGCAAAAATCAACAGCTAGGTTGGTGATGATAATCAATCCTTAAAATTATGCGATGTTAAAGAATTTGCATATACAGCCATGTCAAATATAGATAAAAGTTATTGGGAAATTGTGAGGATCCGGTGTTAAAATAGAAGAGGAATATTGGAAAAATTATGGCTTGTCGTTTACTCAAACAAAAATAATAATAGATATTTCACCATCCCCAGAGTCTGAAAGTGAATTTGGCACTACCTGTTGTATCAAACTTCTCTTCATTTCAGTATAGAGGAGGCTATGTTTAATTTCTGAATGTATCAAATATATTAACCATATGGTTTCTGTTAAATTTACCTGGCATCAAAATAAGACACAAAATGGCACAGGTTGAGGAAAATTTCTAAGTCGACAACAACATACACCATCCGTTACACCAAACATTACAAAATAGTAAAGGAAACTGCATCAATAAAGATAGGTCATGGATGATTACACTAGAGGATACACAAGATATAGTCTACTCTGTGCAATGGAGGAAGTGCAAAGAGGGAATAACTGGGAATTTTGAGCAGTGAAAGGAAGGACCTGATCAAGGTAGTAATAGACCTTGGTAGAGAATGTCGCAACTGGATAGCACGCAGGACAGAGGGAATACAACAGGAACTCATCCTATGACAATCAAAGTTGCAAGATGTTGTCATCTATACCTATGGATCAGTGACAAGAGATGCTAATAAATCATAGTGGGGTTTTGCAGCTTACCAAATGGGCAGAAATATGTAAATATGTCAAATAATCATCGGTCTACAACACAAGAACATATAGTATGAGAATGGCTATAGAGGCAGTTATGACTCGCATGCTCATGATTCGCAGCACAATCTCCAACAGCAGTATTTATCATCTATGATTTGTTAAGTATGTTGTGTGAAATCGAAATGTTCATGATACACAAATAATGAATCATTATCCTAGAAAACAGCAACGGCATCACTTGGATCTACTGTCTGGGTCATAAGTGAATTAGAGGAAATGAACGAGCAGAATCTTTGGCAGGCAGAACTGGAGAAGGTGGCACTATGATAAGCAGAGACAGGATGGATTTTATATGGGGGGGTCGGAGGTGTACTGCATTTTTAAAAAGACAAATCAGAAACAGACAATGTGCATGTCCAGAGAATGATTGAGTTGGATGTGGCCAAGGGAGAGGGGAAACTCTTCTCATAGTACTAACCAGCAGCTGACTGGGATACTGAGTTCATTCACTTTGAGATGGCAGAGGGGATGGAGAGCAAAGCATTTATGTGACCCCCAGTGTTGTAATGCTTGTGTCTGATCAAGAATTAAGTATATTAAAGGTAAGAACTTTTATGAAATATGCAAAAAATTGTATGAAAAATTGTATCAAATAACAGTTCCTTATGCATTTACTAATACAATTAGTTGTAAACCATTATACAGAAAATCCATAAAATTTGCATTTCACCTATGTCACATATAGGCCTCATCATCTATTTTGATAAATTACTGTAAAATTAATTTCTTCTGTCACTACAGTAGTCACACATTCACAAACATCAAATGAATATGCAGCAATGTGCAAATGACAACACCTGGTGAAATTTATAAATTCATTAATTTGTTGAATATTTAAACTACTATGCAAAATCTTATTACATTTCACTTACTGGCTATTGAGATATTAAAGGGAATATGTGGACAACTATTTTGAAACTCACTATAGCAGACACATGTAGGTGAAACTGGCAAGAAGTTTGATGACAGTTTCTGCTAACATCCAAACAATATTAACTAATCTCTCTAACTGATGTTGTTGTGTTTTTCAATGGCACAGACCATATTGGTGCTCGTAATGTACAGGTTATTGCTATTAAATCGTGAGTATGACTGCATCCATTTACCATTGGACATCAATGTACAAGATATAGCAACATGCTTATTTAATTTTATAATTAAATTCCATTAAGAGATTTTAAGAAATATAATAATAATTATTATTATTATAGCTGTCCATCACAGACGATGATGGCAACAGTTTCAGACATATCTTGCTGCATCTTTCTGGCATGTACGGAAGTGTCTAAAATGTCACATTCTTTCATAGAATCTTCTACAACAATTGTAACACTGTAATTGAATGCTTCTGAGTCAGCTATGCGAGTATATTTTCTGATGTGTCTGTCACATAGGAAGATTCTGTGTGATGGATTTCCAGAAGGTGACATCAATGTTGTACCTCTTCAGAGACTATTCTATTAGAAATATATTCAACTAAAATTTTTACCTCACTCATCTACATTGCAGAAGATATAAATCACTGGAGGACTCTGTGTGTTGATGCATCTACTGTGACGACCTACTGTGTGTGTTGATATATCAAATATGGTACTCCTACAACCCTGACTCTTTTTGCTGGTGCATCAAATGTGACACTCCTGCTACCCTGACTTTGTGTGTTGGTCCACTCCATCACAGAACAGGACTATCATTGTTTATGATTGCTTAAAAAAACGTCATCAATCTCACAGCTTAATACATGAAAATAAAATGAAATAACAACTTGAAAAGCTAGAGTTGTACATTAAAAACACCTGGATATGTAGGCACAGCACCATCATTTGATTTAAAACAACAAGACAGGGCATCATTCAAAGGACTCATTTACAAAATAAATGGTTAACTGAAATATGAGCCATTAAATAATTTGATGATCTGTTATGTACTATAAATTATAATATATGTAGATAACAGTTTTGAACTAGAATCACAAAAATATGAAGATGATATTGAATTATAAATCACAAAACAAAATAGTCATCACTGAATTAAAAACCACATAACATTTCACAATGTAATTGTTACGCTTTTTGTTCATCTTAGACACAAGTGGAAATAGCTTACGTTTGCAAGATGTACTAAGATTATTTTCCGCTACATATCCTTCACCACACAAACAGTTAGGTCCTGTCACAGGGTCTATTAAACACAACTGTTCACATCCCAGGTCCTCACATTCAGCTGTCAACAGAAAAATAGAATTATAAATAGTTACCTTTTTCAAGTTTTGTAAACCAAATCTCGTTTTTGAAATATTATATAAGACTGCTTGAAGAGGTCAATACCTTCAAATACCTCGGATCCAGTATATGCAGCGATGGTAAATGCAAAGCAGAACTAAAAATAAGGCTGGAGATGGCTTTAGCGTCCTTGTCAAGGCTAACTGTGATTTGGAAAAGCAACATCAGTGTTAGAGTGAAAATCAAACTGTATAGGTCGCTGGTGCTTTCCGTTGTGTTGTATGGTTGTGAGAGTTGGACACTCACTGCGGACATGGAGAGAAGATTACAGGCTTTCGAGTATAAATGCTACAGAAGAATTCTACGAATTTCCTATAGGGAACATAAGACCAATGTGTACGTAAGAAATAAAGTAGAGATGTGTGCAGGTGTCCAGGAGCCATTGCTTTCAATAGTGAAACGACGAAAACTAGCATGGTTTGGACATGTATGCAGGCACGATTCCTTGTCAAAAACAATACTACAGGGAACTGTCAAGGGTGGAAGAAGCAGAGGAGGCCAAATAAAGACATGGACAGACAACATCAAGGAATGGACAGGGCTAGATATTTCCACACTCATCCGCATCGCTGAGGATAGAATTTGCTGGAGGACTCTGTGTGCTGAAGCTTCCAATGTGGTACCCCTACGACCCTGAAGGGTTATGGGTTTTATTGATATTGATTGATAAGACTGCTGTCAGCCTGAGTGAATAGCATCAACAGAAATTTCTTACGTTTTGAGTTTCTTATTGGATCTACCAAGTTGGACATATTGGCCTTTCTGCACGAAAGAGAAAACCGAATAAAGTGCTAAGTATTGAGATTCCATTGATTATGAAAGTCATCAGATGTGTCATGCCGAAATCGGATGTGCTAGGCCTACAAGGCGCATAACGGTGGCACAACGTAATCATGCTCCCGGCGCAAATTGCACGGATATCCGTGATGGTTACAATGGAGCGAACGCAAAACAAAGAAACAAATATCAGATGTGTAATTGTTTGAAACAAACAGGATAAGAGAAAGGGTTTCTATTGTCACCATTTCCTGGTTAATGTGGACATGAACATGAGTGATGGATTCAACTTTGATGTTAATAAGTGATGGATCCTTATTCAACTCTTATGACACTCTTCGAGCCCCGGCATGAAAACTCCTATCTCAATAATTACCCAACAATTAATGTAGAATTTGGGACAATAGAAAAGCAGACCTTGGAGTAGGTTAACTAAGTGCTGATAATGTCGAAGATGATGATGTTATTAGGCTCACCAATGGCAATGTGTCAGAATTAGAAGTCTCGATGGGGTTTTATAGCTAGTGCTAGAGTCATCACAGAGAGCACAGAAGCCTGCAGAATAATTACATCCAGTCTATTGTCTTTCCCCAGGGATTTGTTATCCACTTTTGCCACTAAGCATAGGGGTGATTTAAGCTTGAGCATGTGTTCTAAGGTTAGATATGTGGCCTCTGCTGTGCTATGGCCGTGTTTGTTCAGGATGTCCCTGATGTTTTTGATGTGCAGTATGAGAATGATTCTTGAAGTGGCTGCTGCAATCTGCATATATTACATAACACTTGATTTACTAAGGAGTTATTCTGTCATTCTTCCCAGTCTATGTTTCAAATAGAGTCTATATTTATATATTTTTAAATCGCATTTAATCGCATTTCATGCCATGCTCATCTTCGCTTGCGAAGAAGGAACAACATCATCATCATCATCATCATCATCATGTTTCAAAAGATCCAAAATTGCTGTGTTGTTACAAGTGGATGACATCTCTAACTACATCAATAATCTGAGATATCACATGGATCTATAGTCTGGTACACATTGGTGTACGTGATACTGAGAGAGCAGACAGACTTACTTTCAAGGTATTAATAGATGGTAGCAGCTGCTTCTGGAACGTCTGTTTAATTTAGACACTGCTAGTCATAACACATCTAGGCTGAATTTTGGAGAATTTCATATCTTTGATATTAGTAGAATAGAGCACTTTCAGGATAGAACAAACATAATTTTTAGCTAGTGAGTCAAAAGAACCATCAATATAGATAGCTTTCGTCATCTGCTGGAGAAGACTGGGTGCCTATGAGTTTCCCAGAGTGCAATAGTATATGTTCATAACTTTTAACTTCTTATGATTCTGGACAAGTGCTAGCATGTGATGCTCAAGAGTAAAAGAAGAATATATACTGTTATATCTCTAATATGACTGACAAAAATCTTCATTTTATTGTTACAATATTTAGAATCAAGCCATCCTTCACTTCCAATGTTTGTAACATTTCTTGATTCTTTTTTACAATAGAAGATAAAGAAAAGTTACATTATAGTATATTCTTCTTCTTAGTTCATTCTCAAGCTCCTGCAGGTTAGCAGGATTTAGTCCAGAGAATGGAATGCATTGTACCATAGTTTACAGCTTAGATGTGATATATGTGCCTTTCTCCCTGACACATCAAACTTCAGCATGGATTCTGGGCACTTTGATCCTCCATGGTCTGGAACAGACAACTCAACCACATAATCCCCATAGTCATCTCCTATGATATGCATGGCGGGTATCAGGGCTACTATTATTTTCTTCCATTTTGGGCACAGCAACATGGGTGAATTGTAATATATAAAGACAACAACAAAACTAGCTGACTTACGGTAGATAAAAGAACAACTTTGTTCATTACAAACTTACTAGAGTTGCCAGGTTGGCGGGATGCATCGTACATAACGATATCATACGGCACGTTACCAAGCGTGAAACTGACCAGGCTCTGTTGTTGATTGAAGACTTTCAGCATTCCTCGACTTCGCTCCGTCACAAAGATATAATCCTAATGAGCCATATGTAAAAAGAATTATAGAACTGTAATTACTAACAGTTAAAAAATATTGATTTACAAGCAAAGGTAGATTTACACACATAATGTTCAGAACACAAAGAAATATTTATCCAGATTTGCAAACATATTTGCACAGGTTTACATCAGTAGATTTAAAAATATGTATATGTTTACAGACATTTAAAAACATATAGGTATATTTACACATATTTCAATAAAAAGTACATTTAGAAACAGAGACATATTTCAATGAATATACATCAATAATATCGACATGGAAAATGGTAAGATAAGATGGAAATGTCTGGGACACGCATTAAGAATATAAAAAATCCAGACACCTTCAGTTCTTTGACATGGAATTCTTATGGCAGAAGCAGCATAGTAAGGCCTAGATACAAACTCTGGTGGTTGAAAGAACAGAGGCAACAGCGACCTGGAATTAATAATACTAGCTAACTGAAGACAATGTGAGTGGTAGAGGATTGTGTATGCCGTATGTGCAAAAGGATGAGTGGTAGAAGCTTGTTTATGCATTATGTGCAAAAGCAGGCTGAAAGAAAAATATTTTCGAAATGCATATTAAAGAAGTTGATATTTCGACCAAATGATCTTCTTTAGGATATCAAAGGGCATTCACTTTTGTATAATAAAATTGGGCAATAAACAAACAAGAAAATGGTTCAATTTTGAAAACAAAATGTGTACGCTATCCTTAATGATTATGATTCGCCATCACTTCATTCTTGGATAACCAATGTTCTTATTCCAAAAGTTCCACCCGCAACAGATATCAAAGTCATGCAAGACAATGGTTACTGTTTATCGCTGGTTAAACACAAATATTACTCTGTTTTTTAAATTTTCCAAATCCTACTTGTGCAACAGTTAATACAGAATATCCACAATGACAGCCTACAAGAGTCATTTATTAGTGTTGATCTACAGCAGACAGTCTTTATAGCAACTTCAACATCTCTTTGTTATATATTGTCAAGACACCTGTTATAGATGCTTTAAATGCAAGAAACTTACTATACATGTTTGTTTTGGTACTGATTATAAGTTTAAATTTTGTCATGTAATTCTAACTTTTGTTTATGTGTGGTAACCTTTGCAGAGCATTGTTCTCACTTTGTTAAGTCAACACTTTGCCGAGCATTGTTCTTACTTTGCAAGTCAACACTTTGCAGAGCATTGTTCTCACTTTGTAAGTCAATATTTTGCAGAGCACTGTTCTCAATTTGTAAGTCAACACTTTGCAGAGCACTGTTCTCATTTTGTAAGTCAATACTCGCAGCAGCTCTATAGAGAAGAAATCATGTTTAATGTTGCAATTAAAATATGCATGTACTTAGAATTCCAAGAATCACTTATATTACTAGTTAAACGAAGAAATGTTATGTGATTTGGGCATGTCACTAGACAAGAATCCATGACTAAAACAGTTTAAAATGGAGCAAAGAATGATTGAAGAAACAGTGTGGGACAGATTAAATAATGGTTTGGCAACATCAAGGAATGTACAGAACTTACAACTGCTAACCTGTCTACATCACAAAAATTAGGTGACAAGAGAGGTCTCTATTCATTGATGTATCTTCCGCAGCACGTCCACAACAATTACGGATAAAAGGATATACTACTATTAATTTCTTTCCATGCCTCTCGGCAGTGTGCAGTCTGTACTACATCTTAATCTCAAGGTAAAAACGTCATCAATAGGTCAATATCATGTATTGAACGACGTTTTGAGCAACCTTCTTTTTTCTTCCTGATATCTGTCTTTCCGAGAATAATCTTCCTAACCCACTGCATCTATTCCCAAGATATGTCAGCTTATGTTTTTTTATGTTCTTTCTAATGTATTCTTTGCTTATGTTATGTCTTTGAAGTCGCCTGCACTTGTTCGCCTTTTTGACCATGATAATCTTACGAACTTCCTATAAAATTTATTTTCAACTTCTAAAATATGTTAACTTCCACTGTGAATGTCATAGTCTGTTTCACAACAATATTTTGCCACTATGAAAATATATTTCAAGAACAAGTACTCACATTGTACATATAATATTACATGATATTTTGATGTTCAAGAAAAAGTACTCACATTGTATATATAATATTACATGATACTTTAATGTTCAAGAACAAGTACTCACATTGTATACATAATATTACATGGTATTTAGATGTTCAAGAACAAGTACTCACATTGTACAATGCTACTCCATAGAAAATTGTTCCTTCCTCTTGATGGATGACTCTTCGATCTTGCCCGTTGAGTTTAATGACCTCTACTGTTGCTTTAAATGAATCGATCCAGTAGAGCAAATTCTGTGAATAATCTACCGTTAAGCCTGTAGGTTTCACCAATTCTCTTTCAACCAAAGGTCTCCTATTCTGACCAAGAAGATCAGCAATTTCTATTTTTGGTCTGTCTCCCCAGTCTGACCAGATAAGGTAGCTGGAAATATAATAAAACATTAGAAGTGATTAAGGAATTCAGTGCTTGGTGATTGCTGTAGAGTAAAGATAAGGCTCTTGATCATTATGACTCTATTACCAATACAGAATGTTCACATGTAAAGATAACTTATAACTATATATACACCACCCCTGCTTTATCTGTGACTTCTAGTTGATCTATGATTTCTACTTTATTTGTGACACCTACTTTATATGTGCTTCCTACTTTATCTGTGATTCTTACTTTATCGATACTTTCCACTTTATTGGTACTTCCTACTTTATCTGTATTTCCTACTTTTATCTGTGATTCCTACTTTATCTGTATTTCCTACTTGATCTGTGATTTCTGCTTTATCTGTAATACCTACTTTATCTGTGATTCCTACATTATCTATGACACTTACTTTGTTTTTGATTCATATTTTATCTGTGATTCCTTTATCTGTCACTCCTACTTTATCTGTGATTATTACTTTATATGTGACTACTATTTTATCAGTGACCCCTACTTTTTCTGTCACTCTTACTTTATCTGTGACTACTTCTTTATTTTTGACTCCTATTTTTTCTGTTATCTGTGACTTATACTTAATATGTGATTACTACTATATTTGTGCTTTAAACTTTATCAGTGCTTCCTACTGTATCTGTGCCTCCTACTTTATCTGTGATTTCTACATTATCTGTGACTCATACTTAATCTATGATTGCTACTTTATCTGTGCTTCAAACTTTATCTGTGTTTCATACTGTAGCTGTGAGTCCTGCTTTATCTGAACTCCATACTTTATCTGTGATTTATACTTCATCTGTGCTTACTACTTTATTTATCACGCCTACTGTATTTGTGTATCTTACTTAATCTATGATTTTTACTTTATCTGTGAGTCCTACTTTTTCTATGTTTCATATTGTATATATGTCTCCTACAGTATTTGTGGGTTCCTACTATAACTGTGTTATGTCTTCATTGTAAATGAGATATTAGTTTAAGTCAGTCAATCTTTGATCTATTCTTTTTCCAAGACCACAGTAGGCTACATCTGCCACACTAACACCCATAACCCCAGTGTGTTGTTGTGGCCTGAAAATAGCTCAAACAACAGTAATACTGGCCTACCAAGCATGTCAAAAGAGGTTACTAAGGAGAGTCAGATATGTTTTGACTACATATGACATAGAAGTTCAAAATGTTCCAATAATTCCATACAGAACTTAGTTATGTTGGGCTGATGAGCTAAGATGCTGTATGCAAGCTGTAAAATATGTCACACTGAATTCCATTCTCTGTACTAGATGCTGGCAGGAATGAGCACGAATGTAGAAGTACCTATATGTGTATTCCTAAGAATAGATGAATCTAGTGGTCTTTTTTTCATTCTTGATGGAAGATAAAACCATGAGAAAAATAATGAGTATTTTGAAGATATACATTATTCTTAAGTCCATTCTGAAAGGCACATTATCTGAGCAAAAACATTAGCAAAGACTTACTTTTTCTGAGGGTACACAGCAATCCCATGTGGAGAATCCAGCTTCTCTTGGACCACGATCTTATACGCGGGTTGGTTGGGGTTTGCAGACGTCATCATTATCCAGTTATAAAGGGCATCAGTGAAGTAGAGATTTCGTGATAGCCAATCAATAGCGATTCCGCATACTTCCGGTGAGGTACCAGCAAATAAAGTTCTTGTGTCAGTAGAACCATTGAGAACAATGCTCTGTAGAAAATAAATGATTATTATTATTATTTTATCAATGATGTATCTATAAATCACAAATGGGTCCAGTCATACATCTTAATGGGTCATATAACTGTATAAATTAGTCAATGAACTTAATTAACACTACTAATCATCTAATAATCATGTTTCTGTATTCAGTGAGGTGCAATAAGACTGAGTTGTTTTTTTTACCCTGTGTCTTATCAGCTTTAATTAAAACTTCTGTAAGTCAAGTTAAGGAAGCAGTCTTTCTAAACATTCGTTTTTTTTAAGGCAGAAACACTGCATGGACTATGAGACTGTTAACACAGTGAAAGAAGTTATGACCTACATAAAACATTGGCAGTCGACATACATGACCAGTTGGGTAATTGGAAAGCAGCATTATAAATGACTTATATGAGTTCTTCCTCTTATTTTCATTTGTCAATATATTTATACTTTGTGTCTATAGTCAAGGAAAATCACTGAAAAATTAAAATGAATAATTTTATAAGACTGCTTTTCAATTAGCCAACAGGTCTCATAATGCCGACGGTCATGCCTCAGCCAATCTCCTTGAGCGAAAAGTTGTATGGGCATGCAGAATTACTTGAACAGTTGGTTTCTTTCACAAAAGTAATCAGTGTCGAAGTATGAAAATTAAATACTGTAAAGTACTTTCCTCTTATAACACAAGAATGCATATTCTCATTATGTTTATAATAAAGTGTTGTTTCTGAAACATCTCTGTATTCCTTTCTGCTCCATAACTTTTCTACCTCAGAAAGCATTAGATTGTTGTTGTTCCCCACATTATCTTTTCTTGTTCTGTTTGCTGTTTTTGTTAGATATCTTATTTCACATGTAGTAAGCTTTCTCTCTTGTTGTTATGTTAGTGTCCATGTATGACAATGATAACACAATGTTGGTATGAAGATAAAATTTATGGTTTGCCTTGTGGTTTCCATTAGGATAGATTTGTTTCATTGGTGTACATTCATAATTACATGTTTTTTCCCCACTGGTTAGGACATCAAATTTGGTTTTTATTGAGTGTGATACATGTCTTTTGTTGTAATTTTATCTTGTTGTTTCTTTCATTTATCTGCCCTTGCTGCTGTATTGTCTGCTGACTGTTGCATTTTCTTTTTGGCAATCTTTAGATGTTATTCTAAACCACACCACAAAGTCATCAGCCTGCATGGCGGCTCTTACACCTTGTAGGTTGTTCATTATTACTGTTTGGGTTGTGTGTCTTTGTCCTTTTCTTCTTTGTTGAATGGTATTGTAGAGGAAATGTCAATGACTTTTGTGACTATTTGTCTTATGTTGTTGTTACCCTGTTTATATTTGTATTATATATGGGTATATTACGCTCTAAAGTGTTTAGGTCTTTAGCAAAACAAAATCCTACATAATTTAATGAAACAAACTTTTCTGAAGGCACATACAATGCAGCATCCATCGATCTTCACATAATGCACTGAGAGGTCCACTTCCTCTTCTAGAACACCCTTGGGTCTCAGTGCATTACATGAAGATTGATTTAGCGCCAGCAGAAGCTTCACGTTTTTTAAACTCCGCTGCGTTATGGAAGCTCAATGAAAGCAAACCTACTATTAAAAAGATGGATTGTGATCATGTGGATGGAGACACATTAGACCATAATGTTTTAAGAACAATATATGTAACCTATATATTAAATGTTACTCTGTTTATATTTTTATTGTTTCAGTAATGCCTCATATTAGCAACATCTGCTAATATTGCCTAATTGGGTACTCAATTTTCCTATTTCATTAACTTGCCTGTATCTATTGCATTTCCTCTGTAAAACCCCTCTCTTCTGTTCTTTATCTTACCTGTATCTTTTTGTTCATACTCTCGCTCCAGTACAATGTTTCATCATCCCAGTGGAAATCTAAGGCCTTGAATTCCCAGGTGAAATGTGGGGCACTTATGTATGTCACCTGTGGATACAAAACAAAAAACTAACAAAAAACTTGAATATAAATCATTACACAAGCTTGAAAATAATTATCTAGCAGTAAGGCCTATTTATAGAAGTAACATCTGTTGTTCACTACAAAAATGGTAGATATTTATTTGATATTTGTACATGAATATTTTGTTCTTGATAAGTCCATTCTGCGAAACAAAAGTTGCTTGTTCCTGTAAGGCTATGCCAGTAGTACATCGTAAAACATTAGACTATGAGTATGTGTTCAAGATGTACAGTCTACAACATTACATTACCAATAATTATATTCAATAATGCATTTTATAATCCAAAACACTGAGAAATGACTGAAAGGTGAGTAACATCCTACATCACATGTTGTGTAGGTTTTATGTGCTCAAGTACAACTATTTCCCTTTAGATATCAAACATCTTACATAGTTAACAGTGGCTCTACGATATCAACATAGTTATCAACACATCCAGAACAAAAATATTTGATCTTACCAACAAACCAACAGATATCAAACTAAACGACAACACTTGAAAAAGTGAACAACTTCACATACCTTGGCAGCAAGCTATCAACAACAGGAGATTTATCAATAAAAATATTACACCGTTTTGCATTGGCTGCTAATTCATTCAATAAACTATCAAATATATGGCATTAAAAAACACTAAGAAATAACACAAAACTCAAAATCTTCAACTCCTGCAAATTTCCAACATTGACATATGGATGCGAAAGTTGGAAAACAACATCAAACTTAGAACAAAGACTAAACACCTTTCAGAATAAACGTCTTAGAAGAAATGTCTCTGAACATATGTTGGTCAGACTTCAGATCAAACACAGTTGTCAGACAAGAATATGTATCCACCTATATTAGAAATCGTCGCTAGAATTACATCGGACACACACTACAAATGGATACTGAAAGACTCCCCTGTCAATCTTTGATGTGTTCAAGAAAGGGCAAGAGAAAGACCAAAAGAAAATTTATGTGGAACTATTACAAGAGAACGTTTCACCATCGGTATCAATACAATGTAGACCTAAAGCAAATTGCAATGAAACGAGAAATGGAAATCTATGGCATGCGCCCTATCTGCCGTCTTTGGCCCTAGAGGAATAACTAACTTGAAACACATCCAATTCTTAAGATCACTTCTGAAGTACATAAAGACTGTAAATCTACAATCAAAATTTTCTATCGATTCTATACATTTGGATCGCACTGCCTGGAAACTGGAAACTTTTCTCTTTGTCCTCCCCTATCTCTTCTCTCTTTGATCTTTCCAGTGGTTATCAAGTGTTCAAGCTGTGTTATTCTTAGCACATGCCCTATAAACCTTGACTGTCTACCTATAATGTTTGATATGATAGATTTTTTACGCCTGCATCAATGAGAACCTCTGCATTAGTTTTCTTGGCTGTCCATGGTATTTTCATCATTCTTCTCAGAAACCAGATTTCTGTAGCCTTTAATTCGCTTTGAATTTTCTTGTTTACAGTCCATGCTTTACATCCATATACCATATTCGATAGCCTATGACATAAGATAAAAATGAAAAATGTATGACGCTTAAAGCTTCAAGAACTGCTGCGGTCATGTCACACTTATAAATAAGGGAACAAAACGGGACTTAAATAGAAAAAAGGACAATTTAGCGTCCCCTTTGAGCTTCATTGGGATAGCCTCAAAAGGGGGATAGTCCTAGAAAAAGGGGGAAGTCTGGTCACCCTAGTGTACAACATAGGCCTATATCTTCACAATATAAATGCTTGTATAATAAAAGAATATAGGGCCTAACTTCTTCTAAAAGTACAAAGAAATCAAATTCTATTGTAATTTCATGATAAACCCATCTGCGTCTTAAATTAATTTTTGTTTTTACAGTTAAAGATCCAGCATCCTGGTTCGCAACCTTTCTTTCGTCATTAAGATAAAATTTCGCGAAAAATTTTACAGATAGGCCTATAGATATATTTCAAGTGAACAAAAGGTCACATTTTCTTTCGTAGACGCTGAACCGTAACAGAAATGTATTAACTTCCCTAAATGCTTATTATTATATATCTTTTTAAACACCGTTATATTACCTCCCAAAAACCGGATCTGTAGCTGCCCACTTTCTTTCCCCAAATAACACTTTGTTCGTTCCCCACTCACCAGGAAAACGTTGTGTCCCGATAAGGACCACGTGGCTTACATTGATCACTACGAGGATTAGTTTGTTCTTCCTCTAGGTTCAAAGACGGCACATAGGAGGATGTCATAGATTTCAATGTCTCTCGTTTCATTGCAATTTGCTTCAGATCTTCATTGTTTCTGATACAGATGATGAAAGTAAAGTTTCTTTTGGTATTCCTTGTTTTCTCTTTCCCTTTGGTGACCACATCAAAGTGTGATAGTAATAGTCTTTCAGTATCCATTCGTAGCGTGTGTCCAATGTAATTTCAGCGACGCTTTCTAATATAGATGGGTAGATATTCTTGTTTTGATTCTTGTCTGACAACTGTGTTTAATTTGAAGTCTGACCAACGTATGTTCAGTAGCCTTCTTAGGCAGGGTGGGCAAACTGCGGACCGCATGCAGCCTGCCATTGGATATTTTGCGGCCCTCAACGAACGATCGTCACAAATGATTTTTCCATTAATATTACGCAGAAATCCATTGGAATTTTAATATATATTATATTTTCTTATATATAATACTACGACTTTCTTATATATTAAATGTAGAATATTGTTTTTCCAATTTGACATCATTTAAATATTAATATTATATATATATATATATATATATATATATATATATATATATATATATATATATATATATATATATATATATATATATATATATATATATATATATATATATCGTCAATTAAATTTTACTACGTTTAATATGAGTGTATAATATTGAGTAATCTACTATACTAGATTGACGTAATTTGATTGACTGAATGTTTCTCAATGATTATAAGTACTCGGACGATATAATTTTATAAAAGTTGAAAATTGCCTTTCAAATTATAATTAATTGTTTTTAACTTTTAAGCATTATGTCGGGATGTATGATTAGTTTATATTAAAAAGGATGTTTCATACAAAATAGAATATCGCTAAAAGCTGTTATAATTAATAATACATCGTTACAACAACAATGTATCGTCAGAAATAACTCCCCCCCCCCCCCCCCACGATATCCTACGAATGGAATGGGCAAGTACTCGATTTGCAATCATTTAAGCTGCGCAGTGCCTGCGGAATTCCCGGTGTGTTTTAATAACTATAACGTTTGTAGTTTCCATTCACAAATTTCCGTATTTATATTGCAACCGAGTTTTCTAAATCTAAATAGTTATATTCACGCTGCTGGAAACACATTTGTTTTTAGTTAATTTTGCAACATTTTAAGATATTTTTATTATAATGAGTGCATCAAAAAAAAACGTAAGATTGAAGACGAGTGTCGGGTTTTCAAAGACGAATGGATTACCAAATATTGTTTTATGCAAGTTGGCAACAAATCTGTGTCACGAATCAGTGGCTGTTTTTAAAGAATATAACTTAAAAAGACATTACCAGACAAAACATCCCAATTTTGGACACAATCTAACATCTGAAGAAAGGAAAAGAAAATACATGCAGTTGGGAAAAAAGTCTGGAGAAACAACAAACTGTGTTTACAAAACAGTCTTCAATTCAAGATGCTGCAACAGAGGAGAGGCCATTTTGGTGTTGTCACACAAAATTGTGAAATACAACAATCCATTTTCTGATGGTGAATTTATTACGGAATGTTTGCTAGATGCAACAAACATTCTGTGTCCAGAACAAAACAACACATTTGACAGTATTACATTATCCAGAAGAACTGTGGTCAGAAATGTTGAAAAGATAAGTTAAGATTTGACCCTTCAACATGTAAGTAAGCATTTTTTGTGGCACTCTCTTGCATTGGACGAGAGTACTGATGTACAGGATACTGCTCAATTATTAGTTTTTATACTTGGTATAAACAATTCTTTTAAACTCTTTGAAGAGTTACTAAGTGTTGAGTCGATCAAAGGCACTACCACTGGCCTCGATATATTCAATGATGTTAGTAGCTGTATTGAAAGAGCTTGGTTAATGTGGAACAAGATGGCCAGTATTACAGCTGATGGTGCTCGTGCTTTAACTAGAAAAATTATAGGACTGATAAAGTTGATCAATGATAGGATTAAGTCAGAATATCCTGACCATGTAATATTACCACTTCACTGTGTGATTCATCAGGAAAGTTTGTGTAAATCTGTTTTAAAAATTAAGCATGTTATTGACCCAGTTGTCAGTGTCATAAACCTCATCAGATCAAGAGGACTCAATCACAGGCAGTTCAGAGCATTACTAGACGATCTAGAAACTGAACATTCTGATGTCCTGTACCACAGTACAGTTCGATGGTTGAGTCTCGGAAAGGTTTTACGGAGAGTATGGGATCTTAAAGAAGAAATAGTAATGTTTCTAGAGATGAAGGGCATAGAATGTGACTTCAATGCTAACATTGTTGATGCAGTATGGAAGCTTGACTTTATATTTGTCATTGAAATAATGGAAAAGTTAAATGAACTGAATGTTTAACTTCAGGGCAATGGTTTGTTTGCACATGAAATGTATGTTCATGTAAAATCAATTAAAGTCAAAATCTCACTGTTTTCCAGACAAGCAAGTGTAAACATGTTTTGTCACTTCCCTTTGCTGAAAGAAGAAACTATTTCTGATGAAATGAGTAAAAAAAATTCAAAGCTCAGTTAGATGTATTGGTTGAAGAATTTTGAAGAAGATTCCAAGATTTCAAGAACTTGGAGCAGCACTTCAGTTCTCCTCTCAGTGCAGAAGCTGATAAAGCCCCAGAGCACATACAGTTGGAGTTGCTTGAATTACAAGCCAATCATTACCTGAAGGAAATATTTAAGTCTGAATGTTTGTTGGATTTCTATGGTTCTTTGCCTGAACAATCATTCCCAAACTTAAAAAACTTTGCAGCTAAATTTTTGTCATTATTTGGATCTACATATATTTGTAAACTGACATTTTCTTGCTTAAAAATCAACAAATCTAATAATATGTCTTTATTATCTGATTGCAACTAAAATGCAGTCATGCAAATTTCTACAAGTTAACTTGTTCCAGATTTCAAAGTAATTATAAAATCTTACAAGCAATTACATACATCTCATTAGAAATTAATAATATCAATAAAGTTATAACAGTTGTGACTGTATGTGTATTTTAATTCGAATGAAATTAATGAAATAATGAAAGAGCGGATCAACTGGCATCGTGTGCGATTGTGGCAAAGGGCGATGGGGCAATGGATCGCGCTGACGTTTTGAACTCCTTAAGAGATATAACACGCGAGAGTGAGACTAATGTGGATGATGATTCCTTTTCAATGGCTAGGATTAAAGATCAGGGATTGAGATGTGGTGTTGCTAGAGGTGAACATTTTGGAGGGAGCAGAAGATTGATGGTCAACCAGCATAGGACCGGTACGGTCAGCAAAAGTGTGATGGTGGATACACTCAAGGAGAGATCGGAGCAACTATGGATGTGTCCAGTTTGCAGTGATGATGATCCGACGACTAACTAACTAACTGTATGTGTATGGTGTTTTATTTTAATCTTCATTAAAACTATTAATATGAACCCATATTGTAACTGTATGCAACATAATATTTTTCAAATATTGTTAAAATATTTGAAAAACCTTTTATCCATATTAGAAAATTTACTGTTATAGTGTAAGTCTATTAGAAATGTAATTTATTTAAGAAGTTATCTACATTATGTAAAACTACCTTTCTTTACAATAAAAATATTTAATTGATTACTTACCGACAATTTTAAACAAAAATATACATAATATTATATGTGGCCCTCCAATAGCTTTACAATTTTCAATGTGGCCCTCTGCACAAAAGGTTTGCCCACCCCTGTTCTAAGGCATTTATTTTCAAAGGTGTTTAGTCTTTGTTCTAAGTTTGTTGTTGCTTTCCAACTTTCGCATCCATACATATATATACATATATGTTGGAATTATGCAGGAGTTGAAGATTTTGAGTTTTGTGTTATTTCTTAGTGTTTTTTAATGCCATATATTTGATAGTTTATTGAATGAGTTAGCAGCCAGTGCAATGCGGTTTAATATTTCTGTTGATGAATCTTCTGTTGTTGATAGCTTGCTGCCAAAGAATGTGAAGTTGTTGACTTTTTCAAGACTGTTGTCGTTTAGTTTGTTGTCCGTTGGTTTGTTGGTAAGGTCAAGGTTTTTGTTTTTGCAGCAGAAGATCCTAGGACACCTTATATTAGCAATGCCCCAATCATCCCTGTAAGGTCTCTTCAATCTCATGACAATTCTCTTCAATTTTCAGATTTCAACATGATAGAATTCAAGATATCCATAGAGCTACGTTCTGGAAAGAATATTTCATCTGATGATGATCATGATAGTACACCAAACCATCATCATAGGAAACGCAGTATTCATGACCATAATGACTTATAAGATATCTTCGAGACACAATTCAGAAATGTTTACATTAGAAATACATGCATGTTTATGTCAATGTTTTTGTAGATCCATGAGCGATTTTCCTGGTATAATGGTTAAGTTATCCGCATTGTGCTTAAGGAGTAATTGTTCGTAGACAATTGTGGATTGTCGCTTGATCTTCGGAGTTTCGTATTATAAGTGATATTTTTTAGCAGACGACATGCTGTTTCGTTGAAACGTAAGGAGTAAGTATGGAATAACCCAAGTACAGCGCAATCAATCTTCCACGCCTTTTGAACCATTATGCATTATCATTTTATCTACATTATCTGAGAGATATTCTCTGCGGTATGATGTAAAGAAGAATGAATTACTTAAAACGAAATCCACATAAATTCAAGCAACGTTTGCTTTTTAAAATAGTAATGTGGCGTAAACATGAAAAATGACCAAAAAAAAGCACCAATCTAGAACTCAAAGTATCAACTCCATCAAAACGTACTCTTTCGGCGATATTAATTAACAAACGCGACAACAATAATAATAACATGTATTCTTCAAACATGATTTATACAAGCACACCACAGATGTAAAAACAAAAGCGAACTTACCTGAGGTCTCCTGTCGGCAATCCATGTATACGGGTCTCCCTGAATGGACACTAGGCGTGAAACTGTGTAAATCTTGATTATGGGAGTTTGAGCCCATATAAGATTTGTTCCATGATTAACTGTAAAATATGCATAAACCAAGTATTAAAAAGTTAAATATATTCATTATATAGTAGATTTATTTTTCTTACTTATTGGAAAGGGGTGTAATGTATTTGTGCTTCCATTTTTTTCCCCTTTTCATGTGGATCTGTGGTAATAACGAAAAGAAGAGCTCGTGCACTCATTTTGTGAGGTGAGGATTTCTCTAGAGCAATAGTTCACACCCAGAAGACTCAATGATTTCCGAAGAATCTTCTAACACAGCTTCACAGTGTACAGTATAGTTGAGAATAAGCATTATCAAGCGCCGTCTCCACATCAATGATTGGCTGTACCGGAACCCCAACACCTTGTGTTGCTTGTCTTCGTACTGCATAGGCCTACTACTAGACTGTACCCTGTCCACCTCTCGCTTGTTTCCTTCCCAGCCTAGAATAATGCTAACAAAAACCACAGGGTGATTCACAAATAACTTAACACCTTTTCACGAATAAAAGATATTGTAGATGAAACATGTAATTGGTAATGTCTGATTAAGATGTTTGTCTAGCAAGAGAATGGTCACGACACATAACATCACCTGTCTAGACAATGCAAGATCAATTAATGACTGATTAATAAAATTAAAAGAACACCATTCCATGTCCACATTGATGACGATGACTTCAACGTCACAGGGCAACATCGCACATTTGCACATATGGAGCGCCATCTGAAGAAGTGCCTTTACATCATCTGAATGTATTTCATGCATCTTTTGTGTAACGTTTATCATGGTTAATAATAAGTGTAACATCAATTACATCATTTATAATAAATTGTATATGTGCCTTCATTAGAAATGTATCGCACAAACAGTGATACATGTCCAGTCACGTGTAAATCACCGTCTATATACTAACATATGAGCAACTTTGATACTTTTCATCAAGTCATCCGTTAAGGGGAATTTCTATTTAATTGTTGTTTCCCTTCCTGTGGTTAAAAAAAAAAGATTTGTGTAGATTACGAAACGGTGGAAGGTAACACTGACATATGTATACTTTGTGGCTGGTTTCGGCATACGAACATCAATTTAAATATATATGGTAGAGAGAGAGAGAGAATGAGATACTGATTGTAGGAAACAGGGAGTGAGAGAGTTAATATATAAAGATTAACAAGAACTAAAATGGAAAATCATGAAAATTGGTTATTTGATACATTCCGTTTCATCCGTGGTTCATAACATTGGCCATATACAGAGTTTTGTGGGAGGTGACGAATCAATCAATCAATAAACCCGTAACCCTTCAGGGTCGTAGGGGTACCACATTGGATGCCTCAGCACACAGAGTCCTCCAGCGAATTCTATCCTCAGAGAAGCGGATGAGTGTGGAAATATCTTTCCCTGTCCATTCCTTGATGTTGTATTTCCATGCCTTTATTTGGCCTCCTCTGCTTCTTCTACACTCGAAGTTCCCTGCAGTATTATTTTTACAAGGAATCGTGCCTGCATACATGTCCGAACCATGCTAGGTGACGAAGAAAAGCATTGTTTGGACAGTTGGGAGGAGGGAGATCCACAGAAAGTTAACTATATGAAATTATTCAGACGATATACAAAACAAAAATACAATAATCAATGAAGTTGAACATTGTTTGTCTTTAGTTCCCAGTAGATGGGGGTAGGGGCGCCGGTAACTAATTGTATAATTAAAGTGGGCTACGAGAAAAAAGTTTACGTATACCACTACTATAATCTTAGCTCTAGACCGGGTAGTAGTTCTCAGTGTTTCAGTGTATTTCTGATGGAATAGGATATTTCTACATCTGAATGTGATAGATTAGAACACAGTTTAACCAATTAGAAACTCTGAAACAACGCTGTGACAGATTTAGCAAATTGACAGTGAGGAAACACCACACTGCTCATAGAAAATGAAGAGTGCTCAGGAGAAAGTACCAACGAAAAAGATAACATTAAAGACAAATTGAACGAACTACTCTTTGCAGACGACCAAGTACTAATAGCGACATCAGAAGAACAATTGCAAGAACATATAACAGACTCCACACAACATGTCAAAAATTCAACATAAAGATCAATATTGAAAATACCGAAATAATGGCAATATCAAAGAAAGAAAGAAATATCACTATCTCCATCGATGATAAACACATTAAACAGGTAAAGGAGTTCACTTATTTAGGAAGCATTATATCGAGGGAAAGGAAAACCAGTAAAGAGATACAAAATAGATGCAACAAAACATACCAGATCCTAGGACAGATGATGCCTATTTTCAAGAACAAAATTTAAACATAGAAACTAAAGTTGCATTATACAAGACTATTATTATCCCATCACTATGCTACAAGTGCTAAACCTGGACAATGACAGCACAAGACAAAAGAAAAATAGTGACAGCAGAAATGACATGTCTACGAAGAATACACGGAGTGTCATTAAGATATAGAATTAGAAACGATAACGTCAGACAGATAACCAAAACAATACCAGTATTGGAACACATCAAAAGACAACAGATCAGATGGTTTTCACACGCTTCCAGACTACCGACAGTTAGCATACCACAAATGGCCATGACACATAGACAAAATGGTTATAAAGCCAGAGGCAGACCATGTAAAAGATGGATCACAGAAACAAGATTACAAACAGTTAACAAGAAGGCCATCTCCAGAGAACACTTCCACCCCCGACACCGCAAGGCAAACAAGAGCCACAGTGTATATACTACTACAATACTGTACAATATATTTGAAATCATTGAGACGAGTTGGGAATACAATACTATAATAGTATGTTTCTGTACCAATGGTACTGTATGAGTGATGTGAAAGTCAGTGTCGCTAACCTAGAATACAAATGTAGCCGAAAATGGCGGATACAGTTTTCCTTTATACACCTGTTGCATATAATTTCTATTGGAAAACGTATTTGTTGTGATTTAGCAACATGAATGGTAAATACTTCTTGAATAATATTCTTCTTCTGCATTTGTTCTCAAATTCCCTGCAGATGAGCAAGATGTAGCCATGTGAACGAATGCGTTGTATCATAGTTCACAGCTTTGCTGCGATAGCTGCTTCTTTCGGCCTGACACATCCGACTTAAACATGCCTTCTATGTCATTTTGACCCTATATGAAATTAAGCAGCAAACGTCACTCCATAACCTTAGTTGCCACTTATGACATGCATGGAAAGTAAACAGTGTTCTTCTTCTGTGCACCACTTTAAGACCCTCAACACGAGGACGTTCTTTAATAATGTCTATTAAATTCTCAATCTCTACATTGATAATGAAATAAAAGGAATGTCTGGCACACGACATGCCTCACGTCGTAGCAATATTGCGTAATAATCTACTCCGATCCATACATAGGGATCGTGGGAACTCTATGTCATTGTATTATACCTCTTCTTCTACATTCTTTCTTAAACTCTTGCTAGGTAACAATCTACAGGATGTAATCCGGAGAAGCGAATGTGTTGAGCCATGACAAACAGTTTCGCTGCAGTATATTATGATTTCATGCTGCTATATCCAACTTCACTATGACATTTGGTTCATTGTGCTATACGCCAAGGCAGCTAATTCCACCCCAAACCTACTTAGTAGCTTAAAATATCCTTGGTAGGGCACAGAGTTCTATTCTCTGTCCAACATCGAGCTCCGATATCACCATGGCATACACTAGTGTTATACTAGTACTGAATGAATATAAGTCGACTAGGTGGTAGAGTGGTTAGTTAACCCGACACACAAACACAACTTAGTCGAACTTCCTCGTGGTTCAAAACTCGATCATTCAAATTGTTCTGGCAATGCGATTGGGTTTATTTGTGGTGCCAACAAAATCAATATAGATGCATTGCAGTGTCGTATACACGATATGTTTCATTGTGTATATATACATCATATTTACAATCGTTATTCCTTGTTGAAAGATTTTACATGTCTTGGAAAGGCAATATGTGATTTTTACTGCGGTCGTTGGATTACGAGGCTGCGTGTGGGCACTCAATTTTTCCAGTGCCTTAGACTTCATAAGGCCCTAAGCAATTTGAGATAAGGGGGCCCTTTATACGTCCAGATATTATATATCAGTGCTCAATATAATTTCTCGGGCTTCCAAAACAGTAGGGGCCTTAAGCTCTAGCTTGTTTAGCTTATACGGTCCTGGGTTCGGTCCTGGATTTCTTCATTACACAAGGGCTGGTGGCTTTGCGACTCCAATTGAATTGAACTGTTTCCTGTTTCGGACTCATATCCATAGATATATTACCTTACTGGTCTATATTGCTATATATACACTGCCACCATCCGATTCTTCTACTATTTAATTATGCTCTATTTGCAACACTTCAAAACTCCAGCAAATGTTATTCTTGCACTCCCGTGTCAAGGCTGTTGCTTCTTTACAGCTGTAAGAGTTTTGCTAGATTCATTAGTTAGTGAGTTAGATGTCAATCGATAACAAGTTTTAATCTGTCGAGAAGTCTTTCTGTAAACCATGTAAAATATCTAATGAAAAAATGAGTGATTTCCTAATAGATACTAGGGCAATGTCTTTGTCTCAAAAAATGATGAACATATTTCGCTAAGTGTTATTTAGTAAGACAGTTCAATGGCCTAGAACCTGAAAATGTTTGAACAATAGTTTTCTTTACGTCGATGACAACAAATGAGGATTGTTCTTTTCTATATTAAAATGTTTCTTCTTGTTTCTTTAGGAATCAATTACTCTAAAGAATTGCTTCCTATGACCCTGACGTAATTTTACCACGATGATGATAATGGGGATGATAATGAAGAAGTAATCCCTTTAGCGTTGAGCAGGAAGCTGTTGAGAGCTATTGTACTTTCTAGCAAAAACAGATCCTTCTCAGCTGAGTAACCGATGTAAAACTGAAACTCGCATAAAGTTTGCCGTCTCAAATGTATGATTGTGTCAAGGGTTAGGGGCTGTCCATAAATTAGGCGTACGTCAATAATGTTTTGCCAACTTGTGAGTTAATAACTTAAATGTCAATAACTGTCAAGATTTCTGGGACCCTACTCCTTAATTATGTCAAAAACCATTTACGTCCTTCCCAAAAAATATTTTTTGTATAAAAACGACAAAAAATGAATGCATATTTTTTTAACAGTTTTATAAAAATGTTTCAAACTCAAGCAATTTAATTGATAATAAATAGTATTGCTGGCGATAACTTTTGTCAATCTCCACACGCCCTTGTCAACAACTTTCAAACTTTTTGTCATACTCCCTTCCCCCCTCCTTATTGTTGACATAATTTATGGACAGCTCTAGTGTGAATGTGAATGTGTATTTAGTCCCGGAAGGGAAGCCATTCAGTGTGCAGTATCTCAGGATCTCACCTCTAAGTTCGAGGACGTTAGTCTGAAATATGGTATGCAAATTAGCCTCGATAAAAGCAAGATATTGCCGACTAGTGATATTAAGCAAGATATTGCCGACTAGTGATATTAAGCAAGATCCCACGTAATGGGTCCCAAATATGTGATGATGGCAACTCGAGAAATAAGTTTAAGCTAAGACTTGAGGTTGCGATAGCTGACAGTGTATAGTTTAATGATATAGAAAATTAAGATCAAAATTAAAGTAAATCAATATTTCCATGTCGCTAGTGTTAAGTATGCTTTTATACGAAAGTGAAAGTTGGAAATTCAACAGAAAACCAATGGAAATCATTTAAGGTACGAATTGTTCTGGAACCCACAGGGAAGGTGGGAAACTACGACATATGTTGAAGAAGGAAATAGAGATATATAGAATACATGAGTGAGATATGAAGGTACATAGATGCAATTGCTAAAGATAATATAAGATGGAAGAGATTTGCTGAGGACATATGGTGCGCTGGGGGTGAAAGGAAAGACACATCTACATATATAGAAAAATAAAGGCAACTCAGACCAATATATTAAGAGACAACAGATCAAATGTTTGCACACATCAGTAGACTACCATCAAATAGCATACCACAGCAGGCTATGATACACAGAAACAGTGATGGCAGACCTAGAAGCCGACCATAAAAACGGTAGACCCCCAGAAATAAAAGAAGCGACAAATTCCACAATATACTCAGTACACACGAAGGCCATCTCCAGAATACTCTTCTACCACTGATGCTGAAAGGCAACAAAGGGTTTAGCGGACGGATGGAAGGACAGACAGACAGATAGATAGATAGATAGACTGTCTGCCTTCCCATTACCTCACTTTCTCTATTTCCATCTAATGGTGATGATCGCCTTTTGGTATTTTGTCATGTTCTTACTAATGCTGATCCATTTTTCTCCTCTGAACAATAACTCAACTGTTGTCACCGTTAGTACCATGCGCGAAATCCCTCTTTTTATTAACCTGTGCATGATGTCCGCAATGTTTCTGTATGGGCTTTCGCATGGATCATATACCTTAAATTAGTCCGAGCTTGCATCTCAAAGTTGAGTTTGGGTTATCCCTTATTAACGCACTACGGATAAATCCATTGAAGTTCGGTATCTCTCTTCATGCGGTAAAGATATTCTGGAAAGCATGTTATACGTAATAATACCCATAGCTCGTTGATTGAAAAACACTAATTAAATGCCAGATCAAGCGTTCCCTCTCGGTTAGATAAAGGAGTAATTTTACATTCTTTTTTGTAGCGATATCGTGTACTATTCCAGTCGTGTGCATCCGATAGTGTGTTATGTATGGTTTTACAATGTCATTCTTCTCAGGAATTAATTTACCGGGTATTGATGCATTCAATGCCAAAGTGTCTGCAAGACGTTGAGTCCAAGACGTTCAGTACCACTTTTTCCTCATATCCAGGTCATTATACACAGAAAAGTCTCCGTTGTTAGAATAAGCAATTTATTCAAACCAACATGCCCGAGTCACCCGTATTTTATCTTTGCAAGCACAGATTGAGTCCTCATTTCTACAGCTCATAGTGTTGTGTAAAACAAACCTTTTAGCGAGCGCCGCTGTACTTATCTCAATTACTATTATCATGCTGGAAGTTGTTTCCATGTAAGCTCCATTCTGTTCAACTGTATGATAAGTAGATATTGACATATATATCTACCTACATAATTCGCTGGAGGACTCTGTGTGCTGAAGCTTCCAATGTGGTACCCCTACGACCCTGAAGGGTTATGGGTTTTATTGATTATTGATTGATATCTACCTACATATATATGGGTTAAATAGCGGTTTCACAATGAACATTACACAGTATCGACTTATATTGTTCATCGTCAACTTTTATTTCACACCTTTAAATGTTTTATGTCCCTTAAATATTTCCTTATTTACTTATCCTACTGTGCAGAGCTTGACTGTAGTCTATCGACTACTTGATTCTACACAGCTGCAGCTTTACACTTACCTTCATGGGGTTGATATAAAATACATCCACAGTTTTTTGGGTTAACGCCCCAGCTCCCGTTGCCCCTTTGTCAACAGATCAAGAATGTAGGGACCCCCTGCTTAAATATGTCAACAAAATTTAAACCACCCAAAATGTAATTTAAGGGTAAGTGTATTCAGTATTATCAAAGGTTATAACTAAAGCTAACTCTCTTAGTGCTTATTTTTCATAAACTGGCATACAACTTTATTGCAGTGGTAGTGTTATCTATTGTAAATAAGACACCGTCTAAAGAATAACACCAGAATAAAATAACATGAGAAAATCTATTTGATGATCTAGTATTTATTCTCTACTGTTGAAATACTCCTACGAGAGAAAGACCATCAGAACACAAATAACTGTTTGTGAAAGGTATACTGTATTGTTACATACAAAAGACGAAGTAAAAGTTTCCAAGCAACTTTCTACATTGTTTTGATCTTATGAGTAAAGATTCTCCATCAGACAGAAGAAAATGTAAAAGCTATTATTCAGTGAGTTCATTTACCCCTCTGTCCCACCCTCATAGTATTTTGTCCTGTCAAGAACACTGCACAGTAGCTGATCTAGGTAAAGTGATTGACAGATTAAATATTATTCAGGTTCTTGGGCACTGTCACAGCATTTCGCACACAAAAATAATATATAACATTAAAAGAGAAATATTTAAATATGTTATAATAATTATTATAATATCTAACAGTATGAGATAACTTTTTTAATATGCAATAATAATAATTATAATAGCAATAATCAACATTCTGAGACAAACATTTCAATTTTACAATAATAATATTTAACATTATGAGACAAACTTTTAAGTATGTTACAATTATAATATCCAACATCATGAGACAAAGATTTAAATGTGTTATAATGATTTGTTACCACAGCGCATCTCAAAGGCGTGATGTTCTTAAGCTATTTACCTACTAAGCTAATACCGTAGTTATATATATATATATATATATATATATATATATATATATATATATATATATATATATATATATAGATATATATATATATATATATATATATATATATATATGGAATTATCAATTGAACCAATCATCAGGGATGCAAACAACAATGCCTGCCATGTAATCCGAGTTTCCTCCAGTAAGTCAATTACTCCCCAGGGTCCCCTTCACTAGGGTGTTTACACATCTTCTTGTGCATAAGCCACGGACGAGCATTTTATATTTTATCTTTATGGCTTGATATACTCTTAGCCTCATTCAGTGATTTATATATCTTTAGCCCATCGTGGTCTCCCTTATCCAAATATTCTTCGATTTTCTATATTTCTTTTGTCTCCCCCTGACTGCTCATGTCATTTCTCTTTTACATATAGATAACTTTCACTTGTTTTCTAAATGTGTACCCAGCTTGCTTCCATTTTTCTCTCCTTAATCAGGGGATCGTTCTCCAGGAATATGTAAACACTTGCGAAGTTAACTCATGAGGACTTCCGTATCAGCTACTTCATCGGTTCACTTTATACACCTTTAGCAACGTTCTTAGGCAGAGCGCAATTTGGAATCATTACCGGACACAAGTATCATGTAGAATGCAGTGCGATAATGGTGCTGTAAAGTGGGCAGACCAAAACACACTCACAAATTTGTTAAGAGAAACTAATACAGGCATATACACATGAAGTCGAGTTTCCGCAGTGATTAGTTGCAACTAACACACATACATACACACATAGAGATGAGTTTTAACAATGGATGGTGTACAACTAACACACATACATACATACATAAATAAAAGCGAGTTAGAACAATGGATAGTGTACAATTAATACATATATATACACACATGCAGACGAGTTAGAACAATGGATAATGCACAATTAACATACAGACATGCACACATAAAGACTAGTTAGAACAATGTATAATGTACAATTAACATACATACATACATACACCCATAAAGACTAGTTAGAACAATGGATATTGTACAATTAACATACATACATACACACATAAAGAGTAGTTAGAACAATGTATAATGTACAATTAACATACATACATACACACATAAAGACTAGTTAGAACAATGTATAATGTACAATCAACATACAGACATACATGAAGATGAGCTAGAACAATAGTTAGTGTTCAATTAACATACCGATATACAGACATGAAAACGAGTTAGAACAATGGATAGTGTACAAGTAATAAACATACTAAGTCAAGATATTTGACTGCTATTTGAGATCAGCTCACATTACTATTCTTTAAATGTTCTTGGTTTGGTTCTCTCATAAGAGGAACAGAATACAAATGGGAAATATTGGCACAAAGTCAGTCCAACTTTTCAGCTGTAGGATTCAGTTTTGAAAGGGAAGGAAGGAAAAGTAAGACCGGCATACCACTGACCACATTACCCCAGCTCCTAGTTTGTCACACAAAAATGTCTCATTTGTGTAACACGAGAGTTAGCGTACTTGCGTAAGCATTTTAAATAAATGTGTCCGCACTTGTAAGTACACACACACACAGAATGCAAGTAAGTATAGTCGCAAACATAACACATATGATGTTCTGTACAATTCAACAAATTACAGAATAGGCATATGTTCTCGATCAATGAATTATATATATTTATATATAAAATAATGATTAAATATGTATATACATACATAGATATACATATATTACATATATATATATAGAGAGAGAGAGATAGAGATAGAGAGAGATAGAGAGAGATAGAGAGATAGAGATAGAGAGAGATAGAGAGAGAGAGAGATATAAAGAGAGATAGAGAGAGATAGAGAAATATAGAGAGATAGAGATAGAGTGAAATAGAGAGAGATAGAGAGAGAGATAGAGAGAGATATAGAGATAGTGAGATAGAGAGATAGAGATAGAGAGAAATAGAGAGAGATAGAGAGAGATAGAAATAGATAGAGAGAGATAGGGAGAGATAGAGATAGAGAGAGATAGAGAGAGATAGAGTGAGAGTGATGAATATGTGCATGTCAGATAATGGATAGATATATGAATTATTAGATAGATCGATAGACAAATCATTTTGATAATTGATAAGTAGATAGCCAAACAAATAGATTGATTGACAAATCGATAGTTAGGCGAAAACATAGAAGCATAAAGAGGTAGAACAGATATTTGTAATCTCCAAATATTGTTTGAAAACTCACTGGAATCGCACAAACTGAAAAGTGTGATCGCTGCTAGTATTAGAAACACGCTCAGAACTACAGTCCTCTCCATACTTGACAACCTACGCTGCTATAAGACTCCACAAGCGAAGAACACCAAAAACTCCAGATAGTTCGTATGTAGCACACATCAGATATGTTTTATATAATAGTTTTAGTCACATTGAAAAATGTATATGTTATCTAGTTGTAGCTGTGCACACATAGTTCTGTCATCTGTGTTTTCAGAACATATATATTGTAAAACAAACGCGTATTTAATGCACACGAATCAGCTATACCGGTAAAATAATGTAGACCATGTACAAATAATATATAATTTAGATTAACAATGACATTCACGTCCACAGATCATCTAATTTAGATTGATAAGTTCATGCATGTATCTAGATTAATTGCGTATAATGTACAAAGAATGTCTAGTTTAGTTCGGTAGTGTAAGCTCACCTAATTAGATCTTGCAGCTTAGCTACAGCGTGATGTTTAGTACAAAATCATATACTTTAGTTCATTATTTAGTTCTTCTTCTTCTTCAGCGTTCATTCTCAAACTCCCACTGGATATCTCTTGTATCAGGACCATGGTCCTATTAGATTTCCAGAAGGATGTAGTCCAGAGAATGGAAATGCGTTGTGTCGCCGTTTTATTTGCGCCAATGGCCCGACACATCCGTCTTCGGCGGGATTATTTAGTTCAGAATATTAATACTTTAGCTCTATAGTGGAGTTTACGTACATATAACATAGTTTATTTACGGTGTGTAATTTATGAATTAGAACATCTAGTTTATTATAATGCTTAATTTATGTACACAGAACATATTTAAACGCGGTTACTACACCTCTACACAACACTAGTTTATGTACACATAACATAATTTAATGCAATTACTACAGCTCTACGCAACACTAGTTTATGTATGTATTATGTGTGTTGCCAGGAATGAATGGGAAGCAAATAATGGTGACACTGCTACTGCCATGCATGTCTTAAGAGATAATTAAGGAATTTTTATTGGGTGAAGTTAGCTATCTCATCACATAGAAAGTCTAAGTTACCCTCCATATGCCATACTGACATTCAATGTGTTACGCCGAAAGGGCAGATATCGCAGCAAAGCTGTAAACCTTGGCACAAGAACTTCCATTCTCCGGACTGCATCATATTCATCTGCAGTAAAATGTTGAGTTTGATAACAAACGCAACATAATGATGAAGAAGTAGTACGAGTGTGCATATATTAGTCTGTCTACATCAAGGGTATACAAAATAAATATGGTAAATAGTCTGTCTACATCAAGGGTGAACAAAATAAATATGGTAAATAGTCTGTCTTCCATCAAGGGTGAACAAAATACGATAAATAGTATGTCTTACATCAAGGGTTGACAAAATACGACAAATAGTTTGTCTTACATCAAGGGTGGACAAAATACGACAAATAGTATGTCTTACATCAAGGGTGGACAAAATACAACAAATAGTTTGTCTACACAAATGGTGGACAAAATACGACAGTCTGCCTGCACCAATGGTGGACAAAATACGACAGTCTGCCTGTATCAATGGTGGACAAAATACGACAGTCTGCCTGCATCAATGGTGGACAAAATACGACAGTCTGCCTGCATCAATGGTGGACAAAATACGACAGTCTGCCTGCATCAATGGTGGACAAAATACGACAGTCTGCCTGCATCAATGGTGGACAAAATACGACAGTCTGCCTGCATCAATGGTGGACAAAATACGACAGTCTGCCTGCATCAATGGTGGACAAAATACGACAGTCTGCCTGCATCAATGGTGGACAAAATACGACAGTCTGCCTGCATCAATGGTGGACAAAATACTGCAAAAGATACTGTTTTACAACGTTAAACTAATCTAAAATTACTATATGCACTGACCCTTGAGCTTAAACAAAAACACTACTAGAAACTCCGAAAGGATACCTAAATTATATTGTTTAATGTGGCCAATGCCACAGAAGAAATGCTAAAATCCGGAACACCACCTGACAAGAACGTTGCCTACGTCTTATCTAAATAAACCAGTACTGCAAAACATCCGGGAAACCACTACCTTATGACACGGACAATTGTGTTTAAAAGCATACGTGTAATCTCATGTTACTAAAGCTTTTATTTGAAATAGACGCTTTTCGTTCACAATAATTGTTGTAACACAACCACGCCATACATAGGCCCTACACAGAATCATCATCATCATTAAATGCCATGTCAGCTAGAGTACGCGTTCACGGATCCCACAATACTTTATCTCCATTATCTTGAATCCGGTATCGCTCTGTCATGCCACGATGTTCAGTAATTTCTGATGCTGTCGTCATCTAACTTGAACATTTCTTTACTATAACCGCTACTATTGTCACAATGTTCTCCAAATCTCCATTTGTCGTGACGTTGTCACAAAATAAATATTGTCTGTTTCTGGTATTATCAAGTAATCCCATTTCACATGTCTCAGCGCATCATTGAAAGGTTGTTTTTTTTTGTGTACTCTCAACATTCTTTTATATATACATATCTAAAGCTATGGTCGATGCGCGACTTTAGCATCAATTATTACTCCGCCTTCTTCACCATTGAACACTTCATAACCACTGGAAAGATCAAGCGGAGAAGAGATATGGGACGAGAAAGAGAAAAGTTGTTAGATGGACTGGTATTGTGGCACGGTAGAAGTTCACCAACCGAGTTTATTGACAACACAAGAGACAGAGCGTCGTAGAGAAACATGTTCGCCGACGCCATTCGGCATGGCACTTGATTGATTTATGGATTCTTCATCCGCTAGCCATGTCTGTTTTCAGCTATAAATTAGGAATCTTCACTTTCGAAAAGCGAACTTTTGAACGTGTGCAGAATGAGGCAATGCGGATAGTCCTCTTGACATCATGAAAATTAAACAGGCTTGAACTACTCTCAATACGTTTCTTGGCATGCTCTAGTTCAAACACATGCATACGTGCGTGCCACTGCAGATCAGAGATACCTGCACCACACGTACATAAATGATATATAGGGAGGAGGAATTAAGCGCAACATGTCATGGACGGCATGTTAGAGGACTATCGAAGAGGTAACCACAGTTTCGACGTTACCAACAGCAGGAGAAAGGCGTCCAGTTGATCATACCCATGACGTGCTTTCACAAATTAATTATCGCTCTTGGAATGGAATGTAAAGATTGCGGAAATGGAAAAGCAAACCTGGAAATGGATCCACTGACTGCTGATAACTGGATATGATGATATTATTGTGTTCACCAATGAATTTGTGTGTCCTGATAAGAAGCCTGGCTGGTGTTTTACATCCAGCTATTGTGGTAAAGTCGTTGCCGAGAACAGCGGGGCATAAGGAACAACTACATCCTTTATGAGGATGGAAGTCGACGCTGCCACTGCTTCCCTCAAATGAATCTTTTAGATCTTTAGTAATTACCACAGCAGTTATTGTGTCAGATAATTATACATGCTGTAAAAAAATATGGCCGTACTAACTATGAGTTGACATCATATATAACTACATGCATCCTCCAGAGCATTATGTGAATGTATTGCAGATGATCGCGGTAATGAGAGATCATACATACTTGCATCCCAGACACCAATAGACTTGGCGTTGACATTGGATAAGGAGGATGCGCTGGATGCGATCGCATTTGATGAAGCATCAATTCTAAGGTTTGAATAATTCATTATTAAGTGTGTTGATGGTAGTAGAACTGGCCGCCTAAAGTGAGGAGCGAGAAGAATGTTTTAGCAGCGGGCCACAGAAGACATAAGTATGCATAGAATTGGCTATCTACTATGAGGAGACTGAGCACCAGTGGATCCGTCCCGAGTACATAAATGTCGGTCCGTAACCAATATCATAATTTTTATGGCCTCATAATATTCCATTCTCTCGAGGTTATTTTACAAGCCCATAGATAAGGAGGAGTAATTCAAACCCCTTCTCTTTGAAAGTTAGACCAATTCATTTACTGCTAGTAAGTTAGAACATTACATTTACTACTAGGAAGTTAGAACATTACATTTACTACTAGGAAGTTATAACTACATTTACTACTAGGAAGTTATAACTCTACATTTACTACTAGGAAGTTAGAACATTACAATTACTACTAGGAAGTTATAACTACATTTACTACTAGGAAGTTAGAACATTACAATTACTACTAGGAAGTTAGAACATTACAATTACTACTAGGAACTATAACTACATTTACTACTAGTAAGTTATAAATCTACATTTACTACTAGGAAGTTATAACTCTACATTTACTACTAGGAAGTTATAAATCTACATTTACTACTAGGAAGTTATAACTCTACATTTACTACTAGGAAGTTAGAACATTACATTTACTACTAGGAAGTTATAACTACATTTACTACTAGGAAGTTATAACACTACATTTACTACTAGGAAGTTATAACTCTACATTTACTACTAGGAAGTTATAACTCTACATTTACTACTAGGAAGTTAGAACATTATATTTATTGTTAGGAAGCTAGAACATTGCGTTTACAACAAGGAAGTTAGAACATTACATTTACTATTAGGAGTCAGAACATTACATTTACTACTTGGAAGTTAGAACATTTAAATTTACTACTTGGAAGTTTGAACATTTACATTTAGTGCTAGGGAAGCAAAATAAAAAAGGGGTAACCAATCCCCAACCTTTCAAATGAATCCCCCCCCCCCCCCCGAAGGATTGTTTATCCTCAAGGAACACCTCCCCCAACACCCCCCCCCCTCAACTTTTACGGAAGACGTATAAATGACTCGTTTATTTTCTTTATTACACATTAGTTTTAAAATAATCACGTAGAATATATACACAACACGTATTTAGCGCAATCACCTATGATGTATACACAACACGTATTTAACGCAATCACGTAGGATGTATGTACAACACACTTGTTTAACGCAATCACGTAGGATCTATGCACAACACACGTATTTAACGCAATCACGTAGCTATTTTACGTAAACTTTTCCAACAGAAATTTCATGGCTACCAACACGCTGCAAAAACTTTTCCGTAATGAATGTGACTTTTTAATCGGTAGTCATTAAAAAAAAATGAAAACACTTGCTAGAAGTCAGTAACCTTTGTGTAATTACTGCTACTTCCTATTTTGTTGTTGAATGAAGTATTGTAGTGTATTAAGGTTTAGCTCTACACGTGCTACATGTGTGCAACAGTTAGTTGAAAGTCTTCTGAAGTACCGAAATCCTGTTACAGGAAGTGAGCTCTTCTAAACTAGAGTTAATGTCACTGGTACTAGACTTACTCACTAAGTGGACACAAAATATTAAAGATTGCGATCGACTTAAGAAGAAAGAGCGTCTCTAATATTTGGTCCTGTCAACTTGTCACGTAAACGTCACTAATTTTTTTTCGATTCGAGTTCTCATTGGCTGACGCCACAAAATATAACCTGTGACCAATGAAAAATTCAGATCAGTCGCATCAACCAAGATGAATAAGTCTGTGTGTAACCAGTAAGCAGGACCTATTTAGCGCAGAACTGGAAAAAGCAATTTATCTCCTAGTTTTTTGTCTTCTCCATTTATAGTAGTTATATCTTGTCAGTATTTCTCATTCATGTTCCCCGCATTTCTTCCTTTCACTTTTTGCTTAATATAGCTCTGCCTTTTGCGTATTTTATGAAAATAGATCATGTAACAAAATTGCTCAGCGGAAGTCTAAAGTTCAAAGTACATTGTTCGTTTCTATGCACTGTTGAGTTAAGCGCGACCGGTGTTAGTATGGGAGACCTGTCAACTAAAATATAAATATGAACTAGTTTCCGATCTGTGTGAAATCTATTGGTTGGCCTTTGCTATTTTTAGCATGCGACTCCAAGTATGTAAATAGCGACCAATTAAAATTCCAACAATAATTTTTTTTAAACTTACGGATCGGTACACAAATTAACTCAGTTAAAGGGCATGTACAGTCAAGAGCCACGGCTATAGCTATCCAAAATTCAGATGACTATATCAATAAACTCTACTCTATTTAAAAATTGAATGTCGTCATGGAAACTAATTGGAATGTGCCTTGTTGCCGCTATTTTGATGTGTAAATATGTAACTGAATGTGCTTGATAGATTAAAAAGCCAGAGATCCACAAGCAGTAGGTATAAATAAGTTCCTTTTTTAGGGTCCTTTTTCAAACTTCAACTGGATGTCACTTGAAGCAAGAAATGGTTTTACTGGATTTCTAGTTGAGTGCGTAGAACATGGGAAGAAGATTGTCGCCTTTTTATTTTAGTCAATGGCACGACACATCCGATTTGGGCGTGGTAACTATTGTGTTCAGTGCTTTACCATTTTCGCTGAACAGTGGACGTCTGTAGCCATTTCGCTAGTAAGTCAGTCATACGAGAGAACTTGTTCCCGTACTGTACACTGAACACCAATCTGAAAGCGTAGATAGAACTTGTTACCGTACTGGACACCAATCTAAAAGCTAACCACAGTGAAACACTATTGACCTTTTCGCTTCCGTTGATATGGGTATAGACATAGTCACAGATACTCACTGAACATTTACTGATAAATGAAATAAGAACTAGCAAATCAATATTTTTACCATATAAAAGAACTTATTGGATAAGTATTACATAGTTTACTTGTTTATAAGGTTTACTTGAAGGTAAAGTTGAAAAGATGTGCACAAGAAGTAGGCACAAATAGAAGTGGGGAGGAAACAGGAGATGAATTAAATAAAATGAGTATACGTACCCCATCATCATCGGTTGCTTGTTATGCAGATTAGGGCTTAAGTACACTACTAGTGCTGGTTCTGGCCACAACTTTTTTGACGGATCGTGTCCGTAAATGTGACGTAGCAGATGGAAAGAGATTTGAGTGCAAAAAGACAAGCTATTATCTCCGGCACGTCTGCGTCACCACATGCAGCAGCACTGTCGACACACAGTGAAGCTAGTCAGTTCGGCGAAAACATTGGAGTGGCGGACAATGCAGATGTTACGGAATGGGCAGATGTTATGAGAAATATTAAAATCCGGTGCGGCAGTCACCACAAGGATAGCATAATGAGTACACTGCGAGGGTAACACGGCGCTAGAGGGCAGAGTCATGTGCAAAGAGAACGGAAAACGGCTCAAGAAAATCGCAACTAAAGTATTGTTTGCTCGAGATAATCTTGTAACTACCAGTGATTAAGGCCCAAGCCCAACTCTACTGTCGAGTTTTTCCTATATCGGAATCATGCTCGCAGAGAGAAAAAGGTTCAGTACCCGATGGACATCGGTACAACCGTCCAAGGAGACAAGCTATCTTCAGCTCAAGAACAAAATGCTTGTCCCCAACGCTCCTAAATATGTATAGACTCAGACTTGGACGAGGGGTTCACGACTTTGGTGAACGACACCTCGGCTAAGAGAGCGAACGAGTCTGAGCCCTACTCTTATGCCGAGGTCTTCCTAAACTGGAACCAGGCTAGCAGATGAGAAAAGGTTCAGTACCCTATGGCACGGGCACAATACGTCTAATTACACGAGACAAGTTCACTGACTGCGGAACACCTCATGCAAGATAGATGTAATGGATAAACTGTCTCGGCGGAGAGTCAGTACACATATTCCGCCTGACGACAGATAGGAAGGCTGTCTCAGGCTAGGGTAGCACACTCGAACTGTCAAGTCATGCCGAAATCGGCTGTGCTGAGCCTACAAGATGCATAACGGTGGAACGATGTAATTACGTTCCCGGCAGAAATCGCACGAATATCCGTGCTGATTATTATGAAGCGAAAGCAAAACAAACAAAATAGGAGATGCCACCATGTGTTTTCTATTATGTAACGAGACTATAAAGAATGTAGCAAATAATCATAATATGTTAAAGCAAACTTCAAATAGATGTGGCAACCAACAGAAATAGGATGAAAATGGCACAACAATCAATTTAATGTCAGTTCAAACCAATTATAATGTGTACATCATGAGGCTATTGTATGTACAAGACTACATCAAGCTAGACAAGGAATCCCTCCCATTATATATATATATATATATATATATATTCAAAATACTTTATTTGGAAGTCCAGCACAGCTCAGACAGCATATAGATTTTGCAAACTGGCACCTGGGAACCAATGCATTTATTACTTTCAGATTATCATGACTGCCACTGAGCCAGTTTGTTGAAATCGCATCCAAAGGCGACTAATGGTTTTCTGGAGATATTCAAAGTTGCTGACATTTTCCAGCTGTTCTTTGTTAATTATCATTGTTGGCACGAGTTTATTTCTATTGAAATAAAAATCCGTGTAGTTATGACATAATTCTATGAATACACCCCCCCCCCCAACAAAAAATGTTTTAAAATACATTATAAAAATTAACTGCACATTGTAATTAAGGTTACTCTGATTTGCATTTCCTATGGAACCAAACAAGCACACACAGACTGCTGTCTCTACATGAATGTTCATTGTGGAAGTTACAGCAAACAAATCATTGTGGAAGTTACAGCAAACAAATCAATGTGGAAGTTATAGCAAACAAATCAATGTAGAAGTTACAACAAACAAATCATTGTGGAAGTTATAGCAAACAAATCATTGTGGTAGTTATAGCAAACAAATCATTGTGGAGATTATAGCAAATAAATCATTGTGGAAATTATAGCAAACAAATAATTGTAGACGTTATAGCAAAAAAATAATTGTAGAAGTTATAGCAAAAAAAATAATTATAGAAGTTATAGCAAAAAAATAATTGTAGAAGTTATAGCAAAAATATAATTATAGAAGTTATAGCAAAAAAATAATTGTAGAAGTTATAGCAAAAAAATAATTGTGGAAGTTATAGCAAACAAATAATTGTAGAAGTTATAGCAAACCAATCATTGTAGAAGGTATAGCAAACAATTCATTGTAGTTTTAAATAAGTATTATCCCCGATGTCTCTGCATGGTATATTAAAATAAATAAGTGTAGACGGTTGAATAAACACAGTGTAAACACTTAAAGACACGTCTAGTTTTTTGGGTGTACATATACTTCACCGATTACTCAATTGTTTCTTAAAATTGTTGTTGCTTCCGGGTCTTGTTTAACAGTGTGAAGAAAAAGCAATTTAACACATTCTCAGTCATATTTTAGTTGTAATATTTGTGTATTGTGCGTTTATTTGTATCTTGAGCGCACTTAAATACTTATTTTTGAAAGTAAGTAAAGTCGAAAGTAAATTAACTCATAGCATTTATTAATGTCGTAGGGGTGCGAGATGTTAGCAATCTCACATTTCAGAGGCTCTGCAAATGAGGACGGTAGCCATCTCCTCTCCCTCGCAGTATGTTCCCTGATTAATCCGGTACCCATTCAAGGCTGGATCGACCCGGGAGCCGTTGCGATCTGAAAAACATTTCCGCCTCAACTGGGGAATGCACCCAGGACCACACTAATGCGAAGCCAGTGCGCTAACCACTACGCTAACGAGGTTACCAGTTTTTGAAAGAACACAGTGTAAATTAAGTTAACACTTATATTCTCATCAGTATTGGGAGGACATAGCAATATCTTCAAGACATATCTTGTACAGGAAGGCACGGAATAAAATGTGCGCGGAAACGCTGTTCTATGTGAGTGCTACATACATCTGAAAAGTAGTTTCATAATTCGAAGTAAACTCTTCTCACTTTCACCGCAAATAAAAATTTGCCTGCAACAAGATGGCACGTGTGCGGGACACTTTTGATGTCCTGAACACTAATAGTGACAGGTAACAAGACAATGCCATATTATTCTAATTTCTATAATACGTTTAGGTTTTCCTTCTTCTTTAGCAACCCATCTGATTCTCGACTTATGCTCTTTGACCCAATGCCATATTTTTAAGGTTTTCATTCGTAATTACTCTCCCACGAACAACATTTCTGCGTTAGCTGTGTCCGTGGATTGTGTTCATGCTTTTACTCATTTGTCCTCATGCGAAATGCCTAAAGTTCTACCTGGGTATGGTAACCAAGGTTACCATATCTACCATTTCATGACAAAATGTATCTAATTTGGAAATTTAAACTATCACTGGATATGATATTTATGCTTTGGAAATTATTATATTTTGATCTTTATTTACCATTTTGAAAATGTAGCTAATTTTACATATGGTTTTGCATAAATATGGTTTTTGGTGCAAATGTTTCGTAGATATCTACTAACTTATTCATATTGTCACATTTGTTCCTGCATACATACAGGAGGTAAGTGTGCAGTTCAAACAAACGTTTGATAATGTTCAAGTGAAAACCGTGTAATAATACTGAAAACACACAACAAACGATTGACACACATTTTCATGGTTACTAAAAGTCATTAGATAATAGTCAATATATTGAATATAAATTCTGTCGCCGCATAGTGAAAATTAAATATGAAATATTAATATTCACAAATTGCTTAAAAACCATACATCTAGTAATCAAAAAATGATTAATTTAAGCAAAGATTTTTTTGCGTCTAGAGAAAGTTTGAATATCTCACTAACTTTACATAAACTGTCATTAAGTTAGCTGTAGTATGTAGCTATAATCGTGCAGTAGTGAAGGCTGCTGAGCAATTGATGATGTACAAGAAGATCTTGGATGTGGCCATATTGTTAAAAATATATAAAATCTTACTTAAAGTTTTCATCAGTGCATAATAATGATGAATAATAATAATAAATGATGAAAATGGTAATGCACTAAACGAACCGAAGCAAATAATGGAAAGATGACAACAATATTTCAAGGAACTACTACATCTAAAATAAAGGAGATGAAGACACAACAATAAACACTACAGCAGCGAACCTGGAACCAAATATACTACTATCAGAAATAGAAAATGCAATAAACAAAGCACCAATAAACAAGACAGCAGGTTCTGATAACACACAAACAGAACTTATCAAAGCAGCAGTAGAGAGCGGGAAAAATTGGCTACACAGACTATTCAATGTAATATGATAGAAACAAGAAACACAAGAAGACTGGAAGAACGCGACAATCACTCCCATATGGAAGAAAGAAAGCAATAAGAGAGACTGCACAAAATACAAATTACTAAGCCACACAGGAAAAATTGTTAACAAAATATTAGAGCAACGACTACGAACATACATTGAACCACAACTTCAAAACACCAAATGGGTTTCCGTAAGAACAAAAGCTGTACTGATGCTATCTTTACACTTAGACAGCTAACAGAAAGAGCTACAGAAAACAACAAAGAATTATACATCGTATTCGTAGTCCAAGAAAAGGCATTATACAAGACTATTATTATTCCATCACTGTGTTACCAGTGCCAAACCTGAACAATGATAGTTCAAGACAAAAGAAAAGTAGTGACAGCAGAAATGACATGTCTACTAAGAATACTCGGAGTATCATTAAGAGATAGAATTAGAAACGATAACATCAGACAGATAACCAAAACAATATCAGTATTGGAACACATCAAAAGACAACAGATCAAGTGGTTTAGGTGGATGGATGGATGGATAGTTGGATGGATGGATAGATGGATATATAGATAAGATATATTAGATAGATAAGATAGATTAGATAGATTAGATTAGACTCGTAGATTAGACAGATTAGACAGATTAGACAGATTAGAAAAGATAGACAAGATAGACACGATAGAAAGATGGATGGATGGATAGATGGATAGATGTAAAGATTAGATAGATTAGATAGATTAGATAGACTAGATAGGTTAGATATACTAGACTAGATAGACAGATTAGACAGATTAGACAAGATATACAATATAGACAGATTATACATATTAGACAAGATAGACAAGATAGATAGATAGGTAGATGGATAAATGGTTAGATAGATAAGATAGATAAGATAGATTAGATAGATTAGATAGATTAGTTTGGATTAGATTGGATTAGATTAGACAGACAGACAGACAGACAGGCAGGCAGGCATGCATGCAGGCAGGCAGGCAGGCAGGCAGGCAGGCAGGCAGGCAGGCAGGCAGGCAGGCAGGCAGGCAGACAGACAGACAGACAGACAGACAGACAGACAGACAGACAGACAGACAGACAGACAGACAGACAGACAGACAGACAGACAGACAGACAGACAGACAGACAGACAGACAGACAGACAGACAGATAGATAGATAGATAGATAGATAGATAGATAGATAGATAGATAGATAGATAGATAGATAGATAGCATAATGACAAACAAATTTGAAAGTAGATAACACATGAACATATATTTATATTTCTCATTGATGAGTCAATTGATTTTTAAAATAAATTAATTTGCAGTGTTTCTATATTTTACTGAGAACATTTAATTAAAAAATGCATTGTATGACTTCTTTATTCATGATTATAAGTCTCAGTGAAGCGCGTTTTTCTGAAGCCAAAGTATCAGGTTAAAATCCCGACGCAGTGTATTAATATAATACACTAATAATATAATGTAATGTAATGTAATGTAATGTAATGTAATGTAATGTAATGTAATGTAATGTAATGTAATGTAATAAAATATAATTAATGTAATGTAATGTAATGTAATGCAATGCAATACAATGTAATATAATATAATATAATTGCTTGTCGATCAACAGCGTAACATCATCATCATTCATCACTGTATTTCCTATCCTTTTTTTACTATCGCAAGTAGTGATTAGTATAGTTTAATTATGAAGGCGCAAGCACGCTAGGCGGGCCATCTTGTGCGTATGAAGAACTCGCGTTTGCAAAAACAAATATATTATGGAGCACTCAAGGCAGGATTTCGAAAAGCTGGTGGACAGAAAAAGCGCTTCAAAGTCATCACTGAAATATCTTAACATTGACGTAGCGCTTGGGAGAGCCTAGCTCAGGATAGAACAGCATGGTGTTACAGCCTTAGAAAGGGAGCACTAGCGGCGGAAGAGTCCAGACAAGATACTGCAAGACAGAAGCGGGCACGTAGAAAAGAAAAAACATGTCAACCTCACATAGATACTCTCTATTGTTGTCAATTCTGTAAAAGAACATTTTGTGCACGCATTGGATTTGTTAGTCATTTAAAACGCACTATTAACTTTATTATTTTTATTACTTATTTTAATTATTATTATGATTCAGTTTTTGGTCATCGTCGATTACGACGGACGAACATCAATTATGAATCTTTTTTTACAGCGTTCGTTTTCTAACTTCTGCTGGTTAGCAGGATTTAGTTCTGGTTGGGAATGAGTTATGTCTTAGTTACCAGCTTGCATGCGATATTCGTCTTTTGACACAAGCATCCGATTTAAGCATGTCGTATTTTTCTACTTCGAATTTACACAGCACAAGCTAATCAATTCTGATTAGTCACCTCTTACTGCATTCATGGTGAGACATAATCTTGCTTGTTTTCCTTATGGCAATTTTTACACCCAGATAAAAGACTAGTGATGATAAATCTTAGTAATGAACATTATGTATTGCTGATCTGAGTGTAAGGGAAATAATGCATATCTTCCTAGACAATAGATTACCCATAAAGATATTTTTGGTACTCTCCCTTATTCATAACTCGTTCGAAGCTTATACTACTCGGATGATGAGTAGCGATTAACGTTTCTTTATGTGGGAAAATTGCTCACTACAGCTTGTTTTGAAGAGGTGTGCTACTTTCAACCCAACGGACAAAATCCAATTAGGTTATATCAGGACGTACTACCATAAAATATTAGAGGTAACAAAGACTCCAAGATACCTCATCTACGTTGAGTATTCGTCTTCTTCTGCGTTCATTCTCAAACTCCAACTGGATCTAGCTGGATCATTGTCCTGCTAGATTTCCAGCAGGATGTAGTCCAGAAAATGGAAATGCATTGTGTCGCCGTTTTATTTGCGCCAATGGCCCGACACATCCGTCTTCGGCGGGCGTTGAGTATTCAACAATACTCCCTACAGCTATAGGCTTAAGTCTTATTTATGTGAAATATCCTTTGCATAACATTTGCTTATTGTCACACAGTGAACCAATCGTTTCTGTGCAAGCTGCCCAATCTCTTCCAGTGTTAAGTGTCATGTTCAGAAGTTTTCGATATTCTGTCTGTGTCCGTCGCAATAGCCATTGTCTGCATCTTGTTCTCTAGCCCGGAAACTTCCCGTCCATAGTTAATCTTTTTAAACGATTGTGTCTTTTTGTATGTCCAAAATGTGTTAGCCTGCGTTTTGAATAGTGTTGAGAAGCCAGTTTTCTTCTATGCTCAGGTCTGTACAGACTGTGTTGGATCGTATTTCTATAAGTTATATTCTTAGGACTTTTCTATAGTCTTCTTGGCATAGTGGTAAAGCCGGTCTTTTGTGTACATTGGGTTTGCTGGTTCGAATCCAGCTCGCGACGTCTAGTTTATACAATAGATTTTCATGGAGGTCCCTGGGGATTACCACTTGAAGTAAGTTCTCTGAGTGGTACTCTTGGCAGGTGAAGAGACACGAAGGTAGAGAGACACGAAGTACAAATGGGGGTAATCCGAGTACAATCACATCAATCTTCTACGCCTTTTCAACCCTTTCAATCAGCCACGGTACCCAAGTACTAAAACCATGTTAATAAACTATATGTGCATTTGTTCTTATAACAGTCTTCTTTATAAAGGAAGTCAAATATTCAACAAGATGGAGACTAATTTTAAGAGTCTCTCTTCTGAAGATGTTCTTTCTTCTGTAAATGTTACAGATATCGTAAACTGTCACTAATTTCCATTTATTCCATCTTATTTGAATACTTATCAGACATGTATTAGACATTCAGTTTACTATAAAGGAGTGCAGAGATACTTTTTATAGGCATTGAAAGTAAAGGCTTTGACTTATCAGTCACAAGGACATGTACAGGAAAGGTTTAATTGTACCCCTGAAAGACAGAGAATAGAAAATGCACATTCTTCTTTTTATAATTCATGTTGTGTAGCGTTGGATATCGTATGTGTCCACCACAGTTTTGTTTGTCGTGTGCTGTCAATCATTTCTTATAGTCCATGTCGTTTGGAGTTGGTTATCATGTCTGTCCACATCTTTTTTCTTGTCTCAGATTGGATAGGTGTTAAAGGTGTTTATTGGTTTTGGGCTTAAAGATTTGTGTGATTTCTAAAGCTGTCTATCGGAATGTAGGAAGCTACTTCTTTTGATTCGCTCTTTTGTAGGTCTGCTTAGTTTTTGATTCATTTAATGACTCTCCAAACATTTGAATTGTGTGAGGATTTTTTAATTTTTCTTTCTTCCATTGATGACAAACCTGTGCATGTTTTCATTTCGGTGATTGGAGCAGTATCCATACCTCCTGTTATTCTTCTGAGATTTCGATTTTGTGTTTCACATCTTTTGATTGTTACGTTTGGCTGCAGTGCCTCATGCTGACATTCCATATTCCAAAGCTGATCTTACGTATTCTGTGTAGGCTTTACTTACAATTTTCTCATTTCCAACCTAATCTCTTCCAGTCAATTTTTTAAGGAGTGATGTCCTCTTTATACTTTTCGCTTGATACTTGTATATGTACTGTTTCCATGTAAGTCTTGGGTCAGTAGTGACTCCAAGGAATGTGAGTTTTTCATCTTTTGACAATGTTTGACCTTTTATGTTAGTGAGTTTTTCTGTGGTTTTGTAGACATGCTGAAGATGGTATAGGTAGCTTTTTGGATTAATAGACATGACCCATGGGTCTGTCCACTTAGCTAAATTGTCCATAGTTTCCTGCAGCTTTACTTTTATTGTGTCTACCCTCTCTTCACTACACCATAATGCCAGATCGTCTACATACATTGCTGCAATTACTTTACGCGAGAGGATTTAGTCAATGTCGTTCATGAATATAAGAAATAAAGTAGGGGATAGAACACTTCCCTGTGGTACTCCATGTTTGAAGAGTTTCTTTCTGCTGTGCTTCATTTTAAGCTTCACTGCTGCATTTCGGTTGTGCATGTAGTGTTTGATTCTGAAATACATGTGCCTGCTCGCTTTATTTTATTGTAATTTAAGGATTCCATCTTTCCACACACAAAGAAAGGCTTTTTCCATGTCTACCCACATCACTGATGTTTGATTTTTTTCCCCAGGAAAGTATCCTCTGCTTCCTGGGCAATTAGTGTGATCTGGTCTTCAGTTGATCTACACTTTCTGATAGCAGCTTGCTGGTTTGGCAGGATTTGTTTTCTAGTAACTACATAATTCTTTTATTTACCAGTCACTCCATCAATTTGCACAAACAAGTGAGACTTATTGGCGATAGCTGTCCGCCTTGTATTTTAGTTTTCCTTTCTTGTGGATGGGTATCATTATGTCCCACTTTCCACACTGTAGCACTAAGCCTCTATCCCAACAGATGCTGAACAATATTATTAATTTTGTTTTTGTTAATGGTCCGACATGAATTAGCAGTTCATTTGGTATGTCGTCTGGACAACGATATTGTTTTTGACCAGTATGAGCACTCCTCCTATGTGTCTATTCTCTCTATCATTCCGAAATCCTTTGTGTACGGACTAGAGAAACACATCATGACTCAAAAGTAGGACGACAGACGGAGGTACTGGACCGAAAGGTGCAAAATAGTCAAGCCAGGGCTTAACTGCTTAGGCTGAGAATCACAGTGGACCGCAATTACTTCTTATGTCAAATAGAAGGTTGCAGAGGATTCATTTTAGTGCTTCATCTGTAGAATCCTGTCCGGCGAATGAAATGCTGGGCCCTAAGCATCGGATGATCCCACCCTCAGCTACTGGTGGTACCTCTGTCTCAATTTGTGGAGCCAGGAAAAGAGATAAGAGGAAAACAAGTATAAAATTTAAAAAAACACACTCATGATCAGGATGCATACTCCAAGCACAACAATAGACACTTGAAAATATTGTGGTGGAATGCAGAAGATATCAACAATAAAAAGACTACATCCGCAAACCGATTACAAAAAGAAGAAATGGATAGAGCATGCATACAGAAAACACACCCCACAAACAACAACAGTTTCAATATCCGAGGGTACTATACAAAGTAATGATACGAAGGCTTTTATACAGAAAACACACCCCACAAACAACAACAGTTTCAATATCCGAGGGTACTATACAAAGTAATGATACGAAGGCTTTTAGAGAGATGACTAATGTCATTCCACACCGCGTTGGTAGCACAACTTCTTCAGGAAATAATGACTAACATAGCAACTTTTTTTGCTAGAGATATTTTTTTCTTAACATTTAAATTCATTCAGTATGTTGCCATTATATTCTTAAGTGTCAAAATCCGAACTGCATGCACGGGTTTTATCCCTGATACATTGATCATTCGAGACGCGCAATAACATCCCACCACAGGGCCGTAAAAAAACTTGCTATTAGAATTAGAGATACTTTTTATATCAGAGACGAAGGGAGGAAGTGCCGTTTATGAAAATATTTGAAGAACCCATGGCCAACAACTGACTGAAACACTGGGCGTATAGACTTTTAGATGGATGATCGACTTTGACAATTGGTGGGCTAAGCACTAAAAGAAACAGCACACAGTATCGTCATGCTGATACTTAATGGAGAATCTATAACCACTCTTGCATGTTGACGCATGGCTCTTCTATTAAGTGTCTTGAATTGTTTTATTGACATCCGCTCTGTTATTTCATTTAATGACGCGGGTTAAACAAAATACAATTTACACCACATTATAGATTTTTCCCACCAATGGTGCGCATGGTCCCTTACAGCTAGATTACGTGAAATGATAATTCACCAAGCCAGTTATGATGTTCGCCGCGGTAACAAGTAGTCGAACAGTGGAATTGTTTGCATTGAAGTATACCATCTAAAAGGACTTGAATAGCAAGCAACCTGACTGAGGCAATTAAACTGAACCAGAGAGTCAAAGAATCGGAACCATCAGCAGCTACACCCGGAAATCTTTTCTGAGGCGAAGATCTGAGCATCTATGGGCCTATCTGATGTGCGAAGACAATAATCAATACTACCATCATTATCAGGTGCTGTCTCCGCATTAAAGATTGACTGAGACGGACCTCCAGCACATTCTATCTATTGCCTTGACGGTTCTCTGTCAGACTGTAACATGTCTATCGTATGATGTTTCCTCCACACTCGTATCTATGCCTACCTCTTGCTATGTTGTCTTAAACAAGGTATGGTGTCTCTTAATATATACAAAATGTTGCATTTGTTTGATTTGTATTTCTTTTAATAGGTCCATTTCATAAGCAGTGTTACCAGAACCTCTTTGTTTGTTTTCAGCTTATTCCATAAGTTCTCCATATTATTTTCTACATAGATTCACATCTCAAGGGCATCAATTATTTTTTCTAGCTTATCGTTCATTATCAATGACTTTAAGCCATATATTAATGTAGAATAGATGTAGTATTTTATAATTCTCATTTTTAGTGTATGTGTGATGCCTTTTTATGTTAATAGTTTCATCATGTCATTGAAAGTACTTTTAGCCATTACTATTTTTCTTTAACTTCTGTTTCACAGCTACAATAACACTAATCAACAATTTTTTACAAAAGTTTAGTTACTGAAATGATATTAGTCATTTCTTAGCAATTTTGAAGGGCTGGGCAGTAGCATTTCAAATTGGCTTTAGTTTATTTTAATCTGCAAAAATGAATGTTAACATCACGAAATGAATGCCAATAGTAATAATGCAACGGTTAATACCTGTAAATAATTCAGTCATAGACTGCTTCTTAGATTTCGTCACCTGTCTCTTGTACAGCTGTTTGGGAGAATCTCTGTGGAGTGTTCAGTAATAGTCAGCCAGCATTGCAATTGACTATTTCCCTAGTATCTGTGCTCTATTGTTGTGATATCTTGATGAAAACGTTCGTCAAGTTCATCACTAACCATGCCACAGTTCTCAGGAAAGACATCCAGTTGGGAATAAAGAAAGTGGATCTTTAGAGACATTGTGCAGCCAAATATCTGACACTTCATCAGCATGCTATCTACTAGTTCCGTGTATTTTTCTTTCCTAACATTGTCGAGAAAGTTGGTAACACTAGGCGAAAAGTATTCCATAATTGTTTCGCATCACCCTGCAGCAAGTTGTTAACCATCATCTTTTTTAAAAGCTTTCTAATCTGAGGACCCTCAAAAACGTCCTCTTTAATCTTTGCTTCACTGAGTCGAGGGAATTTTTCATGCAGATATCGGGAAACTGGCGAAGTACGGTACATGACTTTCACGAAATTCTTCGTCAAATCTAGTTTGACGTGAACGGTGGTAGCGGAATTTTGAGAGACTCGACTAGAGCTGGGTGCTGGATATTCTTCTCTTCAACTACTATTTCTATACTAAGTCTGCAAATCCATTCCTTCCGGAAGAACTCCCTTGCTCGGCTATCCCACTCACATAAAAAGTACATGTATTTTGTATATCCCTGCTGCAGGCCCATTAAAAGGGCAATTACCTTCAAATCACCACTTAGGTGCTAGCTGTACTTGTTATACTCATTTTAATTCAATATCTGTTTTAACTTATAGTATGTCTCGTCCATGTGAACAACATGCGCTACTGGAATAGATAGAAGACGGTTTCCATTGTGCAAAATCAAAGCCTTAAGACTTAGTTTCGACGAGTCTACAAATAGTCTCCATTCTTGTTAGTCATTAGTTATTTTTAAGGCATTTATGAGACCCTCAATATCGGACCATAGTACCAGATTACTTTCCTTTTTGAAGAAAGGCTCCAACTGCTGGTGGCGGTTCATGGATAAGTCCAAAATCACGAACCAGTTATGTAGATATTTCTGTATTATCCTGTGTGTGGTTGATGATGCAACACAGTGAAAATCTAAATAAGTACATGATGACGTCCCAGGAGAAGAACAGGTCAGCTCACCCTTGTCCTCATCAGATGAATTAAGGGAATACTCTTCTGGAGGTTCTGGAATAGGAAGTTCCTCACCATGTGGAACTGGTCTCAATACAAACGCAACTTGTGGGTAGCCTATTATCGCCTTCTTTTGCTTCCTTATTCTGCCGGATAAAAAGAGGAACCAGGCAGAAGTAATAGCCTGTTACGTGGTTGCTAGACTCTCTCCGTACCATGGGGGCTGCAAACGTCATTGATGTTCTTTTACCATTCAATCACAGTGAAAGCTTTGTTGTACATGTAGCACAGTATATGTGCGGTGCCCAAAGCTTATCTTGGTCATCAACCTTGCATCCGAAGTACAGATGATATGTCTTCTTCACTTGAGAACTGAGACTTTTCTTCTGTGTCGCAAATGTAGCTTACCCACAGATATAGCAAAAATTGTACACGAAATTCATGCACTGTCGAGGCATTACTGTTCTGTATTTTACGTAAATCGATAAAATAATAACAGTTTTATGTAACAATAGCTTAAGCTGTCTCGCACAAAGTCCGAAATATTTTAAATGCTCATCCATTCCGACTGGGGTTTATATAGTAAACTACGGAGGTCAGCTTATTTCAGCAGCCACCTGGTAGTAGTATTGCATAGCATCAGAAAATGATGCAGTCAACTATGGATTCTGTGCTCATGATCGTATTATGCAATTTGATGCAATATATATCACATAATTCTAGGCTTATTAACGATTTCGTTACAGTCATACTGGATAAATGTGCATGGTGAAACATAGAAATTGAACTATATGAAATATCTTCAAAAAGAGAGCCCATAAAAAATTGTATGGTTATATTCGTTTTTAGCACACCAAGATACTACAAATTATGGCCTTTTAAAGTCAGTAAAGATTTCAATGTTGACCTGTGTGTTCAAAATGTGTGACCAGTAATTGTGTGTTCAAAATACAAGTAATGATCTACTTGCTGTATCTCTCCATGTATTTGTATGTTTTGCGCGTGTTCCTCTTTGATTTTCCTGATTATCATTGTTTTTGTTTTCTGTTTGTGTATATATGTTCCATAATCTCCTCTATAAGGCAGCCGGGTATAATCAAATACCAAATACCTAATATTTGAGTTCTATTTTATACGATTTCTTCTGGCTGATTAAGTGCTATGTCGAGTTGTGTAGACGATCACAGTTCTTCTGAACTGCTAGTATCCTGTGAATAGTTTCAGCTAATGAGTATTTTTCATGCCGTGATGACAGCCAGTCAAACAGTTTTTCTCCAAGTCTCACTCTGTCTCTTTTTCCTTTACTTTCCGGTGACTACTAAATGCTCAAATTTTGCCCTTCTCATTACATGTCATATGAATCTTTCAGAATTTCAGTGAAGAATCATCCTGTACAGATCATGGTGGCTACTGCGGCAAAGCTGTTTTAATTTTCACATCTTTAAACAAAATCATACCTGCACTTTAAAATAAGGAAAACTTGCAGTACGAAGTATTTTATTCAAATACATATTTTCAATTTCTGTACAGAATATAATCTCATATTGGTCCTTATAAATGTATTAATTGAAGATTGTCTGTAAATATAACAAACATAGCATATATTTACATTTACATAATCAATCATATATTGCCATGCCATATCAAAACCAGTGTTGTCACTCATTTACATTTTTAACTTCGAAACTTGAATTTTTTCCAAAACTTTGAGTGGTAACGCTAATCGAAGCAGTTGCTAGAATACTTACATGTAGATATCTTATTAACTTGACAAAATTCACATGACTTTTGGCAGTTTTCTATGGCGTAATGCGAGTGTTCTTTCATAAGGCAGAAGTTTGGGATGCTAAGGATCAGCATCTGACACATCATCCCATTATCCCGGCATTCTGGAGCCACTAGTATGGATAGATAAAAATAATCTTGTGAACTTGCCTTCTTCCTATTAATTAATTAATTTGTGTATGTGTATCCATTGTGCTTCCATGTAATATTTTTCTTTTTCACCGCATTTTGCATTTAACAATTTATCTTTGGCTGTATTGCATTTACATTTAATTCCTTTGTTTATCTTGTTATATTCCGTAAAGTTAACCTTAAATTTTCTTATTTGTTCCATCAATTGTAAAATATCTTATGTCATCCAATCTTTCTTTGCTAGATGTTTCTTAGGTGGTAGGATCTCTGCAGATGTTTGCTGTATATAGGCTCCCTATTTTTTTTTTTAGCATCATCCACTGTTCGTCGATGGCTTGTACTTTCTCTATGGCGTTGTACCTGTTTTGTAATGGTATATTTATTGACCAGAGGAAACAACACTGGAATCAATGCTCTATGGGTCAATGTATGTACTACAAAAGAGAGCGAGTTTTATTCAGGAGACAGAATTACAGATATAGACATGTTTCGAATGAACGAAGGAAGAAGAAGTAATGCTATATTGTACTGTACTTTTAAATCTTTCTTCTTTGTAAATATATTTATATCAGGGGTCTTATAATTTCCTGGTAGTTCTTAATATTTTTAATCGTATACTTAACTTTACCATAACAGGATTATGGTTGCTATTTCAGTTTACACTTTAGCGTGTTTTGACAGACTACTTCACCGAGTATGTGATTTTTTTTTTACCATAATATAATCGATATGGTTGTGAGTTTTGTTAACTAGGCATTTCCATGTACATATTCTAGGATGTTGATAGAATCATGTATTCCCTATTATCATGCTACTACGTCTGGTCCAGAGGGCTAATATCTCAGCTCTTTAATTTCTGATGCCTAAGTCAAAATCTACCAGCGACATCAATAGGCCCTATGTTGCTCTTGGCCTACATTACGTTCAAATCTCCTATCACAATATTTACTAGTTTACCACTGTCTCTTAACTGTGTTTAAATCTGCGTAAACAACAGCTATAAGAAAACATTGCTGGAAAGATGTATCCATACTAGTTATAAACATACAAAGATGGAACAGGTTTATTGTATTGCTTACTCTACAGCAGTGTGGAGTTGCAGTAGATCAGTGGACCAGTGGTCCACCAGACCAACCATCATGCAACAATACACAATTTGTTCGAGTATATGTCATGATTTTATATTGAATCTTTTCTTTTATGGAAGCCCAAAAGAACTTCAACTATAGAATGACGTTATATCCCATTTTAATATGAGGTGTCTTCTCGAATCATTACACATTGCTGAGACTTGCAGTCTTCTGGTTAAGAGAAAAAGCTCTGAAGAAAATCACCTCCCAAATTGCATATAAGGATACTATAGCTGTATTATTCATAATTCCTAGGGATCGAAACAGGAAAATAATACATATTCTATGTAAGTAAGCTTTAACTTTGTGAAGATTAAAAACAATTGGAACAACATATAAATATATTTTTAGTTGGAATGGAGACAAGTGTCTCTAACTAAACCTTTCCTCCAATTAAACTGTGTATAATGCAGTTAATATATGTATTATACTACGTATTATTAAACGATTATGCAGGGAAAACACGAGGGTGTAAGAATCTGAGAAAGACAACGAGAATAATGGATAGTCAACATCGAAGAATGGATCGATCGCGATGTATCTATACTCATCGGCGTTACTGAAAACTGAAGTCGTTGGAAACTGTGTGTGCTAATGCATCAAATACAGTAATCCTTCGACGCTGACGAGTAATTAGTTTTCAAACTATGAATAAATTTACACAGTAATTAGAAGTCCTAGTTTCCCATTGGATTACACTTTTGCTGCATTGATGTCAATATGGAATTCAATAAATCTAAGACTATATTTATAAAATATACAGATGACAATGGCCAATAAACATACATTAAAACACAGTGGAAATCAAAAAAGCTATATAATTTATGTATATGTCAGTGCGACTTAGGTAGAATGAAAAATTGACAGCCAGATGAAACAATATTCCAGAAAGCAGATAACTTGGTTTAAGGCTGTCACTATTGTTCAAATATACAAAGATCAATTTGGACAATAACAAAAGATCAAATAACAAATGATAAATGACATTTTTGTTCTATTAATAGTATGTTACCAGTACCAGAGTAAGTCTGTGCCAGAGTTGTCATATTGGTAATTTCGTTACCAACAATTTAGTTATTTTGAAATGATGCTGCCCATATAAATTAGGTTGTTATATTTTTGCCAATTAGATGATGTATCTTTTTCTGCTTGTCCTTGTTTAAGCTGATGAAAATATATACAAGTGGTGGCCCGTGAGTACGTATTGTTATTGTTGGTACTCTTGCAATAGTTTATATCCTGCTACCAAACACAACAAAGAAACTTAACTTCGCTTATCTAATACGTGGAGTTGTAGAATTAAAACTTTTAATCACATTTCACTGAATTCAAGGTCTATTTGTGTTGTTTTTCGTAGCTTATGCACACCTTACGTAGGAGTTTGGTATTTTTTTCATTTGTCACCAAAATTTCATAAACAGTTTCAGCTATATATCACCCATTTCCTCTCTGAAAATCGTTTCCTAGATAATTATAATCCAAATGACTCATTTCAAATCATCCTTTGAAAATTCAATTACACACTTTTTGTTGTACAAAACGCTTGACGCAATTTGATTTTTTCCACAATTTGTATTGGCTTGATTGTCTTGATTCTTGATTAGGAACAAACGTCAGAGCATTGGGGACATTCCCATGTAGGCTCTGCTTGCCTTTCCGTCAGCCATCAAAGAGTGTATAAGCTCGATGTCCCAGTCAATTTCTGATTACGCGTTCTTATGATCTTTCTGGAGAGGGAGCACTTTCTCCCATCGCATCTAGTCACTGTCATTTCTACCATTTTCTGAATATGTACATTGTCACGTTCGACTTCCTCCTCGTCTTTTGGTAGGTTATACATGACTGCTCTAATCAATTCAATCATGTCTCTTCGTATCTCGGTGCCATTCAACAAGACTTTACCAGCCAACACATCGGCTCTTTCATTTCCCCAGACCAAAGCATGACCTTTACAGCAGATCCATTTAATGCTATGCGCGTTTTGAGAATTGTGACCCATTCAGTTCTGATCATACACTTTCCTATCTTGCGCAGCATACTTTGAGAGTCCGATAGAAACACTGAGTCTGTTGGTGGTTGCGTCGCCAGCCAAGTGAGAGCTGCTGTCACTGCTTCTATTTCCATTCTCATACTCGATGTTACAGTGGGGTACGCAGCTGAATTTTCAGCTAATTTCTTGCCATTTTGGTTGGTAACCAAACCCCAACCACACCTATTTGTTTCTTGTGTTACTGAGTCGTCTGTGTAAATTATCGATCGTATCGTGTGGCTTCGAGTGCTGCAGTATGAGTTCTTGGATCATAGCATCTGCTCTGTTAGCAGCCCATTCACGGTACTCTCTTCCCATCCTTATCACAACTGTTGTCAATAACTTTCTCTCTTTATCAAATGTTACCCATTCACAGCCTCTTCACACTTCCCCTAGCTCACAAACTCTGAGTAGGGTAGGCCTATATTCTGCTTCTGCCATACAGAACATTCCTCACATGATACATGATGTTTTGTCTAGATATTAGTGTAAGAGGTGATGATCATTATTGGCGACCTTGAAATATTCTTTAACATGAGCTATTTTATGTCTTGATTGATGCTCGGTAGGTCTAGGAGAAACCTCATGGTCACGATAGGTGTCTCTCTTGTGCATCCTAAAACAGCTCTCATAGCCCCGTTTTGAATACTCTCCAATCTATCGACCTGTGTTTGCGACAGTGTCAGTAAGCCTAAACCATAGTCCAACACAGATAATACACAACTCCGACGCACTCCCTTTTTTGTGTCTGTTACGCGTCTGTAACATCATCTGATGTTCTTACACACATTGGCAGTTTTTATACAAAACTTGTATACTTTCTAATAATTGTCGTTTGATACAATACATTTCTAGAGTTTCCCATAGTAAGTCTCTGTTGACTCTATCAAACGCCTTCTCTTGATCTATAAATATTGCGTTTAGTTCGTTGTTGTATTCTATTGCTCTCTCACTCATTTGTCATAGCTTGAACAATGCGTCTATGCAGCTAACCCCTTTTCTGAAGCAAAATTGAGAGGGGCTCAATTGTGGATCGACGATGTATCTTGCACGTTGTTCTATTAACGGTCTAAGTACTGAATAATATAAATAGTGTAGGGTCTATAGTACTGAATAATATCAGTGTTGTAGGGCCTATAGTACTGAATAATATCAGGATTGTAGGGCCTATAGTACTAAATAATATCATGATTGTAGGGCCTATAGTACTAAATAATATCATGATTGTAGGGCCTATAGTACTAAATAATATCAGGATTGTAGGGCCTATAGTACGTACTCAATAATATCACTGTTTTAGGATCTATAGTACTGAATAATATCAGTGTTGTAGGGTCTATAGTACTGAATAATGTCAATGCTGTAGGGACTATAGTACTGAATAACATAAGTATTGTAGGGCATACAGTACTGAATAATATCAGGGTTGTAAGGCCTATATTATTGAATAATTCTGATATCAGTGTTCTCTAGACTAAGAATTCTAAATTCAATATTCTCTAGCACTAACGAATTCTAATATCATTGTACTCTAGCACTAACGAATTCTAATATTATTGTACTCTAGCACTAACGAATTCTAATATCAATGTTCTCTAACACTAACGTGTTATAATATAAGTGTTATGTAGCACTAAAGCACTAATATCAATGATACATTGTACACATGACATTTTAACAAAGCGACACACCTTGCGTAAATTGAACCCCCACCACTTACGCTGTGTTATCAACACAAGGGGAACATGCACTGTGGGTTAATTTAACAGATACACAGAAGAAGACTAAAAAAAAAGAAACATGAATACTTACTTTGTGAAGTTGCACTAGCTCGCTGACCTGATACCGCCGTTAAAAACAGAAAAAGTAGTGTTAATCCCATCTTTTGATATAGTCCAGAAATGTTTTCAAAGTGTTAGTAGTACACGTTTGCAAGAAATTAAGTCCCTAGCCAGCATGTATCTATTCTGTGTCTCTGAATACACAGGAATAGAGTTCAGAAATGACTCAGATGTGAATCCAACACAATTACATTATAGTGAACTGGTGGTCCTCTCTACTCAATACAAGACACGTTATAATTAACAACGAAAAACTATCACACAGTAGAGTGTTTTGCTTCAATATCTAGTGTATACCGTTTAATTACCTAGTTTCAACATACACAATATGTAAGCAATCTTTCTAATTTGTGATCATATATGTTAGTTTCCTATTCAATGAAGCAAGCAATTTTGGAACCGGGTTTTCTAATTTAAGAGTTTTTCTTAAATGACGCCGGATTTAGCAAGATTTCCTTCATTGACACTTTTAAAAGTCTGAAATGAAATAACTCAGCTGAAGACGGATGTGGAGGGCCATTGAAAGAAATAAAACGGCGACACAACGCATTTCCATTCTATGGTCTACATCCTGCTAAAACCTAGTAAACTGATCCTGTTACAAGAGAAATCCAACGGGAGTTTGAGAATGAACGATTAGGAAGAAGAAAATGATAACTGCACTAATTGGTGCTGATTGCCACCTTTTTATAAAAATGTAATTGTCGAAAGCTCTTCTATACTCTATGTCTAAACAGTAACAAAACCAGTGCAGAAGAAATGAACATTGAAGGAACTGTTTCAATGAGTATACAAAACAGGGCAGCAACACAATAAAATATGCATATTTACAAATAGTACAAGAGAGTATTCAAGAACACTTGAAACAGATACTTGTGAACAGACACTTAGTCATCAATGACGTGAGTAGGATTTGTACTGGATACTTTATGATTCTCTACGCATAGCAGAAAGGCTCTAAATAAAACCATCTAGTATTATTAGTATTATTATTATTATTATTATTGTTATTACTATTATTATTATTATTACTACTACTACTACTACTACTACTACTAATACTACTACTACTACTACTACCGTTACACTTCCCCCCATCGAGACCAGTTCCTTACGAGGAGATTGGACTTAGTCAAGTCAGCAGAGGCTGGAAACTAAGCATGGTCGAATAATATATCTAACAGGACCACAATCTTATCCAATTTGTTTATGTGCAAGTAACCCGTCAGAGAGGCTCACCAGTAACCATGGTGATATCCACTAAGATAACATGTCCAGATTATTACTATAAATAATTAATTAATAACATAATTGGTATTACTATTACTATTATGATTATTATTGCTATTATTATTATTATTATTTTTGTGATGCCATTCAAAAGTGCTCACAAGACCTAGATTATTGACGCCATTATACTCGGCTTTCCTCATACGTGCGAATGTCATCTCAACAGAGAAGCATAACGGCTGCAGAAAGTAGCATTCCTCATAACAGTTATCTCTGTAGCTTAAAGGGTTACGTGATCCCTGGAACATATGGTTATGATGGTAGTTTTGATGGTGATGATAATGGTAGTTACTATTGTGATGATGATAATGGTAGCGGTTATTGTGATGATTATAATTGTAGTGGTTGTTATGATGATGATATAATATTAATGGTAGTGGTTGCTATGGTGCTGATGGTGATAATGGTGGTGGTTGTTATGATGGTTGTTACGGTGATGATGATAGTGATTGTTATGATGGTTGTTACGGTGATGATGATAGTGATTGTTATGATGGTTACGATGGTTTTGTGGTTGGTATGATGATGATGTTGATAATGATGATGATGATGATAATGATGATGATAATGATGATGATGATATGATGATGATGATGACAATGATGATGATGACAATGATGATGATAATGATGATGATAATGATGATGATGATAATGATGATGATGATAATGGTAGTGGTTGCTGTGGTGCTGATGATGATGGTGATTGTTAGGTTTATTATTTTGATTTGGTGGTTGTTATAATGATGATTATATTAACGGTAGTGGTTGTTATGACGATGATGGCACTTTCATGTTGGGTTATGTTTCTGGAGCTTGTTTTCAAACCCATAGGGCTGATCCAGAAAAGTAGAGTTTGGGACCATGAACACCATTTTCTAACTGGGATGATGCTGCTTTGACTAGACTCTTCCCAGACTTCCATCTATGGGGACTGAACCTGAAGTGTGCTTCATCACTCTCCATTCCCCGCCACCAACCGTCTGCCAGTACACAAAACGTATGCCATGTCTGCCACATTTGGAAAGACATATGGGATCGTCCTGTTCTGAATTGGATGGTTTCACCTGACGATGTCCCTTCCTCCAGTTGGTTTCTGTCACTTCGACATGCAACATCAAATCAATGAGATCTTGACAGACCGGGTCATAGAAATCAGGTTCTATGACGTAGTGAAATGCCACAGTTAGACGGTCTTCAACTCCAGGGGATGGGAGATGATTGACAACCGGACATTACGACATACAAATATATAGCTGTAAAAATAGAATGCTGTTATATTCATGAAAAACGCCTCACTATAAAACTATATTGTTATGTCCATGATAATATGATGGCTATACTGTTATGATGATGGCTGTGGTTGTTATGATGATGGTGGTTGTTGTTATGATGATGATGATGGTGGTTGTTGTTATGATGATGGTGGTGGTTGTTATGATGATGGCGTTGGTTGTTATGATGATGGTGGTTGTTGTTATGATGATGATGATGGTGGTTGTTGTTATGATCATAATGATGATGACGGTGGTTGCTATGATAACGATGGTGGTTGTTGTTATGATGATGATGGTTGTTTTTATGATAATGATCATGGTGGTTTTTATGATCATGGTAATGATGGTATTTGTTGTTGCTATTATGATGATGATGTTGGTTGTAGTTATGATGATGATGATGCTAGTTGTTGTTATTGTTATGATGATGGTGATGGTGGTTGTTATTGTTATCATGATGGTGGTTGTTATGATGATGATGATGATGCTTGTTGTGAGGATGGTAATTGTCAGCTGATCATACCTGATTATGGTTACTAAGCAAATAGGTTAATTTAAAAATAATAATTCTTGATTCTTGATTAGAAACTAGCCTCACAGCACGTGGGGCATTCCCATAAGTGCTCCGCCCTCTGTTCCAGCAGCCATCCGACTCGATGGTGTTTCAAGTCTAATGCCGCTGAAACAGACGTCGACATCAGGGCACAACTCTGGCCCTTGCGACAGGTTTATTTGTTGTTCCGCCCACCCACGCCGTGCCAGTAACTAGTTCAAGCACAACATCGGCCTGTCGGAACAACATGGTAACTGTTATCGAAGGTTACGACTACGTTAAAAATAATATATCACCATTTAAGTAGTCATCATTATCAAGTGCTGTTCCGGTTGGCGCAGGTCATCATGAATCTCCAAAATTTCTCTAATATCTTGTAGCAGGATCATTGTTTGATTATTTACCATGCCATGATGTTACAATATATATTTTCTCACACTTTCGTCCTCAATTTCTCTTGTCATCAATCGTGCCTGTTGTAACTATCTTCTTCAGGCTTCTCTGCCTCGTTACCAGGCTACAAAGATTTTTTTCTGATAAAAAAAGTAAACCCTTACGTGTCTCATTTCGGTACCTGCTCCTAGATTTTATAATTTACTTTAACACTCTCAACATTCTTTTATAGAGCAATTTCTATATGATCTGTAATCTTCCACTCTCCAGTTTATGTAGTGTCCAATATTCGCCTCCATATATTTGAATCGGTGCTATGTGACACTGCATAATTTTCTTCCTATCCTCTATTGACAGAGACACAATAAACAGTACGTTATTCATTCTCTAAATATTCTCTATTGACAGAGACACAATAAACTATACGTTATTCATTCTCTAAATATCTTCTATTGACAGAGACACAATAAACTGTACGTTATTCATTCTCTAAATATTCTCTATTGACAGAGACACAATAAACAGTACGTTATTCATTCTCTAAATATTATCTATTGACAGAGACACAATAAACAGTATGCCATTGATTCTCTGAAATGCTGTCGTTGAGTTGATTGTTGATTATAAACGATAATCACTGTACATGAACATTCCATTAAGTGACCTGCTTGCCATTTCGTCAGTTATACGCATATACGTTCTGAGTCCCAGTCAGTCGCTGGTTGTGAGGTCTTTTGATTTTTTCTGAGAAAACATACTTTCTTTCCTCTCCCTCAGTCAATTCCATTTCGATCATTTTCTGTAAATGTATATTGTCACTTTCAGCATCCTCATCGTCGTTTTATAGTGTATCCGTGAGTACTGTAAAATGCAGCTGTTGTGAGTTCATTACAGTGGATGGCAAAAATGGATGAGAAGAGACAGACACACTGAGTAGTGTCTTTGACGGTCGTACTTTAATTCTTATCTGTGTTGTACATCCTCATATGTTGTTGTAGCTATTATCAAATAATTACGCAAGCAACAAATGAAATACTCCAGACGTATTTTTCTAATTAACACAATAATAGTAATATTTCTGAAAAACTGTAAATAATTATATATTATTATCATATATACTCTTCTGGTCGTATGAATGTTATCCGTCTAGCCATTATTATTTGAACGTGGACAGTGCCGTTTCTTACTTGCTGTGTGTTATGTTGTATTCTGGTAAAGATCTTTTAGTCGAAACGTGAATGTATGTGTGTGTTATTAAGCGTGTTACTAGTGATAAAAACGATTCGTTTCCCTGTTGCAAGTTTCACATGTTCTAAGTAAAAGCAGAATTCACATACTGCATTGTTACATATCTCTTCACATACCGTTGATTGTCGCTGTTAAAACGAATGTACACTATAGGATAGGATTACATTACTTGCATGTCAGAGGTTTGAAACTAAACAGAACTATTGAAATGTTGATGTACGAGGCGTGTTCAAATGAAAACGGGACTTGTGGATTTATTTAAAAAGTATCATACGCAATTTAATATTTTCAACGGAATTGAACAAAGCAACCACTTGTGAATAAGAATGCACCTGGGTTCATCAGAAAAAATCTCCGTATGCATTTAGGCAAGCATCCCACTGTTTAGGTAGACGTCGAATGCCGTCCGAGAAAAAGTTGCGTGGCTGTTCTCTGAACCATGTGGTCACCGCTGTCTTCACGTCTGCGTCGCTGTTGAAACGCTGTCCCTTTAGTGCTTTCTTCAACGGTCCGAACAAATGGAAATCACACGGGGATAAATCGGGACTATAGGCTGGGTGATGAAGAACTTCCCAATTCTTCTTTGCCAATGTTTCCTGCACAATTTTTGCGACGTGCGGACGAGCGTTGTCGTGGAGAAGAATCACACCTTGAGAAAGTCTGCCTGGTCGCTTAGCCTTGATGGCCTTATGCAGCTTGTCTAAAGTGTCTTTATAATGGGCGGCATTGATGTTGACACGTCGCAAAAATTGTGCAGGAAACATTGGCAAAGAAGAATTGGGAAGTTCTTCATCACCCAGCCTATAGTCCCGATTTATCCCCGTGTGATTTCCATCTGTTCGGACCGTTGAAGAAAGCACTAAAGGGACAGCGTTTCAACAGCGACGCAGACGTGAAGACAGCGGTGACCACATGGTTCAGAGAATAGCCACGCAACTTTTTCTCGGACGGCATTCGACGTCTACCTAAACAGTGGGATGCTTGCCTAAATGCATACGGATATTTTTTCTGATGAACCCAGGTGCATTCTTATTCACAAGTGGTTGCTTTGTTCAATTCCGTTGAAAATATTAAATTGCGTATGATACTTTTTAAATAAATCCACAAGTCCCGTTTTCATTTGAACACGCCTCGTAGTTAGGAAAGGGGGGGGGGCGGAAATCTCTCTCTCTTGAGTGATGATGTGTAAGTCACTGGTAGAGTTAATGTTTCATATTATTGGCCTACAGCTATGAAAACATATTTCAAAGTTTGGTATGTCTGGGCGTGTGCCTGTGCGTGTGTGTGTCTGTTATTTCAATCTGGTGACTGTGAACAAGTAAACAGTAATAGAGTTTTGAATTAATGATGAGGGAAAGTTGTCATCGCATTACTCTGAAACAGTTCTCGAATTGCCTGTCTTTAACGGTGTTCACGATTTATGTTATACATTTTCTCGTTCTATTTTTTCAGTCTGTTGTCTATGTTTAGTAATTATAATATCTTGTCTGTGATAGCCAATGAAAGAGAATAATTTATATGATAAGGTTAATTTATTTAACGTTTGTTCTCAAAATACTATAGCATCTCTCTTGCATCAGGAAACTGACTCACTAGGTCTTCATTAGAATGTAGTCCAGAGAACAGACATTCGTTGTGTCGCCATTATATTTACTTCAAAACACATCTGACTCTGGTTTTGGTAATTAATACATTCAGAGTATTTACCACCTCCACTGAACAATGGATACCTGTAACCAATCGATAGCAGGGCAGCCATAAGACATAATTGGTAGCCGTATTGTTATGGTTATGATGAGTAAATATATTTCCACCCGGGCAAACTCATAGGAGCGCAGTCTCCCCCAGCAAATGACAATGGTGTGTATGCTGATGGTTCCCATGAACTGCTGATTAAACATTATTCTCATTCCTCTCGGATTAGACTCATATGTGTTAAGTCTCTTTCAGAAGATTCGAAAAATATTCATGCTAATGGTTCCTATGGCTTGCTGCTTTAACAAACGCATAATTGTCTATCGTAGTCCACTTTTACTAGTACCACATTTAACAAACACCTCTGTCCAATCTCATCTCACTTCAGGGAGTGAGCAAAACACAACCCAGGTGCCGAATCCGGAATGTCAAGTCGTTTTACTGACCCATCAGGTTCATTTTAAGTACAATTTAGTATCCTGAGCTCAGAACACAGGGCTACCAATAGGGACCTCAGTTGACTAAGAAAGTTCGTTCGCTTCATCCAACTAGAAAAATTCTCAATCAGGCAGGCTCAAATATACCCATCTCAGGCCTCGATATTTCGTCCATTCAGTAGGTGCCCATGAAGAAGTGTTCATGATTACGTGACACGAGAAACAAGCGCGTCACGTCATAGATAGCACAGACTGATACGATAATTGGACATTTCATCAATCCGACCTTATCAACGGAAGCATAATGGCGCCTGAATGATGAAATCATTGCTCATTTTCATGACATAATAATTACTAAATGCACAGAACGTAGAGATTGAGTAAACGAAAAAGCAAACCACGAAATTGTTCAACCATTACAAACAAACATCTCAATGATGATAGAATACGGGTGAAATACGTGTTTCCCACATTTATTCCCTATATAAAGTGGTGGAATTTTACTTCCAGCTTTAGATTTATGTTTTTATGGCATTCTCTTGATGGAGAAACTTTCCAGTGCTTTTTCAAATTCTAGGTGAATGTTTTACTCATTGCGGATGTAATGTGCAAGCTCGTGCAATATCCTGAGTGATAACCGAAAATGAAATACAGTTACAAAAAATGATAGATGTAGTTGCAACAGACACAAAACAAAAGGCTCAAAAACAACAAAGTCTCAGTAAAATAAAAACTAAAATTAAGGTAACAACAAAATGAAATATCAAAGTAGATAAGACTAGTCTGAAGCAAATGGACATTCTGAAATATATGGATACCTTGATAACAGCAGGTGTAAGATGTAACAAGAAGTTAAATATAAATCAGCCAATGCAAATTCAGCAATCACTTATACAAGTGCGTTGCTGATTCGAAAACTGAGCCAAGAATATTACCATTCCATTTTAACTGCATATCGCATGGGAAAACTAAGGTGATCTATTACTCAGGGATAACAAATCTCGTTTTACTCGATCATTGTTACTCCAAATGCTTTCTTTGGCTAACAGTAACCGCATAATTTTCAATTCGTATTTATTATTTATTTTGTATTGATGATACTAATTGATTTCAGCTGTTTTATATTATTATTTTTTAAGGCCCTACCATGTAGAAGCCGTCCTTGTTTAAAATAACTTTTACATATTCAAACTCATGTAAATATCTAAATATGAATTTACTGTAACAATGTATTATATATCCATGTTATTGACAATTAAATATTATCTTCAGTTTCCGAGAAAGATCAGTGATTCTGTGTCCAATTGCTAGTTCCTTATAAACTTCATTTTCAGCGGGTTTACACTTTATTAGCACTCACTTGTTGAGAATTTTACAATTAGTGTTTATGAAAGTGATGAGCTGTTAGTGGGTGTCAGCTAGCGTGTTGAAAATGATGTTAAGATGACTTTGACCCATGTTTCTCTACCTGATCTATATTATCTATCAAAAAAGGGTCATGGCAGTGTCACGATGAAGGAAAAACATTAAACAATTATATTAGCCACTGATTTGTATGTGGTGGTCCAAGAAAAGTGTTTGTAAGAGACTTTCGAAAACAATAACAATTTTCGTGTTTACAAATGACAAGCACGTAGGCCAGTGCAAAAATTACAGGTGAACAACGATGTTTTCAAATTGCTGTCGTGGTGGATTTTGTTTATGGTGGACTAACAAAGACGAGAATAGTATATTCGTGACAGATCTAGTCTGGAGCTTGCAGATGAACTTTTATAAATTTTTTTGTCTTTACACCTTTCCACCTCTTCCTTCAGACCTGATTCAGACACGTTGATGTCTTTACTTAATGATGTACTTTCATCCAACAAATCGTACTAAGATTTTATTCTATCATTTGGTTTCGATCAAGAAATATTTCTAAATTTTACAAATATATAAATAAAATGAAAAATATTCGCTGAATGATCCCTTAGTTGAGGTTTTCACTTGTTATGCTGCCTTGAAATTGCAACAAGAGATCACTTCCGGTCCAGTTCCTCATCAATTTTACAGTCCTGTGGAATTATCGGGATCATCGTCTCTAGAATGTTGGCAAAATTGTTCGCCTTGTGCATAACAGGTTCGAATCCGACTTGTGTCGTCGTGTTTGCAAAATGAATTTTTTTCTGAGATCCCTGGGAATTATTCCTTGAATTTAGCGAATTACCTGCTATAAGTGAATGCTCACAGCAGGTAGCATGCTTCTTCATTGAAAGGAACGAAGTACATATTTGAAACCCGAGTATAATTAAGTCTATCCTCTACGCGTTTTACTCCTGTCATCGTTGAAAAGTGACGCTATTTAATTTACGCCGTGATTTTCATTGGTTGTCAACAACAACCAATGCAAATATAGAAAGTGACCAATGAAAACACGGGAAAGCAATACCATCACTTTTTAAATATATTTTCAGAGTCCACAAGGCAGTGTAATAGACGAAGGACTCGTCTCCGGTTTTCACTAGCTCACACTACCTCACCATTTCTCTAACACGTCATTAGTTTACATCAGCAACAAGGAACTCGTGTAATACATTACACCTCAGCCTTCCCTAGCAGATGACAAATGATTTGCATACATGCTTTCCGTGGCTCGCTGGTTAGGTCGTTTCTCATCCTGTCACGCAGATGTCCATTTCTACTTGTAGCATATTTAGCACAGGATTTCCCAAATTTCAGCTTAGGGGTGTTTGGATCGTGGTATCCGCGACCTGCAGGCACGCTTGAAGCAGCTTCAACACATCTGCCTTATCCTTTCTCATTAACCCTTGAACTACCAGTACTTGCCCCCACCCCTTTATTTAATTAATAACATATTTGAATTCACTGTCTTTTTATATCAATGTATTAATCATTAAAATACATTTAGATAAATGAAGGCTTAGATATTGCACTTGCATACATGACCACATCATAGAATCTTGGAAGTTACAAGGTGCTGCGGTAATAAACGATAGTCATAAAGCTATTACTAGTACAATACACATCTCTACATTTTCTGTCATTCTCGTTGGGGCAAAGATAACAGCGACTTAGTTTTCAGGTCCACAAGAATTCTTTGTCAGTTTTGTTGGAAGGTTCCCATGTTTAAATGGTTGGACCATATAGATAAGTTCTTCTGCAGGTTGAATAAAAAATAAATCGGCATTTATATGACTTGTCATTGTTCCATTCAGGGTTGATGTGCATTCACATGACACATAAACTCACGCGGACGTTTTTAACATATTGTAGAATATAACTGCATGGAATCTGATTTTCTTGCGTTTGACTGAATAACATCGCAAAATTGTATCTGGTGTGTTCACTCCATCACTTCATGTGATTGTAGTCATGGATTAGGAATAGATTTTTCTATTCAGAACTTGATTCACATTCGACTGATTATGCGTTGTAATAAGAAGCGCCTCGATTCACATCTTTGATCGTGCGGTGTACTAAGACGTACCTCGATTCATACTTGACTGATAATGATTTGTACTAAGTATCTTGATAAATATCTGACTGATCATCTGGTTTATTAAAAGGTACATTGATTTACATCTGATTGATGATCCGGTTCAATAAAAAAAAATAACGTGATTCACTTCTGACTGATAATCCGGTTCAATAAGAAGTACATTGATTCACTTCTGACTGATAATCCGGTTCAATAAGAATTACCTTTATTCATATCTGACTGATCATCCGGTTCAATAAGAAGTACATTGATTCACATCTGACTGATAATCCGGTTCAATAAGAAGTACATTGATTCACTTCTGACTGATAATCCGGTTCAATAAGAAGTACATTGATTAACTTCTGATTGATTATCCGGTTTAATAAGAAGTACCTTGATTCCCTTCTGACTGTTCATCCGGTTTAATAAGAAGTACCTTAATTCACATCTGACTGATCATGTGTTGTACAAATCATGTGTACAAATTCTTTTCTTGTCTGTGGACAATAAGAAATCAGTTCTGCATCATTGGCGAAAGCAAATTTTATGAAAAATTGAAGACGTTCTTATACTGAAATTAGCTCTTTTGGAAGTTCAGCTTTGATGTTTCCTATTGTTCCTAAGATTGTATTCTTCACCATTTGACCTGTTGCTTGATATTTACTTGTAAATTATCTTCAAATATTTCAACATGTCCGGTACAACTCTTTCTCCTTAATTTTTCTTGTGGTGGTTGCCAATGTTCTCTACTGGTGTAAGTTTTCATGAATTGAAAACGTGAAATATCACTGTCATAACCCCCATCGAGACCAGCACCGTGCAGAGGTGATGGGGCTTAGTTCAGCCATCAGGGGCTGGAAACTAAGACTGGTCGGGCAGTCCCATTCGAGCAGGACCATAGTCCTGCCCAAGTAAGCAGAGTGCTGAAGACGGAGGCATCCAGCCATAAGGCGCACAGATAATCAGGATGCCACGCACAAAACACAATGGAAACACTGGAATCAAAGCTCTATGGGACACTGTATGAACTACAAAAGACAGTGAGTTTTATTAAGGAGACAGAATTACAGATATAGACATGTTTCAAGTGAACGAAAGAAGAAGAAGAACTGTCATAACAGTAGCACAAAATGTGTTTGCCATATTTACCAGATTTTTGTGAGAATTTGTTGCTTAAAATGGCATCTTCCTCTAAAATTAAATAATTATTCATCACATGTTAGATTGCAAGACACAACATTGAAGTAATGTTAATTAGTCGCCCAAATTGTTGAATACTTATTTTATTACTGAAATTTACAGCACAGTAAATTATCATAAAATTGGTCACATCATGTTTTATATATGTAGTAAAGTCCCTAAGGTGAACAATAATGAATGGTGCTACGTCCGTTGCACAAGCAAGTTTGTCAAGGGTATCTATCGATGAAGCAAAAGAATTCTTCAACAATGCAAAATACTTATTTTCTGTTTCAATTGTTCTTGCTTAATTTTACAATCCCCAACACAGTGGACATATGCAAGAAGCAATGATTCATTTCCACGAAGGATAGACTCATCCACTAGCAAGTTGCATGTTCATATTTTGCAATTTGAAATAAAGTTTGAGTTCATTACCGGATATTGTGTACACACACATTCCAACTTTTTAATATTAGGCTTGATTTCATAGCAACATTTAACACTTTAGTTCAAGCAACATTTAAAAAAAAGTAAAGTAACCCATGAAATTTATTAATGTCGCAGGGTGTGAGATGTTAGTGATCTCACATTTCAGAGGCTCTGCAAATGAGGGCGGTAGCCATCTCCTCTCCCTCGCAGTCTTTACTTCCCAGATTAATCCTGTCCCATTTTTTAAGGCTGGGTCGACCCTGGAGCCTTACATACAGCATTACGAGGAGATAAAAAAAATACACGAATAGTCTACTACCAATCATTCTATCTTCACGCGCAACGCACTGAGAGCCTCCCCCTTCCCAAAGGCTCATCCAGGGAGGAGAAGAGGGGTCTCACAGTACATTGCGCGATGATCGATGGCTGCTACGTTTAATGTGTCTTTTTTTGCGAAAGTTCGTTTCGTTAAATAATGTGTGGTTTGTTTCGCTAAAAGCGTGGACACATTTTCCAGTAAAGTACCAAAGTTAGTTTTCCACATTGTTAGCAGTCTCATCAATAATTCTCTGGACTGTGATATTGCCGAGAGTAAAACGGCTTAAAACAGTAACGTGATTGATGCACTACTGCTCTTAAAACGTTCTAAATGCCAGGAATGATCAATTCATCTGAAATTGTATGAGTGTACCAGATTTTGCTGTAAGAAAAGCTATGTTATATAACTCGGGAACACTCTCGTCGATATATTTTAATGTAAAGACAAGAATATTTCGCAAGAGTCATCTGTTATTTTCACTTAATCCCCGAATATACATCACATTTTTTTGTTAGATTTATTAGTGTAAACCTTCTCAAAAATGGTAATTTAATCTCGATTGCTTTATATCACTATTGCAAAATGATTTTTCAAATATCAAGCAGAATGGCAATAATTGTTTATCAAAAGAACTAATGAATCAATGTTTACGAAACTCAGCACTGTACTGACAACAGGAACTTTTCTATTTTACAGTTTCTTCTGCCGTAGTACATGACATTAAATGTTCAAACAACAGTATGAGGTAAGAAAACTCTCAGGACAGTCAGGTTCAATAATGCAAAAACGTACTCACAATTTAAATATTTTCCAAAGAAAAGCAATAAAAAAGAAATATTGAAGGCAAAAACAATTTATCCTGTTGGCGCCATATTTAAATTGCTAGAGGGAATTGATGATAAATATGACACATATGCCTTGTTATTGTTCGGTCCGTCAAGTCGAAAGGCGCAGGAAGCGTAGCTAAGCTGTAAACCTTGAGAAAACGCATTCTGTTCAGTGTACTACATTATGCCAATCTGCAGCAGTTTGAGTAAGAACACAGAAGAAGATGAAGAAACAGACAAATCCACACCCAAAATGTACTTAGTCGTCTTTTACAACATGCATGACGGGCCTCAATTGTGTCATTCTTTTCTTCCTCGTGGGACCACAGGAATACGCCATTCATGTACACCATACCGTCTTCTATATGAGTCCTACTGGCTACTTGGAAATCGAGATTACTTTATGAACCATTTGACTATAATTGGGATTTTCTTGGTTACTCTGATTATAATTTGTGTTACAGCCAATGAAAATGAAGCGAACAGTTAAGTGAGTCATTTTAGAAGACCTTACTTCTCATCAGGCAATAGGTCTTAAAACATATACTCGGTCATGATATATATACACATACACACGATCCTGAACAGAAACAGAAAGTGCGTTTTAACCAAAGTTTCCGTTATAAGAATTTCCTGTCAACAAGTGGCATTACTTTGTGTGTCAACATCGGGCGAGACAATACTCTTAGAAGGCCAACAATGTAAACACTTGTTACTCACTGAGATAACAGTATTAAAGTACTTTTATTTTGTGTGAAATGATTGTGGGTAATGATATGAACGAGCTACCCTGTCTCTTATGTTTTCTCTGCATACATTCTTACACTCCTGCATATGAGCAGGATGTAGCCATATGAGTGGAATGTTGCATGTTGTAGTTCAGGGGTCGGCAACCTATGGCACGCGTGCCAGGCACGCCAAGCAATTTCAAATGGCACGCAGACTCTTCACATTTCCTGCATAAAGTGGATTATAAAGCGATTAGCGGGGTTTCCTCGCTCATTTTGGCACTTGGGCGTAGCAGGGTACCAGCCACCAGGGCCGGTTTTAGGCCATTGCAACCTATGCGGCCGCATTGGGCCCCGCACGTCATAGGCCCATAAATTCATGTTAGAATTTATTTTATCCTCTTCCCTACCCAGACTAGGCCCCGCGCAATCCGTTTCGCATTGGGCCCCTCAATTATTAGGGCCGGCCCTGCCAGCCACAGACTTATCCAGATTAAGTATGTTGTTGATATTGAGCAACTGGCCAAGTTCATGCAAGGGCAAGGCTTCCATTAATAATAAAACAGTTTTAAAAAATCTTTCTAGAAACTCTATTTCTTTTAATATTGTTTACAACTTTACATATTATTGAATATCACTATATATATTACCCGCCGAAGACGGATGTGTCTGGCCATTTGCGCAAATAAAAAGGCGACACAACGCATTTCCATTCTCTGGACTACATCCTGCTAGAAATCTAGTATGACAATGGTCTTGCTACAAGGGAGATCCAGCAGGAGTTTGAGAATGAATGATGAAGAAGAACTATATATTAATTAGTTAAAATATAAAAAAATAAAATATATGGTAAAATAAGAATATTGACCTCGACTTGTACAAAATGAGATGTGATGTTGGACCTCTGAATAATTTGAAACCTTAAGTTGGCACACAGTTAGCAAAAGGTTGCCAACCCCTGTTGTAGTTTACCGTGTGACAGCGACATATGTGCTTTTTTTAAATATATCAGAATAACGTTTTTGGGTTGTCTTTATTTTCCGTATAATGGGATTACTAACTGCACATTGAATACAACTTTTACGTCTATACCTGGTAAAAGTTTTACTATTCTGTACACTCCTTATGGCCAGCAGATTCTAGTATTCTATAAATGCGAAATACTTTTTTAAATACGAAATAATAAGTCTCATTCGATTATATTGCGGTTTACGAGAAAAACTGTCTTCTGTCGGTATTTTTCTGTAACAAGTGACACTGTAGGTTCATGTACTTAGTAGCATACCCACAAACTCTATTTTTAACATTTTTTGTGTTTCCGTTCCATAAGATTGTGTCGAGGTGGAGAGCTTAGATTTCTAAACAGTTCTAACGTGTATAGCAGCAATTTCTTCTCACTCGAGTTGCCCTCATATAGAATATATATATAATCCCTACTATCAACAGAACATCTCGTTGCCTGTTCAGAGCAATGTATGTGCCATTCTGCAGATGGATCAACAATAGTGTCGTCACTTGGGTGGGTGTCACCCACTCACTTCATGGTGTCACCCCCTCACACTGCCCCCCCCATCCTTTGAAAATCTTTTTTACACAGAAAAATGACAGCATTACAACTACATGTTATCCATTATAATATCATTACTGAACAACATCCATCAATTATTGGGTAATTACTAACAGCATTCTTGATTCTTGATTAGAAACTGGTTTCAAAGCATGTGGGGCATTCCCATAAGTGCTTCGACCTCCGTTCCAGCAGCCATCCCAGTGTATGTAGACTCAGAGTCCCAGTCAGGTCTTGATTGTGTGATCTTCGGAACTTCAGTATAAATCGTATATTATACCGACCTTCATTAGACAGGCCTTTGAACAAATAATTTTCGTCGAAGAAAACACTGCACAAGACAACAGCAATCTCCATCCATATAGCATCCCGCTCCCCGGCAAGTGGTATATTCAGAATATTGTTAACAGCATGAGCTTGTGATCCGCCATTTTGACTGATTACGGACTTTACCTCAGTTGTATATCTGACAAATTTCGTTTTTCGTTTGTCGATGATCCCCTTCCTTATTAAACTCTTTAGTTCAAGCACAACGTCGGCATGTCAGACAACATGGTAACTGTTACTGATGGTTACGACTACGGGATCCTCAGGAAAAAACGCAATTACAAGCGCATCAGAGTAACTGTGACCACTCATGATGTCATCTTTAACCGGAAACCCGCACAAGACACTAACGTAGGACCTACTTACTAATATGTGATCGTAAACGTGATATATTGTGTGATTTTTTCTCTCTTTAAATTGTTGTCATAAAAATTGTTGAAAAATTCAAATTTGCTGGATCGCATGTCACGACTTATAAGATAACTTTTCATGATCATTTTTATTCAGAAATAAAACTTAAAGCCTTCAAATTAACAAGTTAGTTGGACGCTGTATTTATACGTGTGCATGTATTTGTTGTATTAGTCTGATATAAACAGTAATGTCTGAGAATCAAAATATGATACACGGAAAGTGTTATTTGTGAACAATGACAGGGGCGAGAGAAAATTATCTTTAGATAGTCAGGGGGTGCAATCCTAAAAATTAGGCAGGACGCTTCGTCTTCTAAAAAAAGTAGTCTTCTATGCAAAAAATACCGGCAGGTCAAATTTAAATTTGTCTTTTTTTTTAAAGTCGCTAAAAAAAGGTGCCGGGGTAGTGTACTGACACTCAAAATAGTACCGGGACGCTATCTTGGCACCACTACACCCCTGTAGATAATAATCAAATTGACTTTATACAAGCACAGAAAAACAAAAAATATTGTAGGTTAGATGTCAACTGAACACACGAGGACCTCTCCCCAAAAATTATTCTACCCCTGACGCTGTAAAAGGCAATAACTGGTTTAGCGAATAGATAGACGACAACTAGCTAAGTGTGCGTAACTGCACTGAATCAGTTCATTTGTAAAGTTAGTCTTTCGTGAACTAATCTGAGAATTGTTGCAAATATTTTTAATTTGACAGTTATTTAGGTGCAACTTACACAAGTGAGTACAATTAAACGAATAAACCTAATATTTAGGTTTGCTCGTTTCTTTTATAAGCTAATGCTATCTTCTAGAGGAGTTATTATACACGAAATACTATAACACGTTTTTGTGTTTATAACTAACATAACAGAGATATTTTTAATATTTCAATAAATTTCTGTTGCTGTGCTGAAACAACACATACGAATAATTGCGTGAAGTGACATAGAATCATAGACAGCAATATTTTGCATTTTGTGTCACCCCATGTTATGATGTCACTTGTGCGGGTCCGAACCCACTGCATCGCCCTAGTGACGCCACTGATATCTAAAAAGATCAACAAATATCTAAAAAGATCAACAAGTATCTAAAAAGATCAACAAATATCTAAAAAGATCAACAAATATCTAAAAAGATTAGACATGGTATAAAGACAAAGGAGAAAGTGATCGTAGTTAGTTCAAGAGCCGCACTTTCAAGAAGATACCACACAGCACTCAATAATAAATGTGAGAGTGTCATTTCTTCTACATACTGCGAAAGATTCGTTGTGGGTCAATTCGGCCTTGTTAGTCACACACGGCTAATAAAATCCCTCCCTGTAACTCCTTAATGGGAAACATGAAGTATTTGACAATCCTCACGTGATCGTAAACGTGAATCCTCACGTGAATCCTCTTCGTGAATCCTCACGATCAGAGGATTGTGAGATGAATGAGCACTAGTCAATATCGAGAATGCGCGAATTGGGAGTGAGGATGGGTGTGGCCCGTAGAGAGCTCCTGAGAAAGATTTCAAAAAGAGCAGTGAACCAACATAGAAGCAGAACCATCAGCGGTTATACCCTGAGAGATTTACTGAAGAGGAGATCTGAGCACCTATGGACGTGTCCGGTGTGCGAAGAGGATAATCAACATACCTAATACCTAATGTAGTATTTGACATTTTTAACAGTTTGAAAGTAAAATTCAACATCGCCATGAAACGTAGATTATATTTGTTATAATACAACAATAATACTATCGTATGGAAAAGTGGAAAGGTGCTTATTATGGTCGTATTGAAGACATCATGTAGTCGTATTGACTGTGTTGTCAAAAGTGGAAAGGTGCCTACTATGGTCGTATTGAAGACATCATGTAGTCGTAATGACTGTGTTGTCAAAAGTGGAAAGGTGCCTACTATGGTCGTATTGAAGACATCATGTAGTCGTAATGACTGTGTTGTCAAAAGTGGAAAGGTACCTACTATGGTCGTATTGAAGACATCATGTAGTCGTAATGACTGTGTTGTCAAAAGTGGAAAGGTGCCTACTATGGTCGTATTGAAGACATTGTAATGAGTCGTAATGACTGTGTTGTCAAAAGTGGAAAGGTGCCTACTATGGTCGCATTGAAGACATCATGCAGTCGTAATGACTGTGTTGTCAAAAGTGGAAAAGTGCCTACTATGGTCGTATTGAAGACATCATGTAGTCGTAATGACTGTGTTGTCAAAAGTGGAAAGGTGCTTACTATGGTCGTATTGAAGACATTGTAATGAGTCGTAATGATTGTGTTGTCAAAAGTGGAAAGGTGCCTACTATGGTCGTATTGAAGACATCATGCAGTCCTAATGACTGTGTTGTCAAAAGTGGCCAACTTTTCATGTCATTTGATGGTTGCATACACAATGAACGAACACACCTTCTACATACATATATAGAATACACACATTCTATGCATACACATACAGCATGAACACACTATGTACATACACGCATAGAATGAACACACCCTCTATATACACATATATAATTAACATACCTTCTACATACACATATAGAATGAACACACCGTGTACATACAAATATATAATTAACACACCTTCTACACGAACATACAGAATGAACATGCCTATACACACATATATAATGAGCACACCTACATACATATATAGAATTTACACACCATCTACATACGTATATATAGTGGAAAAACCTTCACGTACACATATATAGTTAAAACACCTTCTACATACACATATATAGTTAAAGCACCTTCTACATACACATATATAGTTAAAGCACCTTCTACATGCACATATACAGTTAAAGCACCTTCTACTTACAAAAATATAGTTAAAGCATCTTTTACATACACATATATAGTTAAAACACCTTCTACATACACATATATAGTTAATACACCATCTAAATACACATATATAGTTAAAACACCTTTTACATACACATATATAGTTAAAACACCTTCTACATACATATATAGAATAAACACATCATCTACATATACATATAGAATTAACACACCATCTACATACGTATATATAGTGGAAAAACCTTTACATACACATATATAGTTAAAGCACCTTCTACATACACATATAGACACTCCTGAGTAGGAGGCTTCTTCTGAAAATGTTACATACCGCATGTGAGTCTGAATGAAGGCGTTGGAGAAATTTTCTAATGTCAGACAAAACAATAGCATCACTGATTGCAATTCCATGGTATTGAATATATCTACAACCAACCTGTAATCGTAACGCAACAAGTCCCACTGCCACATTCTTATATCTAGTGATCCGTGGTCTAGATCAGGGGTCGGCTACCTATGGCACGCGTGCCACACTTGGCACGCCAAGAAATTTCAAATGGCACGCATGTCATGCAAGGGCAAGGATGCCATTAATAATAAAAAAGTTGTATTTTAAATCTTTCAAGAAACTCTATTTCTTTTAATGTTGTTTACAACTTTACATGTTATTGAAATCACTATAAATTAATTAATTAAAATATAAAAATAAAATATATGTTAAAATAAGAATATTGACCTGGACTTGTATAAAATGATGTGATGTTGGCACTCTGAAGAATTTGAAACCTTAAGTTGGCACACAGTTAGCAAAAGGTTGCCGACCCCTGGTCTAGACTATATTTGACTTAGTATCGACGTCCAAGATTAACTGCAGTGAATACCTAATTGATTTCCCGGTCTATTCTGACAGATTATAATCTCTCCGGCTGCTAATGTTGTCTTTTCCTCCGGATCTTTCTTTACCTCTCACAAGATCAACCTAAATCAACAGAGATAGTTAGAACTGGATTAACAGAACCGCAACCACCACCAATTGTTGTGGTTAAAAGCTCGGATATATAACCAAATCTATCGTACTTGGTTGAAAAGAACGTTTCTCCCCATAAGAGCTATTTTTACTTCCAGCAAAAACATCAGCAAAAAACAGGTCTTAAACAAGTGTTTCCTAACGTGGGGGGGGGGGGGCAATTTAATTGTTCAGGGAGGCAATTCGAACAAGTTGTAATTAGGCTTCATTTAGAAATAATTCAAGTTTTTAAATATAAAAAAAAATGTTACATATGGGGGCATCAGAATTCTAGAAATACTTATGTGGGGCATGGTGAAAAAAAATTTGGGAAACACTGTCTTGAACGATAGAAGAAAATATAAAGTGTCAGTGGCTGTCCGTAAATTACGTCAACAATTGCAGAAGGAGGGATCTGAAACGAGTTTGACAGTTGTTGATTCTGGGTGCTGGATGGGGGAGGGGGCGTGGAGGAAGGATTTGACAAAGGTGACAAATCAGTTTTTATATATTTCAATTGTTTGAATTTGAAATACTTATCGAAATATCTGAGACAATCATTTATTTATTATGGTTTAGAGCTTTGTTGCGATATGTCTGTCTATAGACCTGAGAAATCAAATTTCCGCATGACTTTGTACTACTTTGACTTACGTATGTCGAACATCCCATAACATTCGTAAACGTCTCTTATAACATGCATGGCAGAACACCGTGATTATATGATGTGCTCTCATTTGTGAACATAGGCAATTCATAATCGATTTCGTTTGCTATTATTTTCTAGATATTTACGTTCAGTAGGATGGCATTGCTTTCTAAATTTAGTGAATGTGCAACTGCCTTCTAGTTTAACCTGGTAACATGACCGTAGAGGGATAAATGTTCCAGTGTAGGGTAGCAAACCTAAACAGGAAGTAGGTGGCTGGAGTAACACAGGGCAAATATAAAAATAAACAAAAATAGGTAGATGTGTTACCAAAATAAAATATAAAATAACCTAACAAGGAGATGCAGAGACAGAGGACGTTTCGACTAAAAAGCCTTCATCAGGACAAACAAACCAAAGACCACAGTACAACGAATCTTACATGGAGACAAACATGGTTATGATACGGAGGAAGGAAAAGGAGAGATAGTGAATAGATAGAAGAGGAAGCAAAGATGGAGCATCATGACAGGGATTGATATGTACCTGTCGAACATAGAGTCATGACATGTCACATTGAAGTGGGATGTTTGGAGAGAATAGAGTCGTGATATTGAAGTGGGATGTTTGTAGCGAATAGAGTCGTGACATGTCATATTGAAGTGGGATGTTTGGAGCGAATAGAGTCGTGACATGTCATATTGAAGTGGGATGTTTGGAGTGAATAGAGTCGTGTTATGTCATATTGAAGTGGGATGTTTGGAGCGAATAGAGTCGTGACATGTCATATTGAAGTGGGATGTTTGTAGCGAATAGAGTCGTGACATGTCATATTGAAGAGGGATGTTTGGAGCGAATAGAGTCGTGACATGTCATATTGAAGTGGGATGTTTGGAGCGAATAGAGTCGTGACATGTCATATTGAAATGGGATGTTTGGAGCAAATAGCGTCGTGACATGTCATATTGAAGTGGGATCGTTGGATAAGATAGACACAAATATCGAAGCCATGCTGTAGATATGTCGACCTTTGTTCCCCATACTACACTCTGTTTGTATGTAGAAGGTTAATAACTGGTGCGTTTTATATATATATATATATATATATATATGGCATGCCTCTTGGTTTGTGGGGCGAAGTACATATAGAGTAACACGAGTACACTGAAGACAATTCTCTGTACCTTTTCAACCTTGCATATTTATATACATTTAGATGTTGGAGTATATATAGCAATAGATCTATTAGTAAATATATATATATATATATATATATAGCGATATTAGCTGATTGTCCTGTCACTAATACAGAAGACATGCATTCGATAGTTGACTTGATGCCGCGGCATTCGGTAGTATAAGACCCATTGACTAACGGTCAATCAAGCCTTCTAAATTGAATCATTTTAGAATTCCCGTTATTTTCATTGACAGCCAGACAATGTATAATCATTGTGACTAATGAAAAAACGGAGATAGTCAAGTAAGCCAGTAAGATGTCTCGAATTCCCAGTAATCAGTAGGTCGTATAACGTCGACGGTCATAAATTGTCCATACGACCTCTCTTGCTGTTCGCTCGTGTGGCAACCGGAGCCTGGACTTCTAATTCATGGTGCAAAGAATGTGACCACTACTGTCCTTGGAGCTGAGTAAGGATAGTTGGGGGATTGGCTTACAATGTGTTACCTGTGGAAAAAGCAGTATTTTTTTTTCAATTTCTTGTTTTGCCTTCTATCAAATAACTCATATGGATGGTAAAAGGATTTCACCGTTGTTCTTTTGTGACAGATTCCTTGGTGACGGGAACTGCTAGATGTGTCATCATTTCGGATGAGCCAAAAAATCTGACAGAAGAATGATGAGATAGTTAGCCCAGAAGTGTGTGTTGTGCGACTGGAAGAACCTGGTCATCCTTGGTTACTGGCGCGCTGTAATGTCTCCCTTAAAACATCAATGCCAGCTAAAAGATGTGCAATTCACTACACCTAATTCGAGCCACGAAAGCACTTGGTGCGCAGCTATTCTCTCTCTCACTCTCTCTCTCTTACTCTCTTTCTCTATATTTCTATTCATCTCAAACACTGTTAAATTATACATGTGGGAGAAATTATCAGCTCTCGTCTTTCCCACTTTCCTTCATCTCAAACTCTATTAAATTATACATAGGGGAGAAATTATCAGCTCTCGTCTTTCCCACTTTCCTTCATCTCAAACTCTGTTAAATTATACATAGGGGAGAAATTATCAGCTCTCGTCTTTCCCACTTTCCTTCATCTCAAACTCTATTAAATTATACATAGGGGAGAAATTATCAGCTCTCGTCTTTCCCACTTTCCTTCATCTCAAACTCTGTTAAATTATACATAGGGGAGAAATTATCAGCTCTCGTCTTTCCCACTTTCCTTCATCTCAAACTCTATTAAATTATACATAGGGGAGAAATTATCAGCTCTCGTCTTTCCCACTTTCCTTCATCTCAAACTCTGTTAAATTATACATAGGGGAGAAATTATCAGCTCTCGTCTTTCCCACTTTCCTTCATCTCAAACTTAATCATCTTTACCTATTTTTAGCAGTCGTTTCTATATTACTTTCTCTCTCGCTCTGTCTCTTTATGTCTCTCTCTCTCTATCTATCTATTTATTTCTTTATATCAGCCTCTATAATTACAATGAATAATATCCCTGAAAAGAGTACAGTGCGGACTTGAGAGGAATAATAATGAACAGGAGATTAAAAAAAATTCGGGACATAATCTTAAAAAATGGCAAAATTCTCCCTTATCTTGGCCCCGTGGCTACTACAACGAAATGTGTGCTTCGCTGTAGAACGTATTTCAGGTTGTTTTGAATGTATTTCATTTCGTTGCGATAATTATGTCTCATTCGTGGAGAAGCAATGCTTAGAATCATGAAGCAATACTTGGACTCGTGAAGCAACGCTTGCAATCGCGAAGCAAGGCTTGGAATCGTGAACTAATAAATGATTTACTCAAATCAAGTACAATAACAACATCAAAGGTTGGATGCGATGAATGTCTATTATTTCCTGCTTGAATTGGAACATAAGTTTCATCAGTGCTACAAAGAATGGATTTAATGTCGTTTTCCGTCTACATCAAATTACAACAAAGGTTCAGTGTAATGAATCTTCAATATGTTCAGTCTAGTTCAGGTTACAATAAATGTTGAAAGTAATGCAACTTCAGCATTCTTTGCCTATATCGGATCACAAGAAAGGTTCGGTAAAATCTATCTCTCCACCATTTTCTGTCGGTATCAGACGAAAGACAAATGTTGGATCTTCAATAGTTTCTGCTAAATAAGAACACGTCAAGACATAACAAGTTGGATTTAATCAGTACTTCAAAGTAGAACATCAATATATCGTAATACTGCGTGAAACGTAAAAACCTGTGTTTTACGTACGTACAAAGTAAAACATCACCACTTCACAAAAACATCACAAAAAACATCACAAAAAGTCGATTGTCGTTTATCTCCAACAATCTTTGTCTTGATCAGATCGAGAACAGGCCACATCACAACGTGAGAAATTAATTGCAGTTTATCTCCAACAATCTTTGTCTTGATCAGATTAGAACAGAACACAGCGCCACGTGAGAAGTTAATTTTAGTTTATCTCCAACAATCTTTGTCTTGATCAGGTCACGTATAATCATCCCATAAAAAGTTGAATGTAACGAATTTCCTACATATTTTCCTAGATCAGATCACCTATCATCACAAAGAAAATTGCATGTAACGTTTTTCCAACACACTCGCATAGATAACATCACGTATAAAATAGAAAGTTGAATGTATCGTATTTCATACATATTTGATTAGATTCTTATCCCGTATCACCATCATCATCACCACATAAATACTGTAGTTAGATATAACGATTCTTCAACATTTTCTTTCTCGATAAATTGAAAAATCATCACATTAAATGTTGATTTTAATAAATCTCCAACATTTTATTTGTCTTGTCGGGTTGTACCATCATAAAATAAATGTTCGTCTACGGCTGAATGTATCGAGCCATTTACGCAACTACAACTGTGATGCAATTCATCTCCTTTCTATGGGATATTGTGTCTCCACAAACAATTGCCCCTTTTACTTCAAATCATATACCAATAGGAATCTAATCCAAAAATGTGTTCTTGTTGTAACTGAGAATCGTATTCTTCATCTTTATCACGACCGCTTGGAACTTGTCGCTGACTTCTAACTGAATTTCCGATTTGTCCCGTCTAACGCTTAAGATATATATATATATATATATATATATATATATATATATATATATATATATATATATATATATATATATATATATATATATATATATATATATACGTGAACGGAGTCGTTTCTCAATCGTCTTGTGTTATATTGTGGTCTTATTGAAAGCCCGTGGTCGAAGCACTAATATTTCTATATTATAATGTGTGTTGCCAGTATCTAGCAAAACTTCATTATCCTCTCCTAAGTTTCACCGCCTTGTATAGGGAACAATATTGATGAACTCATGCTCCCTTGGAGATCTATTAAATATGTATCTATTTGTTTATGTATACATCAATTTTCCCCATTCGGAATATGCTGTCATTCAGACAGAATTGGCCCACTACACTAACTGTCATTAAAAAAACAAACCCCTTTATAGACCTTCCTATGTGAGATTTTTCACTTTTGAAAGCCCTGTACCATGTCATTCTTACAAAGACGTTTTTAGCCCCCTCGTTGTAAGGTTTGTCAAAAAATGACATATCAATGGCAATTGAATTCTTCCTTGCATGAATATAGCTCTGTAAAAACTACTTTCCCAAAATTACACAAATTAAATTATAGCTCTATTGCGTGCGATTCAGAGAGATTGAAGCAAACATATATTTGTTAGTCCACCTGTTACTTAAGCACTGATTAAGGGACACATGGAATCAATCTGTTGTTTGAAGAGATGTTATCTTATAGTGTGTAAGTCGTGCTGCTTGATATTAAAAATCAAATGTTCGGCCTTTGCAAATGGGTATTTTTACGAACACCCTCGTTTTATTTTTTTTATATTTCCTCTACTGTTTGGAACCCACTTTAGTGTTTGTTGTAGTCATTATAAGTACATTCCCTATATAGTTCCCCCAATATTTGCAGCTAATATATTGCTCTAAAATAAAAATTTTGTGTTCCTTTTTGCCAACATTTCATTACCCAGGTCTACATTTTTTTACAGCATTAGAATTCTGAGTCCCTAATTGAGTTGGCTTCCACGCTTTCAAGCCACCGTCAAACAGGCTTTATGTCATCTATCTGTTAGACAAATCCAATAATTTGGACTGACGTCATAATGGGTGATTTTTTTTTTAATGCAGTCGTAATCTGTTTCCCCAAATCCTGGCACAGTCTAATGTTACAAAACCAGTGGGGATGAGAGAAATTAGAAACATATGAGGTATTGATTTTAAAAAAAAGAAAATGCTAATGGTTCCTGTAGCTCGCTTGTTGAATACGACTCTATTCCTACCCTGAAGGAGTCCATTTCTAAGTTAAACGTTTAGTATTAACATTTTTGTCAATCTCATCCTGGATGTGTGGCATAAATCGCTGTGTCTACACCCAGCAGGTGCTCTTTAAAACATTTTTAAAGCAGACTGATACGTGATCTTCTCCGCATAGAATACTCACTCTTGAATAGCCAACATCCTATCGTTATCATGGCGGTACACTTTGCTAAACAGTAATCTGTAATGTTCTGGATACTACATCTAGGAAATCATCCACTTACTTCACTTTATTGCACGCATCTGGCCACTTTTATTGTAACATCACTAGCCACCGTGGCAAAATCGTTGTTAAACTACGTATGTGTTGTGTTTTAATATCACCAGCTACCGTGGCAAAATCGTTGTTAAACTATGTATGTGTTGTGTTTTAATATCACCAGCTACCGTGGCAAAATCGTTGTTAAACTATGTATGTGTTGTGTTTTAATATCACCAGCTACCGTGGCAAAATCGTTGTTAAACTATGTATGTGTTGTGTTTTAATATCACCAGCTACCGTGGCAAAATCGTTGTTAAACTATGTATGTGTTGTGTTTTAATATCACCAGCTACCGTGGCAAAATCGTTGTTAAACTATGTATGTGTTGTGTTTTAATATCACCAGCTACCGTGGCAAAATCGTTGTTAAACTATGTATGTGTTGTGTTTTAATATCACCAGCTACCGTGGCAAAATCGTTGTTAAACTATGTATGTGTTGTGTTTTAATATCACCAGCTACCGTGGCAAAATCGTTGTTAAACTATGTATGTGTTGTGTTTTAATATCACCAGCTACCGTGGCAAAATCGTTGTTAAACTATGTATGTGTTGTGTTTTAGTATCACCAGCTACCGTGGCAAAATCGTTGTTAAACTATGTATGTGTTGTGTTTTAATATCACCAGCTACCGTGGCAAAATCGTTGTTAAACTATGTATGTGTTGTGTTTTAATATCACCAGCTACCGTGGCAAAATCGTTGTTAAACTATGTATGTGTTGTGTTTTAATATCACCAGCTACCGTGGCAAAATCGTTGTTAAACTATGTATGTGTTGTGTTTTAATATCACCAGCTACCGTGGCAAAATCGTTGTTAAACTATGTATGTGTTGTGTTTTAATATCACCAGCTACCGTGGCAAAATCGTTGTTAAACTATGTATGTGTTGTGTTTTAATATCACCAGCTACCGTGGCAAAATCGTTGTTAAACTATGTATGTGTTGTGTTTTAATATCACCAGCTACCGTGGCAAAATCGTTGTTAAACTATGTATGTGTTGTGTTTTAATATCACCAGCTACCGTGGCAAAATCGTTGTTAAACTATGTATGTGTTGTGTTTTAATATCACCAGCCACCGTGGCAAAAATCGTTGTTAAACTACGTATGTGCTGTATTTTAACGAACCCGTTGTTTCAAATAGATGTCACTGTGTTTCTTGTTTACTATCATATTTTTCAGCGATTATTATTGTTACAGTGCTAAGTGTTTTGAACTATACTCTCATCATTGAGCTTGCTGGTTTCTGAGAGGCACCATATATGCAGGACTTATGTAGATACGGTCTCGATATAAATAAACAAGAGGAATGGTTGTCGTAATGAATTATAAAGGGAAAAGAAAGAGAAATGCTTTATTTTAATCACCTTTTTTTGTAGTTTAAGAATGCAAGAAGGGAGGAAGGCGGTTACCATCTTTTATTTTTACTTGCTTTGTAACGTGAAGTACCGTGATCTACATGGTTAAGAAGCGAAAGTAGATACTTCCTAATTCTCCCAACAACCATCATGCTGCATGTTCTTCACACCTCACTGTTGCATGTTCTCAATTATTTATGCGTGAGCTTTCTTCGTGATTTTTTTTCTAAACGGGATCTCCCTGGCATTATGGTTACGCCGTTTACTCTACGGCATGTGATGTATTCTCTCCAGAATGATGTCTTCCCAATGAACTATCTGAACCCCTTTCTGTGTTGTGAGATGTGGCCTGCATTTTCCAACGATGTATTCATGTTATCTTTAATGACGTCAGTCCATCGTCTTCTTGGTCTGCCCTTTCTCCTCCTGTTAGGTACTCTGCCCTCCATTATTTGTCGTTCTAAACAGTTGTGTTTCTTTATATGACCATGCAGGTGTATTTTTCTTTTTGTATCCTGTTTAGTAGCCAGTACTCTGCAATCTTCAATGTGTTTATAATATCTGAGTTTTTCTTCTTTTTTTTCCTACCATGATATTTTAAGTATCTTTCTGTAGCATTTCATCTCAGCGGCATCTCATCTTCTTTACCGCTGTTTTACTTTGGGTCCATGTTTCACAGCCGTATGTTGCAGTCGGAATAATAAAAGTTCGTAGCATTAGCAATTTCGTTTCTATTTTGTTGTTTTTCCATATGTTTTTCAACGGTGTTATTTTACAATATGCCATTGCCAATCTCTTCCCTTTCTCTGCCATGCAGTCCTGCACCGTTGATGTTTGCTCCTAAGTATTCGAATTTATCCACACATTCTATCTCGGTATTGTTTATTATGATATTTGGTTATTGTGTTGTTATATCTGTTGACATAATTTTTTTTTTTTTGCGCGTTTAAATATAATTGTGATTCGTTATAATTCTTTGTATTCCTGGTTAGTTGTTCCAATCTCTTTATATCATTTAAAAGAAACACAGTGTCGTCTGCGTAGCGTAGTTCAGGGATTTCGAATCCACCGATGTTTAAAGCATGGTAACCAGCGTTGTGTATCATAGTGTATGTCTTCTCTCACATTCCTCATTATATTTTCTGCGTAGAAGTTGAACAGGTATGGAGAGAGTGTGTATCCTTACCTTACTCCACTCTGTACCTCAAACCACTCTGAGAGATCGTCCTCTAACTTCACTGTAGCCTTTCATTCTTGGTGTTCTCCTATTAGATGAATCAGATGTCTTGGAAAACCCATGCTGTTCATTATCTCCCATAGTTTCTGGTGTTGGACGCAGTCGAACGATTTTGAGTAATCTCTACAGTTGAGAATTCCCTACACTTTTCTATGATCAGTCTCATGTTAAGAATGTGATCTCTTGTTTCTCTGCGCGATCTGAAGCCGGCCTGTGTTTCGTGTATCTCCATCTCTAATTTTTGTTTGATTCTTTGCATAATGATGTTTAGCATTATTTTCTTGCTTGATTTATAAGGGCTATAGGTCAATAGTTTGAGCAAATCTGAAGGTCGAATTAATGTGCATCTGATTAGTGTACATCTGGGAAATAAGGCTACAATAAAGTCTAACTTCTACAAGCAAATATAAGTAGGAAGCCAGAGGACAATTAAAAAAAATTTTGAGACTAACGGGAATTGAAACAGTCCGTTCAACGGCACCAAGTCGCAACTATTGAACACGCGTACTTCCGTACTTGACTAACCGCATCTCCATAAAAAAAGATGCGATTTCATCAAGCCTTTCAAACCGTGCACAATAAGTCACCAGAACGGACCGATCGAGACAAGGACTAGTACAACAACAACAAACATACCGTACAGGTATTGAAATATCCTCAGTAACAACAAACACATAACATAATATCCGTATTAGTTATACAAGGGCCGATAGGTCTTCTTGTAAACATGGATAACATATATAGACAATACAATTTTCCTTCGAATAATTGTTTATACAAGTAAATATAAGTAGGAAGCCAGAGGACAATTTTTAAAATTTGTTGAGACTAACGGGAATTGAACAATCATGTTTGTTGTTGTTATAATAGTCCTTATCTCGATCGGTCCGTTCTAACTTCTACACATTTTAATCCTCTTGATATCTTCCTCAATCGGTGTGTATGTATTGTTGTTGTTGGTTTTTCTACGTGTTAATGAGAGAATGTTCTTCTCACTGCTGCAATTGTTGTTTTCTACGTGTTCATAACAGCATAATATTTCACTGCTGTAGTTATTACTTCTACGTGTTCATGATATCATGTTCTTATTAATGATGTAGTTGTTGTTTTCTACATGTTCACGACAACATGTTCTTCTTAATGCTGTAATTGGTGTTTTTTTCCTACGGAATCATTATACCATCTTCTTCTCACTGCTGTATGCGGCATCTTTCTTCATGTTTTTTTTCCTGATCGGAATCTCCCTGGCTTAATGGCTACGCCGTTCACTTTACACTCAAGAAGTCACTCAGTGGGCGTTTTTTCAGAGATATCTGATAATTATCATAGCCTAATGATAAAGAGATACGAGCCTCGAGTGGTATCATGATCAATCGGCAATAAAAAAACCGCTGGCTAATTGGAAAACATCCTTTTAAGTGAGTTTTCATTATTCATTTTGTGTATATTTTGTGTCGACAGCCAATGGAAATCATATGAAAGATCAAATGTCACATTAGAAGCAATTATTCAATAAACACATATTTCTCATATTTGAAATTTGTCATCTTTTATGCCCTCGGCAGGCAGAGTGTCGCTTCGATGAGAGAAATTGAGTGCCTATTGTGTAAGCCGAGTACAGTAAAGTGAAAAAAAAATAATTTCATATTTCAAATTTTTTATAAATCTGCAGGAACATATTATAGAAGTCGCCAGAGTCATGCATATATCTGTGCTGTGGGCTGCTTTTTCATTTATTCTGGGGCTTGGTATTTTAAATTGGTTCACCAATAATGCCACAATAAAACCTAGTAGATGACATGCTCACATAGAGAGAGATTTTCCTATTGTGGAAGTTACACATCATCATATCTTTATAATTACGTTTTCCCCCTTCTGAGAAAGAAGCTGTTTCTTGAAAGTATTGCACATCAGAGAATCCGGCGTCCGTGTGTTGCCGGGACCGGAAAGGGGAGCAAAGAATAGCAACACTGTTTACCTTCCATGCATGTCGTAAAAGGCGACTAAGGAGGTTATGGGATGGAGTTGGCTGTCCCATCCCATATAGGGTCAGTGACCTAAAGCCATTCTGAAGTTGGATGTGTCAGGCCGAAAGGCGCATATATCGCATCAATGCTGTAAACCATGACACAACGCATTCCGTTCTCTGGACTACATCCTGCTAATCTGCAGGAGTTTGAGAACAAACGCAGAAGAAGAAGAAGGGAATCCGGGGCTTTTGGGTTATATAGCTCGCATTTTCTAAGCTTCACAACAGATAACAATTTATGTCTTCCAAAATATGTTGTCTTGTGAAGTTTTTGAGAAACCTCGAAGAGCTCAACCTATAATATATATATATATACTTCCAGCCTCCTAGGCAGAAACATAGATATATTATCCGGGCTATTCAGGTGTTTGTTGTAATGGTAGGAAATAGTATATTGCATTGTAACAATAATCATGACGTTGACAATGAATACGAGGTACGTACTGTAACATCTTTACTTGAACCTTCTGAATGCAAACTCCACGTTTGATTAGAGATTAGAAAAATTGGTACTTTCCCGTTAATAACCCTGAAATATGGGCGGGACAGTGTAGCGTGGTGTTAAATAAAAGCAAAATGTAAGACACTATTTGTTGTTAAACTGTGATAGGTTGTTACTACTGGAATTCACACATTTATGGCTGTTGTATGTGTCAATGAGTATCATTCTGTCACCACTTGAACTCGCACATATATGGCTGGTGCATGTGTCGATGAGTGTCATTGTGTCACCACTTAAACTTGCACATATATGGCTGGTGCATGTGTCGATCAGTTCCACTCTGTCACCACTTGAATTCACACATATAAGGCTGTTGCATGTGTCAATAAGTATCATTCTGTCACTACTTGAACTCGCACATATATGGCTGATGCATGTGTCGACGAGTGCCATGTTGTCAGATGAGTGATGTTATATTAAAAATGGCATTAATTTGTATCAACACTTAACACCCCTCTAAAGGGTCACTTTAGTGACCGATGTTTACGTGAAAAGCACCGTAGAATATTAGTATATAAAACGTATAACTAGTAGAGCTGGAAGGTTGTGAGGCAGAATGAGAAAACGTATTCAGCCTGCAAGATGGTCAGAATATCCACACTTGCTTCTAAGCGTAGGGGTGGTGACTGGGAGCTTTAGTTGTCTATCCAAGTTCAGGTTGTCCCCTTGGTTGCGTTGAATCCGTATTTGTTCAGAGTTGTCTTGGTACTATCTATCTTGTTCTAGGTCTTGTTCTTTGGCCTTGATATAGGTTAAAAATTGATCATTCATACATAAACAATCTTCTACTATGTTAATGTCTGTGATCACGTTTTTGCTGAATGTCTCTCTACCCATGATAATGTTTGAACCTTTCTGTAGCACTCCATCTCAAATTCTATTTTATTTTTTGGTATATTTTCCCATGTCTCATGACCGTACGTCCTGACCTGAAAAATATATACGCACGCTACTCACGTATACACACACAAACACACACTCACATATATAATGCATATATATATATATATAATATATATATGTATATATATATGTATATATATGTATATATCATATATTCAGAATATTCTTTAATTTTAATATTCTTTAATCTTTAATTGTCATCTTATAAATGTATTTAGTTTTAGATCTATCTCGTCTATGATATTTTAATTTCGTTTAATATAGCTACTGATATGTCTGTCGAGATATTATTTTATTACATCATGTTTCCCTGTCAAGACCTTTATAGATGATTTAATAAGACTTTATATGGATATTTTATATTCTATGTAATTTCATATTTTAATAACTAGGTGACGAATATGGACAACACTTCGTTATTATCATAGTTTTATACTACTAAATATGAGAGAGAGATATAAAAAATCATCGGATTTCTAACATTAGAACTAGGACTCACACTACTTAAGGGTTTGCTTTATCTGTCAATGGGTTTTACTAGTCATTGAATCGAGAGGTGGGGTGCAAAGGGAACGCATTGCTCTATGCGGACCCAGGGTTAGCAGATAACAAAGATCCCAAATGTACCTCCTCGCGATGCACCCTGGTAACAGAAATACAGCAGCTCGAGCTGATTCTGGCCAAATCATTTGGGGATCGTGTCCGAGAATGTCGAGGAAGCAGTTGGAAAGAGATTTGACTGCATTAGAGACAGACAATATCTCCGACAACCATTAGCATCACTACATACAGCGACACTGTCGACATACAGTGAAGCCAGCTGGTCCAGTCAGAACATTGGAGGGGCGGCCAATATAAATGGCACGTAACAGTTAATGCATTGCGAGAAATAAACATATGTCGTAACGAGTACAATGACACAATGAAAGGGCAGAACAGCGCCAGAGGGCAGCGCGAACTGCAAATAGAAAGTGAAAGGTTCATAGGAAGGGGGAACTACAAGCTCTGTTAGCTCGAGACGAGCTTCTAGTTACCTGTGCTCCTCATAGGCAGAGACCAAGACACAATCACGGGCGTTCGGAAAAGCAAGAAGACCTAATTCAACTCTAATGTCGAGCCTTCCGGAAATATGCTCGCGAAGAGAAAGGGGTCGTACCCGATGGGCTGAGGCAAAAAAAGGGGCAACGATGGCAGTCCTGGCCAAACTCTACTGTCAAGATTTTCTATACCGAGAAAGGGTTCAGTACCTGATGGGCTCAGGCACAAAAAGGACAATTTTAGCCCAGGCCCAACTCTACTGTCAAGCTTTCTATACCGGAAACACACTTGCAGAGAGAAAGGGTTCAGTACCTGATGGGCTCAGGCGCTATTGGGGGCAAGGTCCCTCAGCTCGAGATCGCCTTGCTCTCAAACGCGTTGTGTGAGACTCGAACTTGGACGAGGGGTTCACGATGTCGGTGAACGACGCCTCGGGTAGGAGGGCGAACGAGCCAGGGTCCAACTCTTCTGGCGAGTTCTTTCTTATACGGAACCAGGCTCGCGGATGAGAAGCGGTTCAGTACCCCGATGGACATAGGCACAGTTTGTCCAATTGCACGAGATGAGTTCATAGATGGTGGAACACCTCGTACCAGATAGACGCGCTCGACAAGCGTCTTGGCAAAGAGGCACTACACACCAGCGTGCCCGGCGACAGATAGACAGGCTGTCACGGACTAGGGACCAAACCCGAAATAAAGGAATGACGAAAACGGATGTGCTGGACCTCGGTCGTCCTGACCACAAGTGGCCAACCGGGGTGGAAATAATCACAGTTTTACTGTGGAACTTGCAGCACAACGTACTTCACTCTCCCTGGCGGAAATCACACGAAATATTCGTTGTGGTTATTTGAGAGCGAAAACTGAAGAAGAAGAAGAAGAGAATCGAGAGTTAACCTGATCTGTGTTGTAAGAGAATATGATGAAGATCCATCTCTGAACTTCTGGAAAGAATGAACCCTTGTATCTGAGTATGCTTCGAGATTAGCATAGTCCCTTCTGATTATAGAATTGTCCATATCTTTGTATTTCATCTTGCAATGCATTCAATGAAACAATCGCCTCGCCTGTGACTTTAATAATTCAAATCTCTGGAAACCCTGTGTCAACAGCGATGATGATAATCAAACATAAAACATGAACTAGAACACAACTCCTGGCTTACGGAGTTTCAAACTCTATATAACTGAGGTTCAATATCAAGCAATTAATCCAAGCCACCTTAAATATTAATGTGATATTCAACCCTTTTTTGTATATCGTAATAATAGAATCTTTCCAATTATTTTCAACATTACGAGAGTTGTGTATCGATTTCAAAACAGACAACAACGCATGAAAGATTTACACAACCATTATCGCGTTATGTTATTAGACCGAAGGGTCTGACAAATGCACTTAACTGCATTACTGCAATCTTCCTCTTTATCCATGTCAGATGCACATTTTCATTAGCGCGCTCTGTCAATGCTGCGTACCGCTCACAAACTCACTTAAAGTGACATTTAGCTCGAAACGGCTCAATCGCATGTAAGTACGCTATACTCACTCCCTGTCTCCTTAACTCTTACTTAAACGCGTCATATATATTATTCATCTCTTTGTCACTCTCAATTAAGCTCATTATTACTATAGCTATATTGCTAAACCTTAATTATTTTACGGCTAGCTCCTTTTAAGCCAATTTCAATTAAGCTAATTATTTTTTATAGATCTCAATCTATGCTCATTCTCTCTGTCTCTCTCTCTCTCTCTCTCTATATATATATATATATATATATATATATATATATATAATATATAATATATATATATATATATATAGCTCATTTAATAATAATTGAATAATATCTTTAATAGGACACAGCTATCTGATTATTGTTGAATTTTTACACACTACTAATACATTCAGTCGACCACCTAGCCAGTACAATGTGCACGGTTGACTTTCGAACCACTAGCAGTTTCGATGAAGCTGTTTTTGTGAATCTAATCACTCTACCGCCAAATCTACATGCTCTCTAATGTAAACTCCATACTTTACAGTTAACTCATCTAATCAAATCACAAATTCTTGCAATATCTATCTCATTCAAACTGGATATTTGTATAGCTCGCTCACTAAAGTTAGTCGTTTATACAGCTCTATAACATGAAACAATTATTTCTACAGTTTTCTAACGTAAGCACATTGTTTCTACATGTCTCTAATGTATGCTCATTGTTTCTACAACTCTCTAATTTATGCTCACTGTTTCTACAAATCTCTAATTATTCTCATTGTTTCTACAGCTCTCTAATTTATGCTCATTGTTTCTACAACTCTCTAATTTATTCTCATTGTTTTTACAGCTCTCTAATTTATGCTCATTGTTTCTACAACTCTCTAATTTATTCTCATTGTTTCTACAGCTCTCTAATTTATGCTCATTGTTTCTACAACTCTCTAATTTATTCTCATTGTTTCTACAGCTCTCTAATTTATGCTCATTGTTTCTACAGCTCTCTAATTTATGCTCATTGTCTCTACAACTCTCTCATTTATTCTCATTGTTTCTACAGCTCTCTAATTCATACTCATTGTTTCTACAGCTCTCTAACTTATGCGCATTGTTTCTATAGCTCTCTAATTTATGCGCATTGTTTCTACAGCTCTCTACCTTATGCGCATTGTTTCTACAGCTCTCTAATTTATGCTCATTGTCTCTACAACTCTCTCCATTTATTCTCATTGTTTCTACAGCTCTCTAATTCATACTCATTGTTTCTACAGCTCTCTAACTTATGTTCATTGTTTATACCTCTCCAACTTATGCTCATTGTTTATACCTCTCCAACTTATGCTCATTGTTTCTATAGCTCTCTAACTTATGCTCATTGTTTCTATACCTCTCTAACATATGCTCATTATTTATACCTCTCCACCTTATGCTCATTGTTTATACCTCTCCAACTTATGCTCATTGTTTCTATACCTCTCTAACGTATGCTCATTCTTTTATACCTCTCTATCTTATGCTGATTGTTTCTATAGCTCTCTCAACTTATGCTCATTGTATTTTATTAGCTCTGTAAACTATGCTCATTGTTTCTACAGTTCCCTAATTTATGCTCATTGTTTCTAGAGCTCCTTAACTTGTTCTATTTGTTTTAACAACTCTCCAATTTATGATCATTGCTTCTACAGCTCTCTAATTTATGTTCATTGTTTCTACAGATCTCTAACTTATGTTCTGTCTTAGAAAACTCGTAAATCTTCTTCTTCTTCTTTCGTTCACTTGAAACATGTCTATATCTGTAATTCTGTCTCCTTAATAAAACTCACTGTCTTTTGTAGTTCATACAGTGTCCCATAGAGTTTTGATTCCAGTGTTGTTTCCTCTGGCCAATATGTCTGCCTCAGCGTTTCATGCTCAGAACACTCTTGAAGTATATGTTTGGCACTCTGTGCTGCCTGTCCACATGTACACATGGCCGTGTTGCCAATCTTGAACTTTGTATACATGTGACTGCGGAGTCGGTTGTGTCCTGTTCTGAGACGTAGAATTATAACTTGTTCTGGTCTGTTCATAATATGATAGTCATCTTGTGTTGGTGTTTGTGCTTTCTTATTGACTTGATCATCTGTTTTTTCTGATGATAGGTGATTGGTATATCTGGTTGGTCTTCTGCAGCACCTTCCTTAGCCAGCTGGTCTGCTTTTTCATTTCCTGGTATTCCACAGTGAGAGGGTATCCACTGCATGGTTACCCTATACTGGTAAGACAATTCGCTAAGTAGTTTTTTCAAGTCTGTTAGTTTTTCAGACTGGAGAGCTTGAAGCACTGACCTTGCATCTGTCAGGAATACCACAGGCTGTAGGCCAGAGATGGAGTTCAGCAGTTTTTTAGCTGCCACACTAATTGCCTGGATTTCTGCATCATAATTATTGCAGAATTTTCCTGTCGGTGTTCTGATTGTATCTCTAGGCTTGTGTGGATATTCTATATATACACCTGCACCTCCATTCCTCACGGCATTCTGTGCTGATCCATCTGTGTATACTCTGACCCATATATCTTGTGGATATTCCTCATCCAGGAAACTGAGGGTGACTGTCCTTCGCTGCACACTGTTCTGTTCGTCCCCGCTTAGTATTCCTTTCACATGGGTCTGAATGTATATTGGCATTCCATGTCTTTCACTCCACGGGGTTTGTTCTGGTACAGGCCTTAAGGGGCTGTCAACTTCAGGTAGGTCTGTAAGTTGTCTGCGGAGTCGTTTAGCTTGATGGATAAAGCTGCTTCTTTTCAGTCGTCCCATTGCTAGATTTTGGAATCTTTCCTTCATTGGATGACTTGGCATACACTGAAACTTTTCTGCCTGAATTAGTACTTTTGTGTCTCTGCGTTCGCCAAGTGTTTGCATTCTTCCCATTTTCTGCATCTCTGCTATGGGTGTTGATTTCATTGCTCCCAACATTATTCTAAGTGCCTGGTTTTGCACTTTATCTAGATCTTGTAATGTGGTGTTTGATGCAGGACACCACGCAGCTGAACCATATTCCAGGTGTGGTCTTATGCCTTGCTGGTAAACTTTACTGAGTATATTCCCACTGGCTCCCCATGTGGTTCCACTTAGTTTTCTCAGGATAGCTAACTTCCTCCTGGCTTTTGTTGTTGCTTTGTTTATGTGCTGCTTCCATGTCAGTTTGTCATCAAAAGTAACTCCGAGGTATGTGGGTTGTTTGTCTTCTTTCAAGAGCTCTCCATCTATTTTTATATGACCGGCTTTTTGTTTTGGTGAGAGGGTAAAAAGTGTAGTGCTGCACTTGTCTGTGTTAATGCTGACGCACCATCTATTAGCCCATAAGGTTAGGGCATCGATAGCTCTTTGTATTTGTTTAGTGGCCACTGTCGCATGTTCTTCTGTGCACCAGATCACCAGGTCGTCAGCATACATTGCCACTTTGATCCCGTGTGGTAGTTCAGCAACTAGGTCATTGATGTAAACCAAGAAAAGTGTGGGCGACAGGACTCCTCCCTGGGGGACTCCATGACGCAGTAGAACTTTCTTGCTCTTGCGACCATCTAATTGTACCCTGGCTCTTCTATTATGCAGGTATGCTTTTACCCATTTGTACATTCTTGAGTTAACCCTGCAATTTCGCAATTTCTTTAGGAGCCCTTCTTTCCAGACCTTATCAAATGCTTTTCTGAGGTCTATCCATGCTGCTAGTACCAGTTTCTTATCTTGGAAGGCATCCTCAATCTCTTGGGAGAGGTAGGTTGCCTGATCTTCAGTAGAGTAGCACTGTCTGAAACCTGCTTGCTGTGATACCAGAAGGTTTTCATTTTCAAGGTACGACTGCATCCTAAGATTGATAATGCGTTCCATTGTTTTGCATAGACAGCTTGTGAGGCTGATGGGCCTGTAGTTGGAGACTGTGTTGCCATCTTTTCCTGATTTGAGGAGTGGTATCATTATTGCTTCTCTCCACGCCTGTGGTACATTACCCGTGGACCAGCTTGTGTTAAAGATCTGCAGTAGCTTTGCTCTTGCTGCAATTCCCAGGTTTCTAATCATTTCATTGGACACTCCATCAGCTCCAGGGGACTTTTTCATTTTCAATTTGGATATTGCATGCTCCAGTTCTCTCATTGTGATTGGTGCCTCCATGACTTCAGGTATAGGTTCGCCTTGTCCAATGTTTTGCTGGTTCTCTCGAACCTCCTGTTGTTTGTCTGGGCTGACTTTGATGTTATTGTCTTCTGCAAAGGAATCTGCAAAGTAATCAGCTGCATGTTTACCTGTTAAAATGTTTCTATCTTTATAAAGTGTGATCCTGGTATTTCTCCCTGTACCTTCATCATTTAGTTGTTTTACAAGTTTCCATAATTTCCTAGTATCTCTTTCTAGGTTCAGCGACTCTGTTTTTTCTTTCCAGCTACTCCGTCTGGCTTGTAACTTGGCTCTTTGAAATTTAGCCTTTGTTTGCTGATATTTGTTGTGATGTTCTTGGCTAGGTCTGTTCTCAGCCTGCTGTCTAGATGTTTCCATCTCATTTTGCAGCTTTTCCAGTTCATCATTCCAGTAGGGTTTGTAGTTTTTGCGTGCCCCCCTGGGTATGGTTTTACTAGCAGCATGTAGTATACATCTATTAAATTCACTCACTGCTCTATTGATGTCTTTGTCCAAGTTCATGTCCTTAGCTAGAACACTGGTTAAATGCTGGTACATTTTCCAGTCTGCCCTCTTATAGTTCCACCTAGTGAGCGTGCTGCTGTCCTTTGTAAATTCATTGTGGATTTCCAGAAATACTGGTCTGTGGTCACTACCTCCAAGCTGCTTTCCAACGACACGTGTGATGTTCCATTCCAGGCCTGGTGAGTGGAATGCCAGATCTGGTGTAGAGGTGGTGTGCCATGCTCTCGAGTAGAAGGTTGGTGAGTCAGCTGGCTGGTTAATAAGGATGAGATTATTTTCATCCTGCCAGCTCTCAAGTTCCTCACCTCTCTTGTCGATATGATCGTAGCCCCAGCTCTGAGAGTGGCTGTTGAAGTCACCACACACCATAAGTCTCTCTTTATCTGGAATTGTGTCTAGTGCCAATGGTTTATCATTTGGGCAGTAGTAGTTCAGGAGATGGAATTCTGCACTGTCTGTTTTTAGGTGGAGCATCTGGTATTCTGCCCCTTCCATATAAACTTCCAGCTGACATGCGCTGATATTGTTTTTAACAAGTGTCAGAATTCCACCCTTTCGCCTGTCCTTTCGGTCAGATCGGTAGCACTGGTAGCCTCTGATTTTGAAGGCTATGTCGCTGCTGAGGTGTGTTTCTTGGATACAGCATATATTAACTTGTTCTTCACTGAGGACATTTTCAAGTTCCAATTTTTTGCTGTATCCATCTCTTTTACTGTTGACACCCTCAGCATTCCAGTGCATTATTTTTATTGGTCGTTTGTTTGTTTGGCCAGTTGCTCTATTCCCTTGCCTCCTGGCTCCTCGAGGCAATTGAGAAGGACTTTCAGTAACTGAGGTTGGGCCCTTTCGAGGTATAGGGCCCGGCACCGTCCCTGCCTGAACGTCCGCCACAGGGCAGGCACCATAACTTTTTATAGATAAAGACATGTTTCCATTGTGTTGTGTGCGTGGCATCCTGATTATCTGTGCGCCTTTTGGCTGGATGCCTCCGTCTTCAGCACTCTGCTTACTTGGGCAGGACTATGGTCCTGCTCGAATGGGACTGCCCGACCAGTCTTAGTTTCCAGCCCCTGATGGCTGAACTAAGCCCCATCACCACTGCAAGGTGCTGGCCTTGATGGGGCAACTCGTAAATAATTGTTGGAAGGATCTTAAGTCAAAACAAGCAAGCACACAAAAACACTGAGCAGCAAATGTTTCTACAACACTAAGAAGAAAACTATGGACTTATATCGGACATGTACTTTAAATGAATAAAAACTGACAGCCACTATAAGCATTAAAATGGATACCAGTTGGTAAATAAAAAAAAAAGAGGAAGACCAAGAAAGACTGTTGGCAGAACAACCATCAAGAAGGCAATGACAATTGGTCTTAACAACATGCAATAATTACACACAGCAGCATTGTATCGGTCAAACTGGAGAGCTGTAGTTTCTGTCTTATGCACCTTATTCGGCGCTCAATGACGTTTATCAATGCTGTTGCCTGCTCCAACCGGTTAGCCAAAATGGCACAAAAACCATGATGAATTCATGCTAAGCCATTCTGAATTCATAGTAAAACTGTGCTGAATTCATAATAAAACCATGCTGAATTCATAATAAAACTGTGCTGAATTCATTTGTATCATACCAAAAAGTGTAAATATTGCTATCAAGTTGTAATCTATTGCACATCGCATTCTGTTCTCCGAACTGCGCCATATTAACCAGAAGGAGTTTGAGAATGTCGCTGAAAAATAAGAGTAAATGCATGTCGTCATTGTAACTGCTTTCCGAAATAGATTCAAACTATAAATTATGTACACGTTTAACTATTTCTCTATGAAAAGAAGGTTATTTGTTTTCTCTAGGAGAGGAATTGTAGTTTTTCTCTGTGAAATAAATTTAGTTATTTCTGTATGTGATGAAGTTCAATTATATGATAGAAAATTTAGTTATTCCTACATTAAATGAAATTCCATTATTTCTGTATGAAAGTAAGTTTAGTTATTTACGTATGAAATAATATTTAGCTATTTATGTGTGAAAGAAGATGTAGCTGTTTGTTTATGTGTGAAAGTAAGTCTAGTTATTTATGTATGAAAGTAGGTTTAGTTATTTCTGAATAAAAGTAAGTTTAGTTATTTCTGAATAAAAGTAAGTTTAGTTATTTCTGTATTATAGTAAATTTAGTTAATTTTGTATGAAAGGTAAGTTTAGTTATTTCTGTACGAATGAATGTTTGGTTTTTTTTTCTTTATGAAAGGATGTTTGATTATTTCTGTATGAAAGAAAGTTTACTTTTTTCACTATGAAAGACATTTCAGTTATTTCTTAATGAACGAAATTTCTGATATTTCTATATGAACGAAAATGCAGTTATTTCTATATCAAAGGAAGTTCAGTTAGTTATGTATGAAAGAATGTTCCGTTGTTTCTCCATTAAAGAAAGTTTAGTCATTTCTATATGAAAGATCTGTTATATCTATATGAAAGAAAGCTCCGTTATATCTATATGAAAGAAAGTTCAGTCAGTTCTGTACGAAATAACGTTCCGTTCTGTATGAAAGAAGGCTCAGTTATTTCTATATGAAGAAAAGAGCAGCTATTTCTGTATGAAAGAAATTTCGGTTATTTCTAAATGAAAGACAACCAATTAATAACACAAGAAATTAGAAAGTTGATCTAATTTATTTTGTGCCAATCATTTATTCAAAAGAAAAACAATGTTTGAAATAGAAATATATGTTCGATATAAATCTTGCTACAAGAAATGACATTTGTGTGTTGCCCAGATATTGCAGAAATATTTTTAGAGGCCAACTTTTCCCAGGTCATCTAACCTAGCATCAGGAAATAATTTTCATATAACATTGGGAAAAATCAACTCCACTGGGGTAATATTGCCACATAATCCTTAGTGTGCTGTTGGACATAGAAAAATAGATGAACTTATCTCTGTAATAACGCTTATAAACATAACGCTTATTAAAATATATGCCTAACGCTTAATGGTGTCATGAGAGACTATTTAAAAATATTTAATGAAGAATTACCGTAAATATAGGCCGGAAGTATCTAGTCTTTTCAAAAGGTGAATATAACTTCCAAAGTCCACGTACAAATTGTTCCCATTCTAAAAACCAATGTCAGTTTCAGATCAACAATACTATGCTAACTTAAACATCAGGTACGCCATGATCTGTGGAGGAATGCGATCAAAACCCATAACAGTATGTAAGATCGATGTAAATGGAGAGCAGCTAGATATCCGACGGAAAAGAGCACTGACGGACGCAGTAGAAAGGTAGAAAGGTACAAGAGACAACAGAATGAGCATCTATATAAATTACTTATTGACACTTGGAAAGAACATAATTACTAAAACAACTGCCTCTACTGGATATATCTGGGGATAAAGATGACACATACCGTATCTAACGCAAGGGAGAGAACTAGCAAACAAATATCTCGACCCCCCCCCCCCCCGGGAGAGCTTGCACCAAGTAACTATCCGAATAAAATTACTAAATAATACAGCCAATAAGGTAGCACTACCAACAATACTGAGGAGATGTGCACTAGATACTATAAACAACTATACATGGTCAACAATCAAGGCCTATACTCATAGATGGACTTTGAAGGCCACCCGTTTTGTAGGATATGGCACATATATATATATATATATATATATATATATATATATATATATATATATATATATATATACGAAACTCTGATGGATCTATCTGCTAGTTATGTGATTCTTGTGGTAAAAATTGTTCAAATTATTAAGCAGAGGCTGAGCCATCAAGACAACCATTGAGTTAATACACCAACAGTTTGATCTCATGAAACAAAAACCATCAGACAGTCATTTTTTGTAGAAAATATGTCTGTTTTGGAAGTACTTAAACATACCCTATATGAACATCAAGATATTATCCACATAGCAAGAGCAGTGCACAGTCTTATCTCTGCATGTCTTATCTCACATGTTGATGTTTCTGATCGTGTGTACAGAAAGGAAACACTGCCCTCCATATTGCATCATTGGCTGGACATGAGTATGACCATGAAATGTATCTCTGGACATAGCGATATAGCAGGCAATAAAGTAGCGATCAGACTTCCAAAAAAAGGAGCATCAAAATAACAAAAGCAAATGTATTGTAGTATGGAAACAATCAAATAGATTCTCAGAAACAACACCAGGGGAATCTGACTGAACAGATGGGCAAATGTGCTGACTGATCAAAATGTATTTAGTGAAATGGCACAACCATTTGACAATGACAACATAAACAAACTCTGCAGGAGATACCAATCCCTTATCTTTCGGTTTCGAACAGGACATGCACAGATAAATAGCCATTTAAATAGACACTGCTCTCATCCCAATGAAATAGTTGAACACTTCCTTATTGACTGTCCTTACCTTTCAACTAGGATACAAGTTCTACACACTTCTTCTTCTTCTTCCGCGTTCGTTCTCAAACTCCTGCAGATTAACAGGATATATTCCGGAGAACGGAATGCATTGTGTCATGGTTTACAGCATATATATGTAATATATCCAGATATAAAATATAAGATATGTAATATAAACTAGATATATCTGCATATATATGGTTTATATCTGCGCCTTTCGGCCTGACACATCCAACTTCATCATGTCTTTGGGTCACTGACCCTATATGAGATGGGACAGACAACTCCATCCCATAAACTCCATCCCACGACATGCGTGGAAGGTAAACAGTGTTGCTATTCTTTGCTCCCCTTTCGGGCCTTGGCAGCACACGGGCGACAGACACACTTAACAGTCAATAACTTACTGTATGGATCACTAAATCAACTTCAGGAGACCTGCAATTGTTTAAGAATGGCATTGTGCTGACAAGAGTAACGTTACTCATCAGCAATTGGATATCGGCAACAACAACAACAACGCCATTATCTAATATATCAATATTAATCTGCAATCAAATTAAAAACTATCATCACAAAATATACAAATTATATGCTGACCATACGCCGTAGCTGCCGTGTATGTGCACAGTTTCTGAGATATTCGTGTGTAAGAAATAGTTCGATACAGGCATGGACAGTGCAGATGAATTAACAAATGCAAATGAACACGCACGCATTAAAATGTTACAACAGACATAATACTATTCACACAAAAATTATCGATTAAAACATACAAATTGAGGCATGTACAAAAACAAACACTAATTGTCTTTGTCTATCCCCAGGTGGATGATGTTCACAAGATCCACACTTTCCGCTAAAGAGTAGGGGTTTTGACTGGGAGCTTTAGTTGTCTATTCAAGATTAGATGTTTCGCCTTGACTGAGTTGAATCCGTATTTGATCAGTGTTGTCTTGATGTTATCTATTCATCTTTTTCTATGGCTACTTCTGACCTTGTATCCTGATCTTATAATGTTATATATTCTTGTTGGTAGTTGGTTATTGTTCATCCTCATTAGGTGTCCAAACAATTTTATTTGTTGTCTCTCGATGTATTCTGTGGATGGTCTTATACCGATTCTTCTCCTGATCTCATAATTTCTCATGTGATCTAGTTTGGTCGATCTTGCGGCTTTTATCAGGCATTTCATCTCGCATTTAATAATTTTTTTCCGCAGGGATGCTGTAGCGTCCATGCCTGGAAATGATATTAGTGTTTACAAAAATTCTGCCTATCTTCGGTCTCTTGACTTCTATCTTGATCTTTGGTTTGAGCATCAAAGGTGTTAGCTGGTGTGTCACTATAAAACACACACAAATAAAAGCACGCACGCATATATAACTACATAAATATACATACAGAACTGCATATCCATACACAGATACTTCAATAACATACATAAATATATTCACAAATACATACACGCAAATACTTGGAGTGGGGATATACTTGGAACCACCCAGTAAACCTCTTTGTCCATAGAAATGTCGTATTAAAGACTGGACAGGATTAAGATTCTCCACAGGTACGCAGCTCAATGAGAACAGAGAGGCGTGACGAAATTTCTGTGCTGATTTTTTTCAGAGTCCCTTCAGGGCCAGATAAATGGAACACATTATATGGAACAAAACAACAGCTCACAAACACATGCCTATATCACACTATGGTATTGGATCAAAGGGCATGATCCCATGGATCGCTGGGTCAGCAACCAACCAAGTTTCCAGAGTGGCACCACAATGATCATGAAGGGTTATGTGTTTAGATAATGATGATGATGATGATGGTGCCACACATGTTCATATACAAATGTGTATGCAAATGTATACGCAAATACGCACATATGTACTTACATACATATAAATACTTATATACACAAGTAAATACACACATAGTAAACAAAAATGCATACACAAATACACACACAATTACACACAAATGCATACAATGATACGTACACAAGCTATCTATCTATCTATCTATCTATCTATCTATCTATCTATCTATCTATCTATCTATCTATCTATCTATCTATCTATCTATCTATCTATCTATCTATCTATCTATCTATCTATCTATCTATCTATATATCTATCTATCTATCTATCTATCTATCTATCTATCTATATATCTATCTATCTATCTATCTATCTATCTATCTATCTATCTATCTATCTATCTATCTATCTATCTATCTATCTATCTATCTATCTATCTATTCGTTAAACCTTTTGTTGCCTTTCAGCGTTAGCGGTAGAAGAGTTTTCTGGAGACAACCCTCTTGTGTGCTGAGTACATACATATTAACATACACAAATGCATACACAGATACACACACAGACATACTCATATGTATTAAAAATTGCGTACAAATACATACACAGGAACACACAGATACATACACAATTACACACAAATACATGCACATACATACATAGAGAAATACAGAAAATACAAATACATACATAATTGCATACACATATGCATATACAATTACACACAAATACATAGAGATATACATACACAATATAACACAAATACATGCACATATATATGTACACAATTACAAACAAATATATACACATATAGATATACAAATACAAACACAGATACACATACATATACATACATAATTACACACAAATACATACATAAGTAAAGTAAAGTAAGTATACATATTTACAGACAAATACATGTACATATACATATACGATTGCATACAAATATATACATATATACATGCACAATTGTATACAACATATACACAGATATACATACATATACATACAAATACATACACAGATACGCAGACAAAATACATACATAAGTACACAAAAATCGATACACAGATACATATACAAGTGCATATAATTGCTACATTAAGACACTCACATATACATACAACAGATAAACGTACAGAACTGCATGCTCATGTCATCATCATCAGGTGCCATGCCGGCTGGCGTAGGCGGTCATGGCTCTCCACAGCTCTCTGTCCACAGTATTATGTATCAATCTTGTTGCTGTTTCCTTGCCGTGCCAGGTTGTCAAACTGTCTAATATTTTCTCACGTTGTCGCCCTCTGTCTTTTTTTTGCCTTCAATTTTGACTGTTGTGACTATGTTGCATACTCATGTACGCTCACGTAATGCACAAATTCATATGCACGCACAGATAAATACCTAAACACCTACAAATGATTGTACATATCAATACATAAGCCCCACAAATACTCGCACATATAAATACCTGAACACACAAATACTCGCACATATAAATTCCTGAACACACGCACATTAGTCAAAATTGCAAGCAAAGTTTCCATAAATTCATACAGAACTACTTATTCATACACAAATACATTCATTACATAAACAAATACAGTAATAAATGCATACACAAATACATGCATATATTATATCAAGTGACATATTCTTTCCATGTCTTGTCTTTATTTTGAACACTTTGAATGCATCTCTGTCCCAGGCAAGCATGCCTTCATTGGCCAGAGACATGTACATACATTCTTCGATGTCGCTGGTATATAGTCTTTTTGGTCTTCCTCTTCTTCTCTTCCCTGGCAATCTGCCCTCCAGATTCAGCCTTTCGATGCAATCATGTCTCGTTAAGTGTCCAAAATAATGTAGCTTCGTTCTTATAATGGTATTCAGAAATTTCAGTAATTTCAAAATTTCAATGCTATTATTTTTATCTTTCCACAGTAGAATCGTAAGATTCGTATGATCTTCTGCAGCACATCATTTCAAATGAATGTGTTCTCCTGGATATTGTCTTTAAGTCCAAGTCTCACATCCATATGTTTGCAACTTGGACAACACATGACCATAAAATATTCTTTTGTAATAGTTATTACTACTTTACCACAGCTTTCTCAATTGTGTTAATTTTAGTGTTGCATTTGCGAGTCTTCTCTTAATCTCAACAATCTCCGGAATTCTTTATATTTTCTCCCAGATGTTCCAATTTGTTTACACATTCTCTTTCGATATTGTCTATTTTGATTATCGGTTTCATATTTGTTTTGTCTATTGTCATAATTTTCGTTTTCTTTGCGTTTAGATATAGATTGTGGATCTATCTGTATTTTATTTGTTGTTGTTATTAGCTGTTTCAATCCCTCGGGATGTGTAGTAAGGAGGACTGTGTAGTCTACATATCTTATTTCTGGAATCTTGTATCCACCGATATTTAATAGGTCTAGTTCTTCTCTTACATTTATCATTATATTCTCTGCATGAATGTTAAAAAGATAAGTGGATAGAGTGCAACTCTGGATCACTCCAATTTGTACAAACCATTCAGATGTTTCTTGCTCCACTATTAATTCTTCAGTTGATCGTGTTCATTGTATATTGTTTCAATAAAATGTATTAGGTGTTTCTGAAAGCCCGTGTCTCCCATGGTGTACCATAGTTGGTGATGTTTAACATACATATATAGATACAAATACGTTAATTTCATACTAAAATACATACACAGTACATGCATATAAATACACACATGCATACATAACACACACAAAAATATACATATACTTACACAAATACATACACGTATACTTACAAAATACATACACATATACTTTAAAAAATACACACATTTATAAACACACACATACAAACACACACATGTAAATACATACACATATACTTAGATAATTGCACACACACTTATATATATATATACACTAATACCTATATTACATACAAAACTGCACACACATATACTTACATATGCATACACACATATAAACGTATACAAATACATACACAAAATCATATAAACGTAATTACATAAATGTAAACTCATATATACAAATATATTTAAACAATTAATGCACAAACCGAGAGTTTAGATTTGAAATAAGGGAAAGACCACTGTTTTACCAAAATGTGAACAATTCAAGATCAAATTAAAGTTGATCAAAGAAGATTATGTTGCAACCCACGTCACGTGGCTCGGAGAAATTTTGCCAATATACCAGTATTATTCCTGAATTTACTATTTCTCGTACAATTGGTATCAGTACAAGAAGTAAAGATAGGGTTTTTTTTCACAAGCTCTTGCAATGTTCCAGTGTTTTTAATTCACGTATAGCAAGTTCTAACACATTGATACTGTCTTTGGCAATGAGATGCCTGGAAATTACCAATTTAACAGTTTTGTAGTTTAAACGCAGAAAGGTTTTCAATAAAGCAAGTAAAGAGAGCTTTACCGTGAAGCTTCACGCAACAGGACGGAACTGACACTAACCAAGATCGTGTATCCTTTCTCTGTGTTCTATTTGTAGACGTGTCTGTCAATAAAGCATGAATCGATACAATCTCCCCTCTGATGAAGTCAGTTAAAGATTCATGACTGGACTGTAAGAATGAAATAAATACTATTCTTCATGACATCACACCAAAGTCATGGAGTGGGAGACTCTCAATAGCTCGTCACATCGCATTTTACAACTAGCTTTAGTGAAAAAAAATCATCTGCGACTTGGGGATGTTCATAGATTACGTCAAACAAGTAATCCCTGCCAACAAGTGCCAAGAATCCATACACCTACCCCTCCTTGCCAACAAGTGCCAAGAATCCATACACCTACCCCTCCTTGCCAACAAGTGCCAAGAATCCATACACAAACCCCTCCTTGCCAACAAGTGCCAAGAATCCATACACAAACCCTTCCTTGCCAACAGCTGGCATGAATCAAAACACCTACCACTGCTTAATTATATCAAAAAATTGCAACTTCCGCCTGTCAATATCCCCCCCCCCCCTCTTTCCCAAATAACTATGTTGTGTAATGTATTTTTAAAACACATTCTGACAAATTAGTTTGTATATTCGTGTATAAAACAGACGCATTGTTGGCGTCAATTTTTATAAAAGCTTCCCACTTGTCGACAAAAGTTAAATTACTTTGTCCGTCCGTCCCCCCCCCCCCCCTCTTTTCCCGATAGTTGACGTAGTTTACTGGCAGCCCCCTTAAATAAAAGTTTTGATATCTCTCCATCAAGTAGAATGCCAGAAAATATCAGAATTTATCATGTATTATCGTTGCAGTTCTGTTTTGTTGTATCAAATACTAGTCAGTTACAATTATAGTGCATAAACTGTTTTATATTTTGATTCAAACTAGAAGAAAAAGGACTGATTCTGCTTTGACGGTTATCGTACATTGACTTCTACATACTCATAACTTTTATTAATATGCTAGTTTTAAAAAGATGGCTACAGTCCTGTAATATAATGTTTCTTTGCATGATCTATAACAGATCTAATCAATCTAGGATCGGCAGATATAACAATAACAAGACGCGTTCAGATTGTACCATCTCAGTTACAAATGATAATATAATAATTTGGACTGTCTGACAAGATGCATGAAGTCGTATATATATATATATATATATATCCCTTTAACAACTGGAAGGTAAGGATAAGGATAAGTGTTAACATTGTTGTCTACATCAGCGGTCCTTATCGTAGGTCAGGATGGCAGAAACGTTGTCCAGGAGGACAAGTATCACGTAGACTTGAAACCGACCACGGAGAATATGTTTTATATTGTAGTGGACACAGGACCGTCATAGGAAGAGAAGGGGGAACAGAAAAGTAACTATATGAAAAATAACAAGATATGTATCGATAGCTCTTTTAAAAAATGTCCGTTGTCGCCAAGGTCACGGAAAGTAAGTCAGCGATCTTTCCTTTTAGTCGTTTAAAGCGTGTCCTAAAAGGGATACTGAAGCACGACAGATTGAGAACCACTGATATAAATAGCACTGCTTCAATAAATCTACCTCTTACAGTAGGATATTGTCAGTGAGCGGCTTAGATTCGATTCATCTTCAGGTTTGTGATGGTTCTAAGGTTTATTATTGACAACATCGTAATGAGAGCCAAAAAAAAAAGGATTTAAAAAAAAAAGGCAAGTGTGTCTTGAAGTTTGTTGGTAATGGCGAAGAAGCCGTTGCTGGATCTCTCGAGAGTTAATTAGCGCTGGCATCGTGGGATTGTTTGTGACAAGAATTAATCCAGACTAACTTTATTAATAGTCTACGAAGACTGATTGTATTCTAACACTATTTCATCTCTCTCCCTCTCTACCTCTAACTCTCCTCTGATTGTATTCTAACACTATTTCATCTCTCTCCCTCTCTACCTCTAACTCTCCTCTGATTGTATTCTAACACTATTTCATCTCTCTCCCTCTCTACCTCTAACTCTCCTTATATAAATATGTCTCACTGCGCCTTACTCTAACTGCCTCCTTCCAGATAGTCGACATTGATTATTGGTCTTCAACGTGTCTTGTTCTGGACCCCATTATTCTTTAAAAAAATTATGGCCATCGTTAGATCCATTGTTAGTCTTGAGGTTTTAAATTTAAATTACAGTTGGCAATTTTCAAATTCTCTAACTAGTTCAGTACGGTTATTTATTTTTTTTAATTTTTTTTTTTTTTGGAAGTGCTGCACATACGGTTTTTTTACTAAGGGAAACCATTTTGCTTCCAATAATTGTGAATGCTTTTTTTGTGACAAGTACTTTGATGAAATTTGGAAAGGGAGGAGGGAAGGGGGGGGGGCTGTTGTCTTTCCTTTATTCTTTATTAATACCAAGTGGCATGCTTGATCTTACTAAGAGTAGGATCAACACTCTAACATCTCATCCCCATGTTTTAAGGACTTGCTCTGCAGCTTAAATGTAGTAAACGTGAAAGGTAATCCAACGGTATTCAGTTTCAGACATATTGGCGACCGTATCTTTAAGAAAACGATGGTAAACTACTGGACGCAAATGTTGCCTAGAAAATGGTGATAGCCAGAAATGTTTGGTTGATCTACGTATTTCTAGTTAGAAGGATATGCTTTTTGATTTGTGACGTTAAAGGAATGGTCGGTTGTATACACACGTATTGGTGAAATTTCCTTTACACTTATATGAATTTTGTAATATACGTTTTCGAGTTATGCAGGTGAACACACGTTAAGCATGTTTAACTGTCATTGAGAGAATGTTTAATCTGTATAGATAGAAAAAAATATTCATTTGTGTACATAACCTCATCATCATCAGGTGCCATGCCGGCTGGCGTAGATGATCGTGGCTCTCCACAGCTCTTTGTCTCCAGTATTATGTATCAAGCTTGTTGTTGTTTCCATGCTGTGTCAGATTGTCAAACTTTCTAATATTTTCTCACGTTGTCGTCCTCTGTCTCTTGCCTTTAATATTCCTGTTGTGACTATGTTCTCCAAACCTCATTGTCTCATGAAGTGGCCAAAAAATTATTATTGTCTCTTTCTATATTATTGATTAAGGTCCGTTTCGCATTTCACTCTTTGAACACCTCTTCATTCGTTTTTCTGGCAGTCTATGATATTCTCAGCATTCTTCTATAGAACGACATCTCTGTTGCCTCTAATTTCCCCCTTTCCAGTTTGTTAAAGCATGCGATGTCGAAAATATCGTACACCTAATTGCGATGATGTACCAAACAAAGGAGTAGCATAAACAGTATATGGAGAAACATTGGATTTGTTCAGTGTGCAGAAAAGAGTAAACTCTCAGTGTTGGAGAACAGCAATCCCATAAATTAGATATGATATGTAGATGACACAGTTGTATAAACAAACTAGCGAGCAAGATGTGAAACAGTGCATTCTATCAACAACAAAACAGTGAAGATAAGAAACTATTTAAACACAAATAAAACAAAATCATGTCAAAATAAACGTCAAATCCGACCACAAGTCAAATTTGATAACCACAAACTAGAAAATATTACTAATTGTTTGAGTATTTTGGTGCAAACATAAACGGTTTGGGGAATTATAAAGTACACCTCAGGAGAAGATTTACACTAGAGACTTCATTCTTAGCACAAATCTATCTCTTATGGTGAGGTACATTTCGTTCAACTGCGGACGTTAGTAAGCCTAGAATTTGTTTATATCATAGCTTTGCAGCCATAAAAATGGTGGAGGTTGCGGTTCTGGTAATCGAGTGGCCACGACCTCCGAGAGTCGTTAGCAAAAATGCGAAATCTTTAGCATGACACTATCTAAATCTAATGTGCATCTCTTAACGTGGTCTGACATATTTTGCTCACACATGTTAAAAAAAAAACAACAACACACACACACACACACAAACATGCTAACAGAATGTCTAAAAAAATATGTAATGTATATGTATGTATGTATTTAAATTTTGTATAAATATATATATGTTCATAGATTACGTCAAACAAGTAATCCCTGCCAACAGTTTTTCTGAAGTAGAATATAGGATATATATTTCCCACATGCGTATATATATATATATATGCCTATATATATTAATATATATATATATATATATATATATATATATATATATATATATATATATATATATATATATATATATATATATATATATATATATACGCATGTGGGAAATATATATCCTATATTCTACTTCAGAAAAACGTTTCCTGGACACAAGCAAGATAATAAAGATAATAAATAAGGTGGTCTCTTTCTAGGACTAGTACCCGGTGTTCTATTTACAACCAATTGGAAGTAATAGCAAATAAAAGCCTTGTTGAAGAGACGTAGAAACAATGCACTTAAACATAACTTTTATAATGAAAACTTCGTATTTGTTAATATTATATCATCACATGTAATGTTAGATGACAGACAATTTGAATTTTTTTTTAAATATGAATATTCATTACTAGAATATTTTCAAAGTTATGTTGAATTTGACAAAGTAATCATGAGAAAGCAAGATAAATATATTTGATGAAATAAACTTTGGGATATACGATATATCATGAAATAATGCATGATCTTAAGTTTCAGCCATAACGAATGCAGCTGATCTCAGGGATAGGGAAATTTATAAGTGGTTGTTTTTTAGTTGTTATTATAAGGAACTCCGGCTTTGACGTAGCAAAGTTTTGTTCTTTGTTATGCGATATTGGAAAGAACTCCGGCAGTTCTTCTTATTCTTCTTTTTCTGCGTTCGCTATCATATAACCACAACGAATATATCGTGTGATTTCCACCGGGGAGCGTGAAGTACGTTGTGCTGCAAGTTACACAGTAGAACTGTGTTATTTGCACCTCGGTTGGCCACTTGTGGTCAGGATTTCCGAGGTCCAGCAACTCCGTTTTCGTCATGCCTTTAATTCGGGTAGGCTTCCCTAGTCTTTGACAGCCTGTCTATCTGTCGCTGGGCACGCTGGTGTGTAGTGGCTCTTCGCCAAGACGCTTGTCGGGCGCTTCTATCTGGCACGAGGTGTTCCACCATCTATGAACTCACCTCGTGTAATTGGACGTACTGTGTCTGTGCCCATCGTGTACTGAACCGTTTCTCATCCGCGAGCTTGGTTTTGTATGAGGAAGAACTCGCCAGAAGAGTTGGACCCTGGCTCGTTCGCATTCCTACCCGAGGCGTCGTTAACAGACATCGTGAACCCCTCGCCCCAGTTCGAGTCTCACACCACGCGTTTGAGAGCAAGGCGTTCTCGAGCTGGGCGACCTTGCCCAATAGAGCCTGAGTCCATCAGGTACTGAACCCTTTCTCTCTGCAAATGTATTTCCGGTATAGAAAAGCTTGACAGTAGAGTTGGGTCATGGCTAAAATCGTTGTCCCTTTTGTGCCTGAGCCCATCAGGTACTTAACACTTTCTCTCTGCAAGTATATTTCCGATTTAGGAAAACTCGACATTAGAGTTGGGTCAGGTTTTCTTGCTTTTCTGAACGCCCATGATTGGATCTGGGTCTCTGCCTATAACTAGCACAGGTAACTAGAAGCTCGTTTCGAGCTAACAGAGCTTATAGTTCCCCTTTCCTAAGAACTTTTTCCTTTCTATTTGCAGTTCGCGCTGCCCCCTGGCGCTGTTCTGCCCTTTCATTGTGTCATTGTACTCAGTATAACATCTATTTGTCTCTCGCCATGCATCTACCTTTACGTGCCTTTTATATTGGCCGCCCCCTCCAATGTTCGGACTGGACTAACTGGCGTCACTGTATGTCGACAGTGTCGCTGTATTTGGTGATGCTGGTGATGTCGGAGATATTGTCTGTCACTTATGCAGTCAAATCTCTTTCCATCTGCTACCTCCACATTCTCGGGACACGATCCCCAAATGATTTGGCCAGAATCAGCTCGAGCTGCTGTATTTCTGTTTCCAGGGTGCACCGCGAGGGAGGTACATTTGGGATCTTGGTTATCTGCTAGCCCTGGGTCCGCCGAGAGTAATGCGTTCCCTTAGCACCCCAATCCGGCAGTGATGTAACAAAGTTTCTCATTCATCTACCAAGCGACCACAGTCTGAATTTCCACTGTAACAATGAGACAGCTTATTGTTTGCTAAAGCTGTAATTGTTCTTTTATCATCTAGGACATGGTTACTAAATTTCAAGCTTTTGGAATAATGAGGAACTACACCATGGCTAACGTGTACATGCTGAAAGTGACACTACTCAGATTGTTTATGGTCAACTATAAGAAACTGAGATTATTTGTAAAACCAAGTATTTTGACTATCTATACCTTGTAGTGATATCTCCCTCTAGGGCCAGATAAATAAAACTCTCTTTGTATAAAACAAAACAACAGTTCACAATCACATGCATGTATCACGCAATAACATGTGACATAGAGCATGGACCGATGGACCACTGGATCGTGATACTCGAAAATATAATACCTATATTCTAATGTGGAAACAGGTCTTCTAAAATGGTCATTTGACTGTTTTCTTAATTTTCATTGACTACCGCACGAAGTATAATGTAGTGATGTATTGATTTGGATCATAGTATTTCTATCACCAAAGCTGTCATGTTGTAGATCTTAGTATTTCTATCACCAAAGCTGTCATGTTGTAGATCTTAGTATTTCTATCACAAAGCTGTGATATTTGAAGTCTTAGTATTTCTGTCACAAATGTTGTCATGATGTAGTTCTTTGTATTTCTATCATCAATGCTGTCATATATTCGTTCTTAGTATTTATATCACCAATGTTTTCATGTGTATATCTTTGCACCAGTATTCGGGTACAGCGATAGTATAGTATCTACTTTACTCACCAAATCGACCAGGAGACCAGGGTATTAGTTCATTTCTCGCTTGTCGTTTGCAAATTAAAATTTGTTCCGTGTCCCACTCATCACAAGGAAATGAGTACAGAGTTTCACATTCTTGGGAGATCGAGGAATGTCGCCATCACTACTCAATATGTTCTCATTGCGACACCAGTCAGACGGTATCTGATAAAGAATTGCATAGTCAGCTGATCCACTTATAGAAGATTGTGTACTATGAAGCTTAATGATAAATAAATTTCTGTTTTCCTGTCCTTAATACTCCATATTTTTAAATGATACAGATTGTTTAATTTCAGAAAACGTGTTAGTTCAAGTTGCACAACAAATTAGTGTCAGATGAACTAATTAGGCTCAAAAATCATATACTTATGTATATATATATATATATATATATATATATATATATATATATATATATATATATACTTCTTCAGCGTACATTCTCAAACTCCCGATGGATCGGTCTTGTAGCAGGACAAATAGTGCACTTCCAGCAGCATGTAGTTTAGAGAATGGAAATGATTTGTGTCGATGTATTATGTGCGCCAATGTCCCGATACATCCGTCTTTGATGAATACATATATATATATATATATATTTAAAGAATGTCTATAAAGTCGTCGTGTAGACATTTACATTGCAGGTGACACTATTTACAATGCTTTGTTGGAATTATGGAGACAAAAAAATCTACTGCTCATGCCACTGTGCATATTGAGTAAAGTGGTTCGTTAGCACATCATAGTTCATTCTTGGTCAGAGAATAAAAATTAATTGTAAGGTTAATGTCACTATTGGTGCAGCACACTGGACCATCGCCCGTGTGTTGCCGGGGCCCGAAAGGGGAGCGAAGAATAGCAATACTGTTTACCTTCCACGCATGTCGGAAAAGGCGACTAAGGAGGTTATGGGATGGAGTTGGCTGTCCCATCCCATATAGGTCAGTGACCCAAAGTCATGCTGATATCGAATGTGTCAGGCCGGAAGGCGCAGATATCGCAGAAATGATGTAAACCATGACACAACGCATTCCGTTCTCCGGACTATATCCTGCTAATCTGCAGGAGTTTGAGAACGAACGCAGAAAAAGAAGAAGACACTGGACCATGGAAATACACAACTTCGAATGACGTCCTATTTGAACCATATATTATATTTTGAAATTCAGTGCATAGCAGCTTTATAGACACCATGAATTAAAAAAAAAAGAAGCAAAGCCACGTCTGAGTTGCAATAGAAGACAACGAAATATACTCGTATATTTCACTTACCAATATGTCATTTTACTTATTGCTTCTACTGACTTCAAAACGGTGTAATTAACGTCCGATGCCAGACTATCGGCTGGCAAACCAGTTCGTAATTAAGACTGTTCATTGTCAAGGATTTTCAAGTCGTCTTTGTTACGTATTTTTAACGTGTGACAAAACCAGTGCTTGCTTACATTTGTACTTTTCTCTGTGGAAATAGGAAGCATAGTCGTCAAGTTAGATAATGTAAATTTATATCTGCACGTTTCTGTCTATCCGTAAGTAGGTCGGTCTAATAAATGAGTCAATGTGCACTATACTGTCTGTACTTCTCACGTTCTGTCTATCCGAACCTATGCGAATCCGTACCTTGATAATGTTGTCGTCAGCCAGTAATTCACTGACACTATCTGGCTTCAAACAGAAATATCCCCTTTTGGAATATAACAGTATGATCGAAAGATATCCTGTAGCAAGACCATCAAAGAATATATGACCTACTGACTATAAGGAATTAAAGCATTTTTCACTGATTTATTTGACTAATCCCGTAATTAGCATTAGCCATTATGATTATACTTCGTTTGACAGTGAAAGAAAATCAAGGAAATAGTCAAATTAGTCATTTTAGAAGGCTTCGTTCCCATTAGCCAAAAGGTCTTACATAACCAAAGGTAACGTTTTCAGAAACTGAACAATACACTGGCCCGTAATCAATAGTCCGAGCCCGCAGGCGATATAAAAGACATTACATCAGAATTAATTAAGACCCTATTCGTTCGGATTTTGAATTGTCGTTGCGTTTCCGTTGGTCACTATTTATATATATTTAATTATCATCATCATCATCCGATGCCGTCTCCGCAACGAAGGTTGGCTGCAACGTATCTCCAACATCCCTGTCTCTTGTCTTGGTGGTGCACTCTGCTAGACTGTAACATGTCCATCGTGTGATGTTATTCTCCCACTTGTATCTCTGCCTACCTCTTGCTCGCTTCCCTTTGACTTTACCCTCAAGTAACGTCTTCAATAAGGTGTCATGTCTTTTAATGTGTCCAAAATATTTTATTTGCCTGATCTTTATTTCTCTTAGTAGTTCCTTCTTCATATTAAGTGTTTTAGTACCTCTTTATTTGTTTTCTTCTCTTTCCATGATGTTTTCCATATTCTTCTATATACCCACATCTCAAAGGCATCAATTTTGTTTTCTAATTGCTTATTTAGTGTCCATGTTTCTGAGCCATACATTAATATGGACTAAATGTAGCATTTTATAATTCTCATTTTTAACTTGTTTGTAATTTGTTTAAATATTAATAATTTCCTCATGTCATTGAAGGTACTTTTAGCCATTCATATTTTCCTTTTAACTTCTGTTTCACATCTGCCATCATTTCAATTAATATGCATATAAATGAGCACACGTGTTTTATATATATATATGTATATATATATGTATATGTATATGTATTTGTGTGTGTGTATATGTGTATATGTGTGTATGTACGTGTGTATGTATGTATGTATGTATGTATGTATGTATGTATGTATGTATGTATGTATGTATGTATGTATGTATGTATGTATGTATGTATGTGTGTGTGTGTGTGTGTGTGTGTGTGGGGGGGTGGGGGGGTGGGGTGGGGGGTGGGTGCGTGCGTGCGTGCATGTATGCATGTATGTATGTATGTATGTATGTACGTGTGTGTGTGTGTACGTACGTGTGTATGTGTGTGTGTGTGGAGGGGCTCAAACGGCGTAGAAGACTTACTTCACTGTACATGAAATGCGTCAAATGAGGGCTGCCTAAGAATTATTTTAACAATGTTCAACCCCTTTCCCCCTAGACAACAACTATAAAAACTTCCAGTACCCCCCCCCCACATCTTAATTATGCTAAAACATGTAAAAAAATGCCTCCCTCCCCCCTTTCTCCATCTTCTAAAATTATTTTTGCCGAAATATTACGGAATAATTACTCCATGTTTTTAGGTATTTAAAACCAAAAATTACAAATTAAAACAACTTAACTGGTATATAAAAGCAGCATTGTTGACGTTACGTATTGTCGAATTCCCTAAACCTTGTCAACAACTGTCACAATCTTTCAGACTTCTCCTATAATAGTTTGTGTATTTTATGGACACCCCCTACATACTTCATACTTGTCAACAAAGCGACTCACGTATATTTGTATATATAAACATGCTACATTGAACATGTGTGTGTTAGAGGCAATGAAAAATCAAATTCATTGACCATTGTAATAGTTATAAAACAAGACAGTGCTGATATAATCAGGGCGGTCATAGATTTGCTGTAAGTTAAGGAAACTAGGAGTGAGGCATAAAACTGTGTCTGTTTTGGAAATATCATAAAATACTGTAAACAACATATTTTCGGAACTGAACACTTTTGTACTTGATGGAAAGATGAAAGGATCAGTTTTGGGAATATTCCATTTTATTATAATCCTGATCTTAATTAAGAATGAAGTATTTTTAAAAATGTATTGATTTTTTGGGGGGCGTTCAATCCTAAACTCTTGTAGCAGGGACAATTGTCCAACTAGATTTCCAGCAGGAAATAATCAAAAGAACGGAGATGCGCATTGTAGTCATTTCATTTGCCTCACTGTCCCGACATTAACACGGCTGTGGTAACCAATAGTTTCAGTATTTTTACAACTTCCACTGAAGGTAAACCTTTGTGAACAAGCTCCTCTTAATTTTAGGGAAATGTTCTGGAGACAGAAAGAGAAACCAGGTATATTCTGTTATGATCAACAGCATATTTATAAATAATGTCATAATACTAAAATATACCCACGAGCGAGTTGATATCCACTCTGACCACGAACTAGTATTGTGTAAAATTGATATAGCACTTAAAAAGAAAGAGCAACAATCACACTTACAGTTATAATACTTGTATAAGTAAAGAACAGATATGAACACCTAATGATGGAATTCATGGAACAATACAGAAGGGAGAATTCAGAAGAGAAAATTGACAATAAATGGGACAGCCTAAGGAAAAACACGCAAACGACAAATGAAAATTTACCAATAAGACAAGCCAAGAACAAACATGGATTTCAGGAAAAAATGTCAGAGAGAAAGCTAAAAATACCCCAAAAAATTCACTATAGACAGAGAGATACCTAACAGGCGCAGAACAGAAACAGAACAATGGATATAACCAAAATGCTGAGAAATATAGATGTCACTAACAATAGAAGATTAAAGAAATGCACAAGGAAATAAGACAGATCACAAGTACGAAAAATCATACAAAATATGTAGGTTTCTTCATTAAGGATAAGAGTGAACACATTATATTTGATAAGAAAGAAGCCCAAGATACTACTCGATAATACATGAAAGAAGTAACAAAACGAGATAGACATTGCAGTCGGTGAGGAACAATTCAGTTTTAGGAATAACAAAGAAACCAGAGAATCTATACTTAGTATCCATATAAATACATCATCATCATCAAGTGTCGCCTCCGCAGCGAAGGTTGGCTGCAACGTATCTCCAACATCCCCTGTCTCTTGTCTTTGTGGTGCAATCTGCTAGACTGTAACATGTCCATCGTGTGATGTTATTCTCCCACTAGTATCTCTGCTTACCTCTTGCTCGCTTCCCTTTGACTTTACCCTCAAGTAAGGTCTTCAATAGGGTGTCATGTCTTTTAATGTGTCCAAAATATTTTATTTGCGTGATCTTTATTTCTCTTAGTAGTTCATTCTTCATATTAAGTGTTTTTAGAACCTCTTTATTTGTTTTCTTTATTAGATTTAGAAATAGTGTCAAAAACATCAAAACATACCCATGTGCAGATATCAACTCTGACCATAATCCAGTGATGTGCAAAATAAATGTCAAACTTAAAAAGATAGTAAATAGAGGAATCCAAGAATCACAGATAGACGCATCAGCACTAAAACAACCAGACATACAACAAAAATACCTTGTAGATGTAAGGAATAGATATGAACATCTAATGATAGAATGCATGGAACAATACAGAAGGGAAAATCCAGAAGAGAAAATAGACAATAAATGGGAAAGCCTAAAGAAAAGTATTCAAACATCAAGTAAAAATTTACCAACAAGAAATACCAAGAACAAACAAACATGGATGACAGTTGAAATATTAGAGAAAATGACAGAAAGAAAGAAAGCTAAAAATACACCAAAATACTCAAGTATAGACAAGGAGATACGTAACATGAGCAGAACAGCGAAAAAACAATGGCTAGAAACAAAATGCAATGAAATAGAGGAGATGTCCATACAACAGAAGACAAAATTAATGCATAAGGAGATAAGGCTGATCACAAATAAGAAAAATCCTATTAATGGCGGTGGCTGCATAAAAGATAAAAATGGTAAAATAATATTTGATAAAACAGAAGCACTCACAAGATGGGCAGATTATGTAACAGAACTGTTTGACGAGCAACGGAACAAAAAACCAACAATACACAACAATGATGGACCAGCAATACTGAAATCAGAAGTAGAACATGCAATAAATTCAATAAAATGTGGAAAAGCTCCAGGCTCTGACAACATAACAGCAGACATAATAAAAACTATAAATGAATTTGGTGTAGATACTATCACAGAAATTTGCAATGACATATACGAAACAGGACATATACCTAAAGACCTAACATCATCAATATTCATACCACTACCTAAGAAGCCCAGGGCTGTGGACTGTACAGAATATAGAACAATAAGTCTAATGAGCCATCTAACTAAAATACTTCTCAAGATAATACATGAAAGAATTAAGAACAAGATAGACATGGAGGTCGGTGAAGAACAATTCGGTTTTAGGAAAAACAAAGGAACCAGAGAAGCTATACTGAGTATCCGGCTAGTGATAGATAAATATATAGAAGTCCAAAAAAGTATCTATATTTGCTTCATAGACTACAGCAAGGCATTTGACAGAGTCCAACATGAAAAATTAATCAAATGTCTTCAAGAAATAGGCATAGATGGAAAAGACATCAGGCTGATTAGAAATATATATTGGGAACAAACTGCATCCATAAGGTGTGAAAACAGCTACTCACCGTACATAGAAATAAGAAGAGGGGTAAGACAAGGATGCATTTTATCACCAAGCCTATTTAATATCTACACAGAGAATATCTTTAAAAATATAGAAGAAATACCAGGACTCAAGATCAATGGGAAAATAATAAACAACATTAGATATGCAGATGACACTGTTCTTTTAGCAGAAAGTGAACATGAACTACAAAGACTAATAGATCAAGTCAATAAATAAAGTAATGAATATGGACTGGATATAAACATTCAAAAAACAAAAACCATGATAATCAGCAAAAACACAGAAGAACAGGAGGTAAACATAAACATACAGGGAGAGAAACTACAACAAGTAAAACAGTATCAATATCTTGGACACATAGTCACAAATGATGGCAGATGTGAAACAGAAGTTAAAAGGAGAACAGGAATGGCTAAAAGTACCTTCAATGACATGAGGAAATTATTAATATCTAAACAAATTACAAACAAGTTAAAAATGAGAATTATAAAATGCTACATCTATTCCATATTAATGTATGGCTCAGAAACATGGACACTAAATAAACAATTAGAAGACAAAATTGATGCCTTTGAGATGTGGGTATATAGAAGAATAGGGAGAAAATCATGGAAAGAGAAGAAAACAAATAAAGAGGTGCTAAAAACACTTAATATGAAGAAAGAACTACTAAGAGAAATAAAGATCAGGCAAATAAAATACTTTGGACACATTAAAAGACATGACACCCTATTGAAGACCTTACTTGAGGGTAAAGTCAAAGGGAAGCGAGCAAGAGGTAGGCAGAGATACAAGTGGGAGAGTAACATTACACGATGGACAGGTTACAGTCTAGCAGAGTGCACCACCAAGACAAGAGACAGGAGATGTTGGAGATACGTTGCAGCCAACCTTCGTTGCGGAGACGGCACTTGATGATGATGATGATTTGTTTTCTTCTCTTTCCATGATGTTCTCCCTATTCTTCTATATACCCAAATCTCAAAGGCATCAATTCTGTCTTCAAATTGTTTATTAAGTGTCCATGTTTCTGGGCCATATATTAATATAGAATAAATGTAGCATTTTATATTTCCATTTTTAACTTGTTTGTAATTTGTTTAGATATTAATATTTTACTCATGTCATTGAAGGTACTTTTAGCTTTTTCTATTCTCCTTTTAACTTCTGTTTCACATCTGCCAACATTTGTGACTGTGTCCCAGATATTGATAATGTTTTACGTGTAATTTCTCTCCATGTATGTTTTTGTTTACTTCATGTTCTTCTGTGTCTTTGCTGATTATCATGTTGTTGTTTTTTTAAATATTTATATCCAGGCCATATTCATTACTTTATTTATTGACTTGATCTATTAGTCTTTGTAGTTCATATTCACTTTCCGCCAAAAGAACAGTGTCATCTGCATATCTAATGTTGTTTATCATTTTCCCATTGATCTTGAGTCTTGGCATTTCTTCTATATTTTTAAAGATATTCTCTGTGTAGATATTAAATAGGCTTGGTGATAAAATGCATCCTTGTCTTACCCCTCTTCTTATTTTTATGATGGTGAGTAGTTGTTTTCATACCTTATTGATGCAGTTTGTTCCCAATGTATATTTCTAATCAGTCTGATGTATTTTCCATCTAATACATGGATAAATACATAGAAGTCCCAAAACGTATATATATTTGCTTCATAGACTACAGGAGGCCTTCGAAAGAACAAAATGAAAAAAAAGTGATAGAATGTCTCCAGTAAATAAACATAGATGGAAAAGAAATCAGACTGATTAGAAATATATTTTTGGAACAATTTGCATCAATAAGGTGTGAAAACAACTACTCACCATACATAGAAATAAGAAGAGGGGTAACACAAGGATATATCTTAACAATCAGCATATTGAAAATCTACACAGAGAATATTTTTAAGCGTATATAAAGAATGCCAGGACACACAATCAATGGGGAAATAATAAACAACATGTGATATGCAGATGACACTCTTATTTTAGCAGAAAGTGAACAAGAACTACAAAGACTATTAGAAAAAGTCAATAAATGAAATAAAGAATATCAACTAGATATCCAAAACAAAATTATGTTAATCAAGAAAGTAGCAGAAGAACATAGTGCTAAACATAAAATACTTGGAGAGAAACTATTAGTAGAACATTACTAATATCTCGGTCACATAATCACAGATGATGGTAGGTTTGAACAGATGGTATAAGTGTAATCATCATCATCATCATCATCATAAGGTGCAGTAAGCTGGCGTAGGTAATTATGGGTCTCCACAGCTCTACATCACTTGTACTATGTATTAGGCTCGTTGTTAACTCTATGCCATGTCAGGTTGCTGAACTGTCCAATATTTTCTTACCTTGGCGCCCTCTGTCTCTCCTACCTTCAATCTTGACAGTTGTAACTATGTTCTCCAAACCATAACGTGGTCAAAAAATGAAGATTGTCTTTTCCTTATATTATTGATTAAGCTCGGTCTCGCATTTAACCCTTTCAACACTTCCACATTAGTTTTCCTGGCAGTGTATGTTATTCTCAGCATTCTACTATAGAACCACATCTCCATTGCCTCTAATTTTCCATTTTCCTGTTTGTTTATTGTCCAAGACCCGCATCCATATGTTAGTATTGGAGAAATGTAACACTTCAGTGCTCTCTTTATCACCTTTAATGCTAGTGTCATATTACACAATATATTTTTAATTGTCATGAATGCTGTTTTTGCCTGTCCTATTATGTCTCTTATTTCTGTGGAGCTTCTTCCATCTGTTGTTATCATTGCACCTAAATACTTAATTTGTTGGATCTGTTTTAATAGTATGTTGTTATCTTTGATCTTTTGCATGTTATTGAATTTTGTTTCTTTGAAATAAATATTGTTGAATATTAATGGATAAAAGTACTTTCAATGACATGTAAAAAATATTGTTATCTAAACGAGTTACAAAGACGTTAAAAATGAGAATTATAAAATGCTGTATCTATTCTATATTAATGTATGGCTCAGAAACATTAGCACTGAACAGATAACTAGAAGACAGAATTGATACATATGAGACGTGGATATATAAAGAATATGGAGAACTACAGGGAAAGAGAAGAAAACGAACAATGATTTTCTAATAATAGCTCGTATGAAAAAAAAACACTATTAACGGAAATAAAGATCAAAATAATAAAATATTTTTGACATATTAAAAGAGGTGACACCATGTTGAAGACCTTATTTGAGGGTAAAGTTTTGGGGAGGCGAGCAAGAGGTAGGCAGAGACACACTTCGGAGAAAAACATCACGAGATGGACAAGTTACAGACAGCAAGGCAAGAGACAGAGGATGTTAGATGTCCGTTACAGCAAACTTCGTTGAGGAGACTGCAGTTAATGATCATGAGTCAAGATCTCAGCTTCAGATGGCAAGAGAACTATGTGAACTTCTGATTATATTAGCCACATTAAACATGACGATCAGATTAAAATCTTAATGACTACTTAATATATTTCTCTCAAGCCAAGCAATATATTAGACAATCTGTCACTGGAAAACTGTGCACACGACAAACACTATCTACGGCCAGTACCTATCGGTATTCTTTGCTAAAACAATGTCTCAGAACAATACAAAACAACGACAGACCTGACCATCCAAGATCTCCGGCCCCTTACCTCGAGATAACGAGAGCAATGAGTTATCTCTGGTGAAGTAAAGGACATTTTATTCAGTACATGTCTACTTCGAAGAGAGCAGAGTGTCAGAGAACACCACTTAGTGCAAGTGGTTATACCTTCGTGACAACAGAATACGAAAATTATGACGAAGAAATTGTTTATTTTTCTCGAGAATAGGTGTATGTGCATCGTTCACACGCTAGTCGAAAAGTAAACGGTAAGAAGTTTAATAATTCCAGTCCCTAGAGATTCGAAATAGGAAAATGTTTTCCCGATGTTTGTGGACAAAGCCTCGGCTAAAGGAGTCAATTCTAGAACCAACTCAGGTATAACCTATGTGCTGTGGAGTGGTTTCTAAGATATTTCTCATACCCATGAGACTTCAGCTTTCGGCTTAAAAGCAATGCCTTTTGAAGAAGCCTTCTACTCGAAAAGGGGGTCTTTGGATTGTGTAATTAAGCAACATCCGTTGATAGACATAGAATGTCTAGCTGGAAATGACGTAGTCGATAAAAGTTCAACTCTATGCATATCGTTTCACCCCAGAAACTGTCTCACATGAACATGTTGCAGTGGTCTCTAAAGTCAAAGAGTGATAAACCGTCGTAAACACCTTTCGACAGATTTTAAAACTGTTACCTAAAGCTGCAAATGTATCATCTTTTATTTAAACTAACAGCGCAACGTATTCACATTATATGGCTCAGATCTCACGAGTATCCGTTCTGGTTTACTTAGAGTAAACAAAGAAGAAGACAGTAATGGAGATATATGATACTGAGATGTGGAAATGATACAACTGCTCTGAGTAATAAGTTATCTTTGTCCCATAGTTTGTAAAGGAACTATTCACACTGTGTGTGTCCGTCCTTACTACAAACTCTCGTAGCATGTAGCTCACGCTTTACACGTGCCAGGTTGGCGAAAATAGCGCATGAAGCCCTCCCTAGAATATCAGCCCTGACTTTTTAACGTGCTACAGTGGTGACAATGGACAGTTTTGAATACCAATAACAAAGGAATATCACAGAATGACGTTTAGTGTTATATAACATTGTTAACTTGTTATTAAAGACTAAGTAATTTTTCCTAATTATTCACTTTATAGCAACTTTAGTTTTCGCAGCTACTACTATGTGATCCAGGATTGGACAAAATGTACCCTACTATTTAAATTTACGGTGTATCAATTTTCAGGGTCTAAGCATCGCATTAAATTATAATACTGTACTTTCCATTTTTTTAAATTTAGCTGTAAACCACTTTATATTATTATTGTTCATAAATAGACCTCGACTCGAAGGTTTTCTTAAATGTTTACCTTCTACACAAACAATAATTTTGATATGTTCATTTATTTTGATCAGCATTTCTCCTATAATTCATAAATCTTTTTGTATAGTTCGTCGGTAAAATTAGCTAGGTGTGTTCACAATTTCTGATAAGGGGATCTCCTTGTCCGTAATGCCATTTGTTTTGTGCTCAAGAAGTGAGCGTTTGAACATGACCGACCGTCCATATAGAAGACCTGTTCGCTAAATTAAGATGGACCCGTTACGTGATGTGATTATTCTTTGGCTTTCAATTGGTTACCATTTATATACTTGGAATCACATGCTAAAAAGATGACAAAGCGATTCCAGGTATATAAATAGTATGCAACTGAAAGCCAAACAATAATTAAAACACGTAACGAAAAGTCCAACTAAATTTATCCGACAGGTCTGCTTTAATTTGTGATGGTCTCTGTGCGAATCCTGCCTGCAAGGTAATTTTTCAAAAATCACTAGGGATTACCCGATACCGTCGGCAGTAGATGAGATTTGTATAGAATCAATGAGGACTCCATTCGTGACGTTTTTGATTGTCGTCGTGATTTTGTTGGTCACTATACATTTTTGCAGTCGCATGCAAAAAAATAGTCAAGGCGACTCCAAGTATATAAATTGTAACCAAGGAAAATCACAACAATAATCAAAAACCTAACGAATGGAGTAATAATCAATTCTGTGAAGAGGTCTTATAGTAGTGGGCAACGTACAGCCAGATTATCTATTGAAGCTACGGAGTTACGTGCTATATGCAAGGCAGCGGTGTTTTGGAAGGTCGGGGGAAATGGAGTAAATATAAGGTAATCCAAGAACAATGAAATCAACCCTCTTCGCATTTTCGACGTAGAACTTGTGATAATAAGATGTAGATCTGTGTTAACTCTTTATTGTTAAGCAATTTGACCTCTCCGTGTTAACTCTTTACGTCTAGGCAACTTGACCTTTCTGTGTTTGCTTTTTACTTCTAGCCAAACTGATAGCTATGTGTTAACATCTTACTTCTAGTCAACGTGTCCGCTTTGTGCTAACTCTTTACTTCTAGGTAACTTAATCTTTCCTTTCATATATTTACATCAAGAACTCGCCAAATGATTCCTATTTATTGATACTTGTGATATGTTTACTGCAAGCAAACGATCCCATCCAGCGATCAATAGCTCGATAATGTTTCTTGATCGTTGCTTTATTGTTAACTGTGAGCTAAACAACAATTTTGACGGCATCCGTTCATAATTTGTAATCACTGACTGATCAGAGCATCCTCACGTGACGGTGGATCAATACATGCTCGTGTGGTAGTGGATCAATGCATGCTCGTGTGGTAGTGGATCAATGCATGCTCGTGTGGTAGTGGATCAATACATGCTCGTGTGGTAGTGGATCAATGCATGCTCGTGTGGTAGTGGATCAATGCATGCTCGTGTGGTAGTGGATCAATGCATGCTCGTGTGGTAGTGGATCAATGCATGCTCGTGTGGTAGTGGATCAATGCCTGCTCGCTTGGTAGTGGATCAATGCATGCTCGTGTGGTAGTGGATCAATGCATGCTCGTGTGGTAGTGGATCAATGCATGCTCGTGTGGTAGTGGATCAATGCATGCTCGTGTGATAGTGGATGAATGCATGCTAGTCTGGTAGTGGATCAATGCATGCTCGTGTGGTAGTGGATCAATACAATTGTGTGTGGTAGTGGATCAATACAATTGTGTGTGGTAGTGGATCAATGTATGCTCGTGTGGTAGTGGATCAATGCATGCTCGTGTGATAGTGGATCAATGCATGCTCGTGTGGTAGTGGATCAATGCATGCTCGCGTGGTAGTGGATCAATGCATGCTCGTGTGGTAGTGGATCAATGCATGCTCGTGTGGTAGTGGATCAATGCATGCTCGCGTGGTACTCTTCTAGTCATACTACGACATCACTGGAAATCACTTACAGAGATAAATAGTTAATAATATGCATACACTCTTAATATTAGCAACTCTGGTTTATCGTGAGCTAAGGGATAGATCAGAAAACATGGTTGAGTAGTTGTCCATACTGCAGGTTTCCCGTTAGGGAGTTGAATGGAGGTTGACTAGACTGTTTGATAAAGATCGCATGCCCTTGCTATAGCCACATTCTACAGGTGGGATTGTATTTTTATTAACACTTCGGCAGAAAAAAATTCAGTTCCTACCCTAGTCCAAGAGTCGAGCCCTGGACCTCATGTGTGTGATACAACGCTCTAAGCTCTCAGCCATGCGCCATGGTTGAGTAGCGATTAATCTAAAACAAGCATTTCTAGAGTGTAACTCAACATCCATACAACTGTGTTATATCTTTTCTAGTAACGCCCAACCAAGAACTAAACAAACGATTACCGATCGTAACGTTTCATACATATCATGCTGAAATTGGATGTTCTAGATGAAATGGAGGAGATCAAAAAAAGTAAAACAATTTATTCACACTCTTCAGCTTAAATCTACATTTCCCATCGAATCGTATATACAACGCAAACAAACAAGCAATGAAATTGGTTGGTAGTAAGCTTCGCCGGCTCACTCTGACGATGATTTATAAACTGTAATTTACAGAAAAACATACATTGTGAGTTTCTCAATTAGAACTACAAGTCTGGGCAGATAACTGACAAGAAAAGACTTCACAGCAGTCAATCTTATCGATGTAGGTACTATGTAATGGAAAGGATGAATCATTGTGCTAATTAAAAAGATCGGTTTCCATCATCAAGGTTATCTCTTCTTACGCCAAAGTGAAAAGTAGGTATAGTGTTGCATTTATTTTTTAATTTGCGTACACAAATTGTTGAATGTTTGTTTTGTTTATTTATTTATCCGAATTTAATAGTTGTATTTTTATATCACCATCATTTGTGATTCGGTCCACGGGAAGGGGCATCTGAAATTGTTGGCCATGAAGAAGGTACAGTAGAAATCCGAATCTAAGTTAACCCACATTATCCGAATCGAATTTGAGTGAAAAATGTTTCGAGAGAGATCGTTAGCGGACGCGATAGAGAGATCCCGGGGCAGTGCGCACGTGAAATTACTATGTAGTTTATTTGCAATACATAGTTGGTTACATATTACTGTACTTTTATCAATAACACTCCGTTCATGTCAATGTATAATTGCATGTATGTACACTGTTGTGCTTCATTCCTGATATATATTCAATTATCCGAATTTTCGATTATCCGAATCTATCATATCCCCAACTAATTCGGATAATCGGATATGAACTGTAATTTCTTCAGGACGAAAACTTGGACGTGAAGCATGAATACCATTTCCTAACCATTCGTCATGATTTGAGTCGTCTCAAACTTTCTAGTGAGAACATAAGGAATGTTTGACACTACTCACAAACATTTTCATCATTAGCCAGAAAAAAGCATAATGATGATGTAGTAATACCTTTAACAGTGACCAGGTAGTTATTGGCAGCCTTGAAGTGACACCCATACTCATATAAGGTTTATTGTCTCCAAGTGATTTCTATTATGAAGAAGGGTTTATATAGTTCGTTCCATAATTCATGTTACTGTATTGAATCTCGATTTTGACGAAAACTACCTCATACACAGCAACCACATTTCATAGTTAGTCTTATACACAGAACGACCTTATTAATTCATATCCTACAACGCCCGTGTGTTGCCGGGGCCCGAAAGGGGAGCAAGGAATAGCAACACTGTTTACCCTCCAAGCATGTAGTAAAAGGAGACTAAGGAGGTTATGGGATGGAGTTGGCTGTCCCATCCCATATAGGGTCAGTGACCCAAATCCATGCTGACGTCAAATGTGTCAGGCCGAAAGGAGCAGATATCGCACCAGTGCTGTAAACCAAGACACAACGCATTCCGTTCTCCTGACTACATCCTGCTAATCTGCAGGATGTTTGAGAACGAACGCAGTAGAAGAAGAAGAAAAATATCCTACAAATTGATAGGTAGATTGGATAATGCACAAAACGAATTTTTCTATATAGTATTTCATAATCAGACTAGAGCTTACATTTTTCAGTAATACATACACTTGTGGATGCAAAAGGCGTATCCTAACTACATATAATAACAGGAAATGTGCGATATTTATCATTACTTTCAGAGTGTATGTAAAATAGTTCTTATTTTTGATAATCAAGAAGTCTTAGTTTTTCTTCTGGCAATGGTGTTGAATAGGAATATGTGCAATTTCTTATTTCATAAATAAAGGTGACTGTAAACAAATCATTGTGAGAAGCAAAACAATGAAGTACCAGATGGTAGTGTTATAAGTCCGTGATCTATCTATCTATTCTCTGAAACCCTTTGTTGTCTTTCGGCGTCAGGGGTAGAAGAGTTTTCTGGAAAAGGACCTCTTGTGTGCTGAGTATATTGTAGAATTTGTGGCCTCTTTTATTTCAGTGGTCCATCATTTTCGTGGTCGGCATCTACGTCTGCCTTCGCTGTATCTGTGTAGCATAGCTTGCTGTGGTTTGCTGTCTGATGGTAGTCTGCTGATGTGTGCAGACCATTTGTTCTGTTGTCTCTTGATGTATTCTAAGATTGGGGTGGTGTCGGTTTCTTGTTGGATGTCCTCATTCCTCACCCTGTCTCTTAACGATATTTCTAGGATGCTGCGTAAGCATGCCATTTCAGCTGTCACCAGTTTACGTTTGTCTTGCGCTGTCGTTGTCCATGTTTGGCATTGCTAGCACAGCGTTGGCATAATAATTGCTTTGAATAGTGTTATTTTGGTGTTTAAATCTACGTATTTTTTTCTGAAGATTGGTGTAATTTGCCTTAGGGCTTGGTATGCTTTACTACATCTATTGTGTATTTCTTTGCTGCTCCTGCGTCTGTTGTTATATTACTTCCTAGGTGTGTGAATTCTGTCACTTGGTTAAGTCTGTTGTTTTCAATATATATATTGGTGTTTCTTTCTGTTCTTCCTATCTTCATTACTTCGGTCTTTTCTATGTTTATCTTCATGTTAAAGGTATGGCATGTTTGATGTAATCTATCTATTTTTCTCTGTAGTTCTTTTTCTGATGATACCACTAGTGCTTGGTCATCTGCAAATAGTAGTTCGTTTAATTTGTCATGCAGATTGTTTTCTTCTGTTGTCTTTGCTACTTTACAGATGTGGTCTATGTATGTTATGAACAGTTGGGTGGATGGTACACATCCCTGTCTCACACCTGAGTGAATTTGAAATTTATCGTATGTACCTGCGCTTGGTCTTACTGAGCATTGACTATTGGCGTATGTGCTCTGACATAGGTTTATCAGATGTTTGGAACTCCATACGTCTGTAATGTTATCCATAGTTGTGCTCTATCCAATTTGTCAAAAACTTTCTCTTGGACTTCGAAAGACAAATATATGTCCTGGTTATTTTCTATAGCTCTTTCTGAAAGTTGTTTAAGTCCATGATATTGTTAGATATTTGGTCGATGTTAGAACAACAGAGATTGGCACATCAGCTATTTTATTCAGACTCTGAAAACTCAAAAAGATCGACTACTACTACGTGCTGGATAAAATTCAAAGCATCACATTGCCAATATATCTCTTCCTCTTGACGCATATACTCTTCACATTTTCTCCAATACTCAATATCTATTTGTGCGAGGGCATCGCTTGTTATGTTTGTTACATCACACGATTTGAAATTCCTGCTTAGTTCGGCAAATTGACCCTTGACTGCAGCCCACACAAGTTCAATGGCATTGAGATGTGAATGGTAAGGTGGTAGCCGAAGAGAATTATGACCATGCTCAGGGATGATTTTGTCAATTACAAAAGTCTTTGTTTTCTTTGTCCGTCTCGCAAATTCTAACAACTCTGGTTAGAATTTATTGCTGCATAAAGATACATTTTCTTATGCAAACCATGCCATGATTTCTTGTTTTGTGCTTGATGAAGTGGGAATTTTATCTTTATGCGCAACTACGTTATTATAGAAGGCATTGTCCATAACAATATATGATATCCTTTCAATTGCTGGTAGAAGTGAGTTCACTAAGCAATTCCTGAAAATAATTCCCTTCATTTCAGTGTGGTAGTCTCTACCATATGTAGATAATGCTTGAAAAATAAGCTCTTCCCCACTGACAAGACCATCTGAGCTATTGCCTACATGACCTATTACAATGTGTTTATCTTTGCTGCTTGGAATTTCCTTTTGTTTTATTCCGTCATGTGAGGGCCACTCTTTATCAAATGTATGGTGAGCAATTACCACGAATAATTCAGAGATAATATGTGATATCTTCCATCCTACTTTCACATATCTGTCTCAGATATATGCATCGTGCAGCTATGAGCATGAGATGCGTTTTCTCACATAATATATTCTTGCCTGTAAGAGCTTTCCGAAAAAGTGAAATCGCTGCTACTAACAACAATCCATAATACGGATTCAGAAATATCAATATCACAATGACTACGCAGACGAACTGTCAGTTTACGTGGTGTTACCACATCATTTGCCCGAATAATTCTAAACATCTCATTTAATGTAACATCTTTGTCGAAATCGTCAGTTTTCCTATTCTGACATTGCTATCGTTCCTAATTTACATAATTTCAGTCCTGTTCTATCCAATGGTTAAATTAAATGTTATTTACGCAGAGAGTATGATGTGTTCTCTTTTTAATATTTTGTATGTCGTAATATAAACGGCCACTTCTAGCTTCTCTGCAAAAGTAACTGTACAATTGTGTAGTCACATTTTTCATAGTAGTGAATTTATACTTCAAACTCATATTGTAATAAAACTCTTAAATACATACATAAATTGGCTAAAACTAACAGGATATCACAATAAAAACATATCGAATATGGTATACGCCTTTGAGTAAACTGGAGTTTAGTTATTATTTTAAGATTAAACATTTAATTAATCCAATTAAAAAATACAGCACCACTGACATTAAATGTCCTGACAATGTCTCTTTTATAGACATACCCAAGTATTTCTGTGCTTTTCATTGGTGAAGACTGTAACAACATATCACAGTGACCAATGAAATTCACGAAGATATTCTTTCCCAAATAAATTCACAAATTCTGTCAATAACAATGAAATCTCTAAATAATTGGCAAACGACAACACATTCGCACACATGAAAATCGTGATCTCCGTTTCACAGTGATGCGACATGATGCACATGAAACACAAAAACAGTTGCATTTCACAACAAATAAGGCTTATTTCCCATCATCAACCGAGACTGTAGACAGACTCGGGTGCAATACTGTAAAAAAAGGCAATTTCGTACTTTCTCAAAAAACCTTTATCAATGTAAAATTTATAGAGAAAATGTTTTAATCTAGTTACATTTTTAAACAGCAAAAATGGTTTTACAGGATTACGGATAATGTCAAGTTAGATTCAGAAGATCTTTTCAATCTAACACGTATTTTTGAGAAAAAACATTCCGAGAATATGAGTTATCGAACGACTATGGATACATTTTTAGTACCCAAAAGAGACATTCTAATGCTGCAGTATCCAAGGATTGTTACGTCCTTCCAGGCGTAGCATATACTTCTGGGCCAACTAGTTCATTAATCCTCTCTTAGATTTGTGTACATCCAACGATGGTACATATAGCTTTCCCGATATCTAGGAACCTAGGAGTCTGTCACAAAAGGATGAAGGTCCAATGTCCGCTAGCGGACATTCGTCGTCCTTGTGAACCATTGACAGTAGAAAAAAGTAAGAAAATGACGCATGAAATGCAGTGAAAATACATACTTTGGTAACATGTCACAGGCTATCAACCTATCTCCAAAATTTATTTATTAACCGCATACGACATTCCTGGAAATAAGACATTGGTGATATAGTTTTCAATCCGTGCGCTAGAAGTCCAGTCTCGATTGTCACAAGAGCGATACCAGACAGAAAGTCAAAATTGATTTTTAGCCGCTTTCGAAGCTTCGCTATGAAATTTCTTTCTGAGTCGTTACAGTAGACTTTTCTCCTTCAGAGGATATCCACAGAGCAGCGGAAATATTTTCTTTTACGTGGATGTTCAGAGTGGTCATCCGATTATCACAAATGTCAGTATTAAATTAAAGTAGCTCATTATCATATCACTTAGATGTACAGTAGAATACAGTGTGGGCTTGCTGCCCCTTATCACATCACTTAGATGTACAGTAGAATACAGTGCTGCCCCTTATCACATCACTTAGATGTACAGTAGAATACAGTGCTGCCCCTTATCACATCACTTAGATGTACAGTAGAATACAGTGTGGGCTTGCTGCCCCTTATCACATCACTTAGATGTACAGTAGAATACAGTGCTGCCCCTTATCACATCACTTAGATGTACAGTAGAAATCAGTGTGTGTCTACTGCCCTTTATCATATCACTTAGATGTACAGTAGAATACAGTGTGGGCTTGCTGCCCCTTATCACATCATTTAGATGTACAATAGAATACACTGTGGGCTTGCTGCCCCTTATCACATCATTTAAATGTACAATAGAATACAGTGTGGGCTTGCTGCCCCTTATCACATCATTTAGATGTACAATAGAATACAGTGTGGGCTTGCTGCCCCTTATCACATCACTTAGATGTTACAGTAGAATACAGGGTGTGTCTTCTGCCCCTTATCACATCACTTAGATATACAGTAGAATACAGTGTGGGCTTGCTGCCCCTTATCACATCATTTAGATGTACACTAGAATACAGTGTGGGCTTGCTGCCCCTTATCACATCATTTATATGTACAATAGAATACAGTGTGGGCTTGCTGCCCCTTATCAAATCACTTAGATGTACAGTAGAATACAATGTGGGCTTGCAGCCCCTTATCACATTACTTAGATGCTACAGTAGAATACAGTGTGGGCTTGCTGCCCCTAATTACATCATTTAGATATACAGTAGAATATAGTTTGGGCTTGCTGCCCCTAATCACATAATTTAGATGTACAGTTAGAATACAGTGTTAGGCCTGGGTTTTGTTATTAAACAACGACGTAATTAGGTAGTGTTTGGTCAGAACCACTAATGCGATTTTTTTTCTTCACTAATTATCATGTATCAATTTCCTTATTCTATATCGACCTAGACATTATTTGTCAAATCTGAAACGTTTTCTAGTTAAATTGGAATATTAAACCTGGAAAACCGAACTATGAAGACAGTTCAGCAAGCATTGAGTTACCAGAATCTTTATGGTATTAGTACAAGCAATAAAATAGACCAGAATTGATATGCGTTCAAATATTCTGTAAGAGTCACATTATATAGAACATAAAAACAATATATATGTGAGAAACATAATTAATGCAGGACATCAAGAATATCTCATGGCAGTGATAAGACGTAGCAAATCTTATGATGGTTTTACCATATGATGAGACACGATTCTCTTTCTAAAACTATTCTACAGAGAACAGATGAGAGTAGAAGGATAAGATGATGACAAAGAGAGAGTAGAAGGATGAGATGATGACAAAGAGAGAGTAGAAGGATGAGATGATGACAAAGAGAGAGTAGAAGGATGAGATGATGACAAAGAGAGAGTAGAAGGATGAGATGATGACAAAGAGAGAGTAGAAGGAGAACATGATGACAAAGAGAGAGTAGAAGAAGAAGATGATGACAAAGAGAGAGTAGAAGGATGAGATGATGACAAAGAGAGAGTAGAAGGATGAGATGATGACAAAGAGAGAGTAGAAGGATGAGATGATGACAAAGAGAGAGTAGAAGGATAAGATGATGACAAAGAGAGAGTAGAAGGATGAGATGATGACAAAGAGAGAGTAGAAGGAGAAGATGATGACAAAGAGAGAGTAGAAGGATGAGATGATGACAAAGAGAGAGTAGAAGGATGAGATGATGACAAAGAGAGAGTAGAAGGATGAGATGATGACAAAGAGAGAGTAGAAGGATGAGATGATGACAAAGAGAGAGTAGAAGGATGAGATGATGACAAAGAGAGAGTAGAAGGATAAGATGATGACAAAGAGAGAGTAGAAGGATGAGATGATGACAAAGAGAGAGTAGAAGGAGAAGATGATGACAAAGAGAGAGTAGAAGGATGAGATGATGACAAAGAGAGAGTAGAAGGAGAAGATGATGACAAAGAGAGAGTAGAAGGATGAGATGATGACAAAGAGAGAGTAGAAGGATAAGATGATGACAAAGAGAGAGTAGAAGGATGAGATTATGACAAAGAGAGAGTAGAAGGAGAAGATGATGACAAAGAGAGAGTAGAAGGATAAGATGATGACAAAGAGAGAGTAGAAGGATAAGATGATGACAAAGAGAGAGTAGAAGGATGAGATGATGACAGAGAGAGAGTAGAAGGAGAAGATGATGACAAAGAGAGAGTAGAAGGATAAGATGATGACAAAGAGAGAGTAGAAGGATGAGATGATGACAAAGAGAGAGTAGAAGGATGAGATGATGACAAAGAGAGAGTAGAAGGATAAGATGATGACAAAGAGAGAGTAGAAGGATAAGATGATGACAAAGAGAGAGTAGAAGGATGAGATGATGACAAAGAGAGAGTAGAAGGATGAGATGATGACAAAGAGAGAGTAGAAGGATGAGATGATGACAAAGAGAGAGTAGAAGGATAAGATGATGACAAAGAGAGAGTAGAAGGATGAGATGATGACAAAGAATATATGGATGTATTATTTTAAATACTGGACAATATTAAGATTTTCCGACTTAAACAATGAGCTAAGAACAGAGAAAAATGGGGATACTTTTGTATTGGTATTTCAAGACTGGCACCTCTAAACTCTTTTCTCTAACTGAATTTTATAAACCGGATATAAATAATGATCATCATCACTTGTGATTGACGAATAGCAACTCAGCACCCCTAGTAGCAACTCAGCACCCCTAGTAGCAACTCAGCACCCCTAGTAGCAACTCAGCACCCCTAGTAGCAACTCAGCACCCCTAGTAGCAACTCAGCACCCCTAATAGCAACTCAGCACCCCTAATAACAACTCAGCACCCCTAATAGCAACTCAGCACCCCTAATAGCAACTCAGCACCCCTAATAGCAACTCAGCACCCCTAATAGCAACTCAGCAACCCTAATAGCAACTCAGCACCCCTAATAGCAACTCAGCACACCTAATAGCATCTCAGCACCCCTAATAGCAACTCATCACCCATAATAGCAACTCAGCACCCATAATAGCAACTCAGCACCCATAATAGCAACTTAGCACCCCTAATCTCATGAAGGGTTATGTATTTAACCACAATCGTCCATATGTATTTCCAGTATTGGTGTATGCTAGTGAAACACGAATTGTATATAACCTTACTTGAGGAAACTTAATCATTAAGACACAATTTATCTCATAAAGGTGATGAACACCAAATGGTAAGATAAGGTTCCGGATCCCTTGTCCTAGAAACAGCTGGTATCCCTAGCATTCGCAATATTCTGATGCAGACAAAAATACATTCGTTGAACAGGTCGTGTAGTACATATTCTAATTCACCGTCTAACAATACGCATGTGGTTGCGTCGTTGGGTCTCACCAATGGCCCACTAGACATACCACCCATGCAACAGAAAACCTTAGTGGATGACATGCCGTTATATTGAGGTTATCTTCTTATAGAAGCTTCATGGCATGTCATCTATACAATTATGCTTTTACTTTGTTGTTGAAATGTCTTTCATATTTACCTGAATATATATATGTACTCTGTGGTTGGCTGGGAGCCAGAGATGTACTGTGCAGCACTGTTTTTTTTCCTATGGCTAAACCCATCACAGGCACAGTGACTCGGGACATGACAATCCTTTTGATTTTAACATTTGGCTGTATGCCTGGAGCAATAGAGAAGTTCGGCATAACCAGTAGTCAATTAGTGGCGGGGAATGAGCACAGTGAACCCTATCTTGGCTACAGTGGCTAGGAGCAGTGCATAGATTGAAACCTACCTTCCTGGAGGTGTGATAGTTATTCTCTGGCTCTGTCCCGGGGTGGGCCGAAAATCCATAGACTTCCCAGCAATATAATGCCATTTAATGTCATTAGGTCAAAGGGCATGAGCCCATGGACCGCTAGATCAGCAACCAACCAAACAACCGTTTAACCATCTAACAAAAATACCCATCTATACTGAGATGAAGAGGGGCATGCGCTGTTAAGGTGGAAAAAAAGATGATGTTACTGGGACTCGCTAAAGATCTCCTAGAAAGCCTTTGACGCAAACCATGGCAAATGGGAAGATACTGCAAAAACCAGAGCTTCGTGATGCTCTGAAGTCAGAAGGCACACCAATGTGTGAAATATGATAAATGCAGGAGCTCAACTGTAGAGACTAAATAGAAAGTTAGAAAATCATTGAAAGTTCTGTGCCCAAACTAACCAAGGACATTTTAGGTTACCATAAGGCTTATAAGTCGCTTACGAACTCAAAGACACAGTCATAACTCTTAATGATTCCCATAAAGTGGATGCAACAAATCACAATTATCACCTGTGACGGATGAACAGCGACAGCGATACGTCCATAATGGGTTATTGGTTACTCAAAATTAATAGAGCTACCATTTTGAACAGAAAATATCACACACAACATGTTAGAAAAACTAGAAATAATACGGTGAAACTAACATTTTTCAAATATGTGTCCACCCGCTGAAATGGAGCGTTCCATTCCATTTTTCTGATTTGTGTATCTATTTATCTCATTTATCAGCATGGCAATGCTAATAGAGATTTCCTGCCTGTCAACACGCTGCAATGAAAGCAATTTAGTTTTATTTAACTGTTTACAAGTTGCAAAGAGCCTTTAGCGGTGTCGTGAGTTCAACACATTATTAGCATATTGCCTGCTATATACAATAACTGTTCAGTATTTTGTTAAAAAGAGGTCACGGGAGGTAATTTACAATCTGTAAGATAGAATACCTTCCATTTAGATTTAACCTTACAAATAACAGATGTGGTAGATATATGTTATAAAATGTAGATGGGATAAGACACACCCCTGACGAACTCCTGATTGGATTTGGAACCTTTTTGTGTCCAAGTTCCAAATCTAATCAGTAGTTCGCCAAGGGTGTGTCCTATTCCCTCTACTTTTAATAACATATATCGACCACGTCTGTAAACTAACAAGTACCAACAAAAACGATAACATGGAATTCAACCTGAACGAACTACTCTTTGAATACGACCATGTACTAATAGCGACATCTGAAGAACAATTGCAAGAACATATGAACAGACTCCACACAACATGTCAAAAATTCAACATAAAGATTAGTTTTGAAAAGACCGAAATAATGGCAATAGCAAAGAAAGAAAAAAAATGTCACTATCTCCATTGATAATAAACACCTTTTACAAGTAAAGGAGTTCACTTGCTTAGGAAACATTATATCGAGTGAAGGGGAAAACAGTAAAGAGATACAAAATAGATGCAATAAAACATACCAGATCCTAGGACAGATGACACGTATTTTTAAGAACAAAAATGTAAACATAGACACTAAAGCTGCATTATACAAGGCTATTATTATCCCATCACTGTGCTACCAGTGTCAAAACTGGACAATGACAGTACAAAAGAAAAATAGTGACAGCAAAAATGACATGTCAACAAAGAATACTCGGAATGCCATTAAGAGATAGAATTAGAAACGATAACATCAAACAGATAACCAAAATAATACTACGAGCGTAGTATTGAAACACATTAAAAGACAACAGATCAAGTGTTTTTCACACGCTTCCAGACTACCAACAGACAGCATGCCACAGATGGTCATGACACATAGATATCACTGCTATAAAGCCAGAGGTAGACCATGTAAAACATAGATCACAGAAATCAAAGAAGCCACAGGAACAAGCTTATAAACAGCGCACTGGAACGCCATCTCCAGATAACTCTTCTACCACTGACGCCGCAATGCAAACAAGGGCTACACCGTATGGATAGATAGAAATAACAGACGGTAATGAAGGTTTGTTAATCACTTGAAGCATACAGATAGTACACACATATTAACGTTTCTACCACAATGCCTTCCTAAATTTACAAAATAGGCACATAACCAATAAATACAATCTCCAATAATCCTTTCACAGATCTAAAACATCCGCAGACAGCTAAATGGTATATATATTTTGAACAATTGGTAGCGTTCTCTGTTCGTGACGTAGCCATCAACAAATACTTTTTTGGGCTGTAGTGAGTGAAATTTAATACTTATATATATATATATATTGTTTGATGTAGTATTCCAACCAATAGAGCAAGTATTTTCTCACCAACTCCTACTGCTGGTACTAGTAAAGTTTACTACTCCCAGTACTATAAAGAGGTTTGTTATATAGTAATAGGCTAACATTGAATACTCCCACTCCAAGGTTGTCTCATATCTCTAATGTTGTCTCATATCTCTAATGTTGTCTCATATCTCTAATGTTGTCTCATATCTCTAATGTTGTCTCATATCTCTAATGTTGTCTCATATCTCTAATGTTGTCTCATATCTCTAAGGTTGTCTCATATCTCTAATGTTGTCTCATATCTCTAATGTTGTCTCATATCTCCTAGGTTGTCTTATATCTCCAAGGTTGCCTCATATCTCCAAGGTTGTCTCATATCTCCATGGTTTTCTCATCAATCAACAGTTGCACAATACTAATATGTATTATTAAAGGTAAAGGTAGGTCCCATGGCATCTGCCGTCAGGGATGAAGATAACTCTTCATGTACTAAGCCGCAGCAACTATTAGGTGGGGTGGCCAGTTCCCTTCCTTGCTGTTTTTTACCTTCCCTAACTCATGCGTCAGGTACTCATTTACAGCTGAGTCGACTGGAGGAGTGGTCGTGTCAAGTGAGAAATCACAACACGGATTTTTTTTAAATGTCCGGACGTGGTTTCGAACCTGGCACGCTGTAACCAGATTATAGCAAGCAAGCAAGCTCACTATCCACTAGGCTACCGCGCTCCTCATATGTATTATATATTGTCAAAAAATTTAATTTACTCGTATATACAAAAAACACTGTCTTATCATGTGTACTTCTCTCTAATATCCATCAACCCCCTTATTAACGCATTCCACCAAGGTTTCCTGATGATCAAACAGCTTATATCCCCTGTTGAATCCCTCATGATTTCAGTCAATCTGGTTCCAAACCCATCAGACATTGTAATCAAGACAACTTCTGTCTCTTGTGGCATGTCCTTTTTGCCGACGTTGTTACAATTCTCTTGATATCGTTAATTCCTATCTTATGTCGTCTCATATTTCAAGACTGACTTCTTTATTATTCATTTCCTTTACGCGTTTATATCATTCTTAGTGTCAATATACTTGGAATACATGTCATGTTTTGAGTTAAAGGAATGGATTGAGAATTTATTATAGTTTTGTCATTGTCGTTTTATTTATAATTTATTAAGCTTTTTCAAGGATTTTCAAGGCCCAGTTTAATTTATGAAATGTCTTGAAATACACTTTCATCAATGTTTTTTTGTAGTATGTGTCCAGTCTCTCATAAGAAAGGATTGAAGTTGTGATTTGTGTCTACATTTATAATAAGTCGTAAACAGATGGCCTGAATATCTCACCAGTGGACCATCAGACTAACCACCACGCAACAGTAAATCTAAGGTTTTCATCCTGTTAAAGCCCCATATAATTTCAACTGTATAATTCCAGTTGTACTTTCTCGTGGTAGAAGGCAAAGCTTAGAACATGGTAATTAAGTTTTGCTAATCACTGATAAAGCACATGATACCACACACACATCGACATTTCGACCAAAGGGCCTCTATCAAGATCGTAACATAACACATGAGTAAGAAACGGCACTGTAGATCGATTAGAGCTGAATTCTTCTGGGTATGAAATAAAGCTAAGAAGATAGCCACTCTCTCCAAATTACACGAAAGGTAAAAGAGTTCAAATGCTTGTACATAACAGAGATTGAAACAAAGGAACGTTCAATAATAATTAACTAACAACACTTCCTGCAACAACAAAAAAATATATTTGCTCTAATATTGAATCAATCAATTAGGTAATATATTGAGTGGTAAAGGAGATAATGTTGCTCCACAGCTCCTAGTCTAGTGTTTTTAATAAGTTCAGTTGTTTACTTTTCCCATTCAATTATGTCAACCCATCAAGCAACGTCTCTCCTTGTCTTTCCTTGCCTCTTCTCTCCGTTATCTCTCCGGTTATTACTAAATGTTCAGGTTTTACTCCTCTCATAAAATGTCCTATAAATGACACAAGTTTATTTCTATTGTGAACGGAACTCTACCTTATAAAGATATACTAAAAATGAATTGACGTCATCGAATCTGTTGTCCACATTTTTGGAGCCACAATACAGACACAAAAACACATATTACAGAACACTTCCACTTTGCTATTACCAGAACGAGAATCTGATTCACATTTGCATCTCTGTAAAACAAATTGTTAGGAACCTCATCATCATCATCAGGTGCCATGCCGGCTGGCGTAGGCGGTCATGACTCTCCACAGCTCTCTGTCCACAGTAGTATGTATCAAAGTCGTTGTTGTTTCCTTGCCATGCCAGGTTGTCAAACTGTCTAATATTTTCCCACGTTGTCGCCCTCTGTCTCTGTTGCCTTCAATTTTGCCTGTTGTGACTATGTTCTCTAAACATGCCTGTCTCATGAAGTGGCCAAAAATAGAAGATTACCTTTTTCTTATATTGTTGATTAAGGTCCGTTTCACATTAGACTTTCAACACCTCTACATTAGTTTTTCTGGCAGTCCATGGTATTCTCAGCATTCTTCTGTAGAATCACATCTCTGTTGCCTCTAACTTTCCACTTTCCAAGTTGTTTATTGTTTATTGTTTTAGGATCCTACATCCAGCTAAATCAAACCACTCTATGCATAACTACTATCGGACTATATTGGATCGTCTAACATGTGTGATTTATCATAGATAAAGTCAAGCAAATTTTAACTTTCTCTAATTGTTTCTATAATATCTCTTTATTCCAGAATAACGGATGTCTTCTACATTAGTTTTTTAAAATATAATTTTCAGATTTTTATTTTCAAATTCACATCACAGTACCTTCCTACTTTTAACTTTTTTTATTACAGTCTATACTTCATATCCATAGAAAAATATTGTTTCATATAACAGCTTAGCGCGCTATTGTTTGTACATGTGTTACCATTATTTGCTGTACATAATGTTTCTCAATTTTGGAAAGCAGATTTTCTGTTTGTTGTCCTACTCTTTATTTCAATGGGGCATCGGCCATCTGATGTTAAACTAGTGCCAAGAACATGAACTTTATGTGAAAAAAATTATTTCTTTAATTGTTATCATTGATTCTTTTTTTCTTTCTAACCCTAGGAATTGCGAGCGACTAACTCTTACTTCCTATGTGCAGTTGGGAGGTGTCTCCGAGCTTTCTTTCATACCTAGGAGACTTGACCATTGCTTAATGCAATGCCTATAGAAAGAGCCTTCTACTCAGAGAAGTATATGTCACTAGACGAGCTGATAGTTTCCATGGGTCAGCTATAGTTTTCATGGGTCACCCACTTTGTGGCTGTCCTCCGACAAAGTGCTTCGCAGCCTGCTAGTTATTCCTTGTATAAATAAGATCATTCCACTACCACCCTTCGTGTCCCTAGGTCCCAGACCTAATTTCTTCTGTATGAGCCGTGTTGGGCAATGACGCCAGTAGAATTAGACTCAAGGTTGATACACTTTTTCTAGACGAGGTGCTGTTTTGCCAAACACGTCGGGATCTGGAATTTGACCTATGCATTTCTCACTCGCTCTCCTCGTCCGTCTCTGATAACCTTCCAATTCATCTCCAGGCACGGCCTGTGTTAATTTTACTTTTCGCCTTTGCGTATCTCACCCTAAGAAGTAGGTAGAGTGTGCCTATCTCGGACGAAGAGCATCACAGTGAGTCATTGTGTACTGAACCCAATTATCTATGTATGAGGCATGTTGGGCAACGGCGACAGTCGAGTTGGGCTAGCTTTGCAGTGTCTTTAATGACAAGATTTGCTTCCTCTCTACGTTGACCATAGCGTCCATAGTCCTAGTCTCAAAACTGCTTCTGTCGGAAATTTGAAGAATATGCTCTCCGACATTTTTTCATTGTTTGTGCTTGTGTGCAATGAGGAGCTGTTTTCAAAGCTTTTTTCATATCGGCTGGTTGTGTTGGCGTGGAAATCTCGGAGATATTGCTTGTCTATTTGCAGTAAATTCTCATTCCATCTACAGCTGCCACATCCACAGACATGAGAGTGTTGCCCAGAAAGAGCAGCTGTCTTTCTGTTTTCAGTGTGCACCACGTGGAGGTACTTTTAGGATCTTGGTTATCTGATAACCCTGAGTCCGCAGAGAGCAACGCGAAACCCTTGGCACCCCGTTATCATTTATCGATACATACATCTTGGTGGTATATGGTTCTTTGACACAATCATAACTTCTATTTTATTCTTGTTTCGATTGAGGCCTTTGTTTTTGCTTTCTTGAACTACAATGAGTATTATTTTATGTAGTTATTCTTAAGAGACTGATACATCAGCTTCGAATTTGAACTATCGATCATTAGATTCTGATCGGTTTATTGAGACAGGATCGGAATATTCATGGACATGTCCGATGTGCAGGGATGATAACCAGCAGTCATAATTCATAACTTGTAGTTCTGACTTGTTCGCTCCCTGCAATCAGTGCTGTATCATCAGCTTCGCATTGATGTAGTTATATCTCAGCAGCTCATAATTTAATGTTAATTTGCTATTCCGTGCATGTTTTTTATAGTTTCCTATATATCAGAGAAAAAATATCGCGTGATAATGGATCCATACAAATGCATGACACTTCAGGATTGTTATGCATTAGATCAGAAGTTTTCAACCTTTTCAGACTGCGAGCACCGCCCACGTATAATAGTACATCGTGTTCGCAATATTTTTAAATAAAACCACATCTTTGCAGCCTCTATTTAATTCTTCACAATTCTGCTGATTGTCCAACATTCACTTCCATACATCAGAATTGGCTGTAGTAGTGTTTTGGTAGTATATGATTGTATTGCTCATATATGCGTTCAAACATATGGTTAGAACACTATGATAATCAGCACTATGATTAGTGGTGGACAAGACTTTTTCACACATGTACATATACGATCAGGCATGATTTCCTTTCCAAGATCGTTCTTCTGGGGACAGTTCAGGGTGTAAGAAGAAGAGGGGAAGGAAAATATGGATTGATAATATCTAAGAATGAATATGATCACGTTTCTTTACACTAAACAAGGCACGTAGAACAGAGAAGCATGGCGGATTTTTGTATTGATACTTCTAAGATGGTTCCCCTACAAATATGAAACGTTATGGGTTTGATGATACAGCTTGTTTTGGAGATGGGATTGGGTCAATTATATTAACAACAACATCATCCGCCGAACAGAAAGAGCTCACATTAGCCTCAAGAAATCATGCTTCGCGTATAACTACATATGTGAAACAGTCTTGTCCACCACTAATTATGTTAGTTATCATCGTGTTATAGCCATATTTTGTCAATCAAGGCTAAAACAGCTCTTCTCTAGACATATATGTCCTGCATATATGCGCTGATCTCGAGCATAATCATCCATCTTAGTTTATGCGATTTATCATTAGTCGCTTTGCTTACACTTTGATTTTTCATTGATAGGAGGCAGAGTAAACGCACAGTTAGCAATAAATAGTCGCATCAACAAAGATAAGCTACACTTTGTGAGACCAGCTTGCGGACATATATATATCAGAGGGCGTGGTTCAAAAGAATAGACTTCACCAGTTGGTGTTGATAACACTATTAGCTCTTACTTTCTATATGCACTGCAATGGTTTTTCCCGGGCTTTATTTCATATTCAGAAGACCAATTCACAGCAGCGTGCAATGTTTTGAGAAGCAGCCTCCTTCTCATAGCGGGTAATTTCTAGGCGTTTTATAACTTTTCTACATTTCACAATATGGAGAATTGGAGTCATAAGCTCCAACCCACTGCCAAACATCATTCTCTGTCAGAAATGTCCACAACCACCTAGACCTGTTCAACTAGTCATTAAAATAATATCGTCGGACAAACTACTTCTACAGTTTTCCAACACTAATTTTGACCAGTGAAATAAGACATGATAGTGATACTATGCTACTGAAGTCGAATTTATCGGGAATTTTGCGCAAATAAATTGCAACACCATGCACGACCGTTCCCTGAAATAAAATGGTAAAGTTAATCCATAGCATTTATTAACTGGGGGTCTGAAATAGATGTTAGTGATCTATATGAGGGCGGTAGCCATCTCCTCTCCCTCGGAGTCTTTACTTCCCGAATTAATTCGGTACCCATGTAAGGCTGGGTTGACCCGGGAGCCGTTGCTATCTGAAAAACATTTCCGCCTCAACTAGAGAATCAACCCAAGACCACTCATATGCGACGCCAGTGCTATGTACTGTCCCTGGTGTACACCCTCTTTGAAATCTAATGAGATCATCCTGCTACAAGAGAGATCCAGCGAGTGAACACAAAACATAATAATAATCAAATTTATCCATATATCTATTTATATATTTATTTAAGAAGAAGAAATATATCAGCAATGTCAAAATTTGACGTCACACTGACGTCATATAAATATATATGTATTTAGATTTATATATATATATATATATATATATATATATATATATATATATATATATATATATATATATATAAAGAGAATCAGTTATTCTGTAACATTAATTTGCCCATCGTAAATGACGACGATTTGCTGCTGTATTAAGTGATACAAGAATACGGGGCTTAGATGTGACAAGAATATCTGCATAACTTCAAAATTTATTGTCCATCCGACGTCTAGGATTATCCAATTCTTTGACGCAGATGGCTTTATAATAATTTATTGACCATGCCAGTATAAATAGCGAATTGAGATAGCAATGACATCAATTTTGATTACAAAGAAATTCGTAGCGACGTGCCAAGAATGATGTTACTCGTAGCATAGAATATTCACTATTTTCTCAAATAAAAAAATTATACGAACTGTCGGAAGCATTTATTTAGACATCAATTTGTAGTGTGTTTTCAGCCGAGTTCTTTGCACTCAAGATATATCTATATATGCGATATATATATACATATATATATATATATATATATATATATATATATATATATATATATATATATATATATATATATATATATATATATATGCGTAGTCTATCTTTGCAAATGGGACTAATAGTCGAGAAGCATGCACTTTATTGGGTCAATTATTCGGTCGGTCTAATAACATACTTGTATGGCCAAATAAACAAGAATTGACATGATAAGCTTGATGAAGACCCATGACATTGATGTTGGTAGTTAATCAACCTTTTAATATTCACGATTGCTTGTGACAATTGCTGCTGTTTGATTCTCAGTAATTACGAGAAATGAACTCTTACTTTCTATGTTCAAGGCAATGGTTTCTTCAGAGCTTTATTTCATACTCAGAAGATTCCAACTCTCAGCGGTGCGCAATGAATTGAGAAGAAGCCTTCTATTCAGAGGGCTTTTGTGAGTTTTCTTTCTTTCACAATATGAAGCGTTGGAGTCATGAGCTCCAGCCACCTGCCAAGTGTCCATCTCTGAGTGGTCAACAACAACCCAGCCCTGGACCATTGTTACTGAGATGGATGGGGAAGCCAGCTATGTATTCCCCCGCCATCAAAGAAGGCTCTCCAATTACAGAGTGCTTTCATATTTGCCTGACTGTGGAATCAATATGGGAATTGTCATGTTCTGCATAGAGTCACTTGTTCATCTCCGAGACATCAAACACACAAATTGGCAGCTAGGACTAAGACCAGTGCTGGAGCTCATGTAGTTTCCTCCAGAGCGATGATCTATCCTTGTTTCTCTGAATGTTGCACCACAAATGGAAAAGTAAACGTACAAATGAAATGATGTGCGGTTTCCACAACAGAAAAACATCACTATATTGACATGTCATATTGACATGCAAAGACTTTAGGGTTACATAAAAGTGAAACATTTAGACATTCCGCATGCGGTATTGTGACTGTAAAACGCCAAAATAAAACTCACTCGATGAATAAGATTGCCATCTCATGGCATTTTACACCATGCAAGTCCTCAGTCTCTCGATGAGCTGGATAACAATACAAGTGGTTTTGTGCTCGTAAAAAGTTCTTGAAGCAGTGGGAATGTAGTAATTGGATGGAGTCACATTCATTATCGTGTCTAGTCATTGGGATGTTCTTGACAATGAGAGATCAGATGTGTCGACGGTTATAGCAACCAAGCGGACTAACATAATGAATTACATGCTCGCAGCGGCGTGCCTATGATAATTGCTGCCCGGTGCGGTGAAAATTATGATACCCCGCCCCTAAACCAGAAATTATTTTTTTTTAAATTCCGAGTAAAATTTTACAAGTTTATTATTATTATCGATTTTATCCATATTTAACAGAGATAGAAATAAATTTTAAAATTTAAATTTTAAATTACAAATTCACTTTACTAGTTTTTTGACTAGCGAAGTCATTAATGACTGTGTCGAAGCTCACATCATTGACCAGCTCATTTTCAATTGACATAATTGCGAGGTTGTTTAATCTCGTTTTTGACTAATTTGAGTTTGGAGAAACTTCTTTAACATGTAGCTATACTAGCTCCTAGAGTTAGGAACATACGCAGTAAGATGACAATGTTGGATACTGAATGGGAAAGCTGATGTTTCTGAATGAAGACAAGTAATTCCAAAGACCCTTAGTCCTTTAAGTTCAAGGCCGAAGATGCTGCGACATAATTCATTAATCGCTTTTTCTCGAGTAAAAAATCATCCTTGTCGATTTCATCATCAGGAGCGTTGTGAACATCAATGTGGACTCGATCGTCTAACAGTTGCTTTGGAGAAAGAAAGCCAAACTTGTCAGCAACCTCATGCAGTTGTGCAAATCTTGTTGAAATCTGATTCACTCTGTCCGTGGAAGCGCATATTTCTAACCAAAGTTCATTTCTGTAGCTTAACCGGCATAGGCGGCTTCTTATCCAGGCATCTTCTTTTTACGACGTATTCGTCGCTGTGGCTCCGTAGGGATTCCAAGTTCAGAACACACCGACTGGGCATAGCTTAAACTCGCATCGGCTACTTTTTCCCTCGAAGTCGTGAGGAATTCACTCAAAGCTTTCATTTTTGCTGCACAATCCTGAGCGCTTAAGCCCTTCCTTATATATATGCCCGCGCGTCGTTTATTTTCGTTAAAACTGGAACACAGAACCCTAGATTGAACGTGAATGAACGTGAAACCAGAAGAAGGTGAATGACTGCATCGCCACCAGCAAGCTGTCAGCCGCGGATCTCGTTTCCGAATTTTCAGTTATTTCAGTTAAAATTTCAAGTGTTTCCAGAATCTTCAGAAAGTGGCTTTTAACCATTTTGACCGCTTCGCCTCTCGCGTTCCAGCGTGTTTCGGCTAATCGTTTGAGACTCGTACCAGTGGTTGCGATCAGCACGTTCCAGCGGTGAGATGAATTGGAGAAGAAGGTGTGCAGACGATCAAACGTGTCGAAGAAGGTCACAGAGTTTACTTCTTCTTTTGCCGCATAGATTCCAGCTATGTTTAAACTATGATTCGAGCAGGCAATATACTTTTGGATTTATATCGCAAATCCGTTTCTGAACTCACGAATGTTCCCCTTTTATCACAGCAACGTTATCGTACCCTTGGCCTCAGCAGTCTATGATGTCGAGGCAGTCTGCCTCTACCTTCTTCAAAATAATTCTTGCAATCTCGTCGGCATTTTTCTTCCCAGTGTCAATAAAGTCGATGAAAGACTCTTCAACTGACACAAGACGGTATTCCATCACAACATAACGAAGCATTTGCGAAGTTAGATTCATGTGACACACATCGAGTGTGCTATCAAATATTATGGCAAAATATGTGGCTTCTTTTACCCGCTGGATAATACGAATCCGAACTTGTTCACCCAATATATTGATTAATTCGTTTTGAATTTTCGGGGAATAGAAATATGTCTGTGGAGCACCTCCAAGTTGGATCCGAAGAGTGCGTTTTTTTTAGAATGGAATCATACTTTTACAAAAGCTTTACAAGCTCAAGGAAATTGCATTTGTTCTGCGTCGATTCCAATGTGTCACTCTCCCGATGACCTCGTATAGCCATGTTTTGTTTGCCCAAGAAACGAATAATGTCAAGTATTCATTTAAGAAGAAGTTCATTTTTCTTGCTCTTTCTGAATTTGCACTTGAGTGGGTCTGTCGATAATGTAACCAGTACGATGCCGAAGTTCAAGCTCCTTCCATTTCATCAGCGATTGTTGATGCGATGGACTGGACTCGTGGTTTGGCCGAGAATTTCCTCCAGTATTTGATCCCTTCTTCTGAAACAAAGGCAGGTTCAGAATTGGTCAGGGCCGCAAACAAGTGACAAAAGAAACAGAACAAGGACTTTCTTGTTGGAGAATAACACATCCATATTTGGCGTACTTTTTCGCCATTCGGCATTTTCTTAAAGAACCAGGCTTTGGTCAGCTTCCGCTTTTCTCCGCCTGCAGTTGTAACCTCCTTGAACGAGTGGTTTATGTTCTGGAATTGTTCCGAACCAGTCAAAATTAGATGCATCTTAACGTTGTCCGAAATAACCGTTGTCCACTGCCCGATTTCAGTCAAAATCCAACGCGTCTTCTTCTTCTGAATTAGCCTTGTAAGTAGAACTGGATTATGCCTCTGCGGAGATCTGAGGCTTTTCAGTTTCAACTCTGGTTGTAGTTTCCGTGGTGTCTTGGGTAATTTCAACTCCGGTGCCACCTTGATCTTGAACTGCTACTACAGTTTCAGTTTCGTCATCATTCCTGAAACCTCGACAAGGTTTTGACTGGCACAAATGTTGGTTGACATCGAGCTCAGGAATTTCAACAGTGCTCCTTCTTGCTTTTTCGTTACTTCATCCTTCGCTTTATCTTCGCCCTGTTCTCAGCACCACCTGGTTGTTGTCGTTTCATCTGTAAAAATAGCGGTTTTAGTAAATCTCGTTAGTTATCGGCAAAGAATCAATTGCAATGGTTCACCGTGTAAGTATTATTTTAAATAAATGAACCGTTGGATATCTGAAAGTTGTGAATATTGCACTTAAGTGCATCGAATAATTGATGGAACGATTTAAATTATTTGAATTCGCCCGAAAATGTGCGAAAAACTTATTTTTCTAAACGTTGGTAAAGACATTTTGAATATTTTGGAATAGTCTGGAATATTTTGTCCGGTATATTTTGTCTGGGAATATTTTGTCCTGGGAATATTTTGTCTTGCGATATTTTGTCTGTGTATATTTTGTCTAGGGATATTTTGTCTTGGGGATATTTTGTCTGGTATATATTGTCCGGTATATTTTGCCTGGGAATATTTTGTCCGGTTGAAGGTTCTGAATGATGAAATTCAACGCTAGAATGCTAGAAATAAACTGTTGATGTGTCGTCGAACTCAAAGACTGCTCAAAGACTCAAACTCAAAGCCTTTTACGGTGCAAAGTGAACGACTGAATATTTTGACTACTGGACCGAAACTGAAATTTATTTTTTCGTTTTTCTTACAAGCTAAAAATAGAATTTTGAAATAAATTGTAGGAGTGTCTTCTTTTGAGAGGAACTAGTTCTACTTATTAATTAATTTTAATTTTAATATATTTCATAATAATGTGCCAAAAAATTGTCTAATTACCTAATCGCCAAATAATTGTCTTAACAAGAAAAAAATGTCATTTGTTTAATGGTACGGGGCATCAACTTTGGCACGGCAAAGACACTCAAACCCCATTTCAAAGTTTTCAATTCTCATTGCCACTCAAACCTTGAAGCCCGGTGCGTCCGCACTCCCGCACCCTTTCCCCCGTACCACTCTTGGTACGCCACTGCATACTCTAAATAGAACGAATACATTAAAGGTGATAAGAATGATAACTCATTACCAATGTAGAGAATAAAGGAAGTTGGGCTTGAAATATGGCGTTGACGGAAATTAGCTTCTTTATGGGCTTTTTAAAAAAAAGTGTGACTCGTCCAATAGTGATTGAACTTTCAATCATCGTATAATTGCAAATATATTCCTTCCAGGGGATACCGGATCACCAATTGACATATCTGGTATGCAATAATGATGATCAAACAACTAGACAACTAACTAGCCATCAGCATTCCATGTATTGCATCGCCAATCAATTACAGTTTAATTTATTATGGATCTTTAGCAAGTTTCATAACAGTTCAGATGTTGAACTGGAATAGCAAATCACAAGTTTGATGATGAATTCGGGTTGCCAAATCAAAGATGAGATGATGAACTGGGATAGACAACTCACATGTGAGATGATAAACTGGGGTAGCCAATTCACAGGTGAGAGGATGAACTGTGATAACCAAATCACAGGTGCGATGATGAACTGGGATAGACAATTGATATGTGAGATGATAAACGGGTAGCCAATTCACAGGTGAGAGATGAACAGTGGTAGCCAATTCACAGGTGGGATGATGAACTGGGATAGACAACTCACATATGAGATGATAAACTGGGGTAGCCAATTCACAGGTGAGAGGATGAACTGTATTAGCCAATTCTCAGGTGGGATGATAAATTGGGGTAGCCAATTCACAGGTGGGATGATAAATTGGGGTAGCCAATTCACAGGTGGGATGATATATTGGGGTAGCCGATTCACAGGTGATAGATGAACAGTGGTAACCAATTCACAGGTGGGATGATGAACAGGGATAGACAACTCACATGTGAGATGATAAACTGTGATAGCCCATTCACGGGTGAGAGGATGAACTGTGGTAACCAATTCACAGGTGCGATGATGAACTGGAATAGACAACTCACATGTGAGATGATAAACTGGGGTAGTCATTTCCCAGTTGAGAGGATGAACTGTGGTAGCCAATTCACAGGTGATATGATTAACTGGGATTGCCAAATCACAGGTGCTATGATGAACTGGGATAGACAGCTCACAGTTTAGTTGATAAACTGGCGTAGGCAAGTCACAGCTGAAATGATGAAATGAGTTAGTCAATCTAACTTCAAAGGTTTTTACCATCGTTTCCCTCTGCGTGACAAGAGGTAGTCATAAGTACATATTGTTTATTGCTCCCCTCTCTGGCTCCTGGAATACACAGTCGATCATGTCTAAACGAACATGTGCGCTATAAATCTACAGACTAACTACATACATGTTCTATAAATCTACGGACCAACTACTTTACATGTTCTTAACTCTACAGACTAACTACATACATGTTCTATAAATCTACAGACTAACTACATACATGTTCTATAAGTCTGCAGACTAACTACATACATGTTCTATAAATCTAAAGACTAACTACATAAATATTCTATAAATCTAAAGACTAACTACATACATATTCTATAAATCTAAAGACTAACTACATACATGTTCTATAAATCTAAAGACTAACTACATACATATTCTATAAATGTATCCACCCTAAGAGACATGTCCGTCTATCTGCTTGAAATATTAAGGGCTCGTCTCAGACTAAATATATAGTTCAATTCTAGTTGCAGGTAATTGTGCAGCAGCATCGTTCTAAAAACAATGCCCACCTACAGACGGAAATATTCTTAGAAAAGTCACAACTGCCAAACAATGCTAGGTTTATCGCTAGTCTTTAATATTTTCTGCTGTCGTTCTCAAACTCCTCCTCGATATCAAGATATAACCCAGTAAACGGAATGTGATGTGTTATAGTTTACAGCTTAGCTGCGATTTCTACGCTTTTCATTATGGCACATCCACCTTCAGCACGGCTTTTGGGTCATGTTAACATGCATATTAGGTCAGCCAATTTCGCTGCCTACCGTGCTCAATCGACTATTGCGACATACATTACATATCACACTATTGCTAATAGTTAACCCCCTTTCAGGCCCGGCAACGCATGCACGCATGTGATTAAATCAACAGAACCAGTCATTGATTGATAGACTAAATCAGTACAGGAACTCAACCATTCAGACATTTATAGCCATTCTCTCGGCTGTAATGAGAACCAATTCGACCAACCAGCAATGGGGCAGTAAAATCGAATTAGCTCTTGTCTGAAATATGAGAGATCCAGAGACATTAATGGAATACTTAAAATAAAACATATTTCAATATAGGTTATTCGTTTATGTTACTTCAGTTCGGAACCAGGAATCTATAAATCTACAATCATTCATAGTCTTTCCTCCTTTATTACGTCAAAATGTGTTGCCATATTGTGTCCCATTCCACCTTAACAACAAATGTCAAGATATCAGGGACCCTCTACCTTGTTTAAATAGGACAAAATATTTGCTCCCCCCCCCCCCCCCACTACTAAAAATGTTTGGAAGATAAAATAGAAAAAAAAGCTACATGATTTTTTTTACATTTAAGGAAAATGTTTTGCATTAAAACAATTTACTGTTAATTGGAATATAAAATACCTCATTGTTTACGTCAACTTCTGTCAAATTTCCCACAACTTTTATCATCTCTTATGTACAGTTCTCGTAGTCCTGCTGAATCATCGAGAATTATCCTTCTAATGTGACGCATGAATGAAATTGTTTCCATGTTTTCAATGGTCATTTATTTTGTGTATACATTGTGCATACAACCAATGAAAATAACGGGAAAAGTTAAATTCATCAGGTTATAAGAATGATTTCCAATTAAACCCACAGTTTTTATAATTTCAATGGTCAGGCATGTATTTTTGGATTTTACATACAACAATAACAGTTAAAATACCCCGTTAACAGAAAAACACATAAATGCAGTTGGGGTTTTGTTGCCTACAGAAACGGAGTGAATTTGGTTGAGAAAACTTCAGCATATTCCACTGTCACATAGAGCATGAGGATGGAGATAGAGGGAGTTACAGCAGCACTTAATTGGTTGATAACTGATACATCAACACACTCGGTAATACTCACAGACTCTCAACGCATGCTGCGCAAGATAGAAAAGTACATGCTGAAAAAAGAATGGTGGGATTTATTGAACAACTCAATTGTACAGAGCATTACATGAATATACTGCCCTTGTCATGCTGGGGTCAGAAGAAACAAGAGAACCGACTATTGGCAGGAAATGCGACGATAGACGGCACAATACACAAAAGAGATAAAGCAGACTTAATCCAGTCAGTAATAAATTCCTTTCAAGATGAAGATGATGTCAAAGTGGCCGAGAACGTACACATATAGAGAATATCAGAAATGTGCGTATCTAGAGGTGAGGGAAGGAAAAGTAAATGTTTTGGAAAGTCCGGAAGTTGATGCAATCAACATCTGACCAGGATTCTGAGTCAACATACACTGGGATTGCTGCTGAACAGGAAGACTTATGGGAATGCCCCACGTGCTGTGAAGCCAGTTTCTAATAAAAAATAACAATAGATTTTAAACAAATATGGCCGAGAGTTTCTTGACACTGGTACAAGTTTATATATGCTTTTGAGCTATACTGGTGGAAATGTGTCAAACTGGCTATAACAACATTGGCACAATTTTCATTATAACTGAAATATCCTGCCCAATTTTCAGCATAAATGTACATCATCATCGTCATCAAATCATGGATCTCCATGATCCAGTAATCTATTTCTAACTTTTGTGGTTCACTCTACTAGACTGTACCTGTTTATCTCGTGATGTGTCCCTCCTAGTTATATAAGTAATCTATCTCTAACTTTTGTGGTGCACTCTACTAGACTGTACCTGTTTATCTCGTGATGTGTCCCTCCTAGTTATATAAGTAATCTATTTCTAACTTGTGTGGTGCACTCTACTAGACTGTAACCTGTTTATCTCGTGATGTGTCCCTCCTAGTTATATAAGTAATCTATCTCTAACTTGTGTGGTGCACTCTACTAGACTGTAACCTGCTTATCTCGTGATGTGTCCCTCCTAGTTATATAAGTAATCTATCTCTAACTTGTGTGGTGCACTCTACTAGACTGTACCTGTTTATCTCGTGATGTGTCCCTCCTAGTTATATAAGTAATCTATTTCTAACTTTTGTGGTTCACTCTACTAGACTGTAACCTGTTTATCTCGTGATGTGTCCCTCTTAGTTATATAAGTAATCTATCTCTAACTTTTGTGGTGCACTCTACTAGACTGTAACCTGTTTATCTCGTGATGTGTCCCTCCTAGTTATATAAGTAATCTATTTCTAACTTGTGTGGTGCACTCTACTAGACTGTAACCTGTTTATCTCGTGATGTGTCCCTCCTAGTTATATAAGTAATCTATTTCTAACTTTTGTGGTGCACTCTACTAGACTGTAACATGTTTATCTCGTGATGTGTCCCTCCTAGTTATATAAGTAATCTATTTCTAACTTTTGTGGTGCACTCTACTAGACTGTACCTGTTTATCTCGTGATGTGTCCCTCCTAGTTATATAAGTAATCTATTTCTAACTTTTGTGGTGCACTCTACTAGACTGTAACATGTTTATCTCGTGATGTGTCCCTCCTAGTTATATAAGTAATCTATTTCTAACTTTTGTGGTGCACTCTACTAGACTGTAACCTGTTTATCTCGTGATGTGTCCCTCCTAGTTATATAAGTAATCTATCTCTAACTTGTGTGGTGCACTCTACTAGACTGTACCTGTTTATCTCGTGATGTGTCCCTCCTAGTTATATAAGTAATCTATCTCTAACTTTTGTGGTGCACTCTACTAGACTGTACCTGTTTATCTCGTGATGTGTCCCTCCTAGTTATATAAGTAATCTATCTCTAACTTTTGTGGTGCACTCTACTAGACTGTACCTGTTTATCTCGTGATGTGTCCCTCCTAGTTATATAAGTAATCTATCTCTAACTTGTGTGGTGCACTCTACTAGACTGTACCTGTTTATCTCGTGATGTGTCCCTCCTAGTTATATAAGTAATCTATCTCTAACTTGTGTGGTGCACTCTACTAGACTGTAACCTGTTTATCTCGTGATGTGTCCCTCATAGTTATATCTCTTGTTCTCCTTCCATCAACTCTACCTTCAAGTAAAGTCTTCAGGAAGATTATATGTCTTTTAATATGTTCAAAATATTTTATTTGTTCGGATTTTTATTTCCGTTATATCTCTTTTTCGGTGTTATTCTCTGGAATTGTCTATTGTCTTTCCCCATGTGGTTTGTTATCCACTCTTGTCGGTAAGCGTAGAGATTATTGGAGCTCGAGCTTGCGTTCTAAAGCCAGATGTGTGGCGTCGGCTGTGCTATGACCGTGTCTGTTCAGGATGTCCCTTACGTATTCTATCCATCTTTTCCGTGGTCTTCCTCGGGCTATGTACCCTGATCTCATTTCGTTATATGTCTGTACGGGCAACTAGTCGTGATGCATTCTCATAATGTGGCCAAACCACTTGATCTGCTTTCTATGCAATGTGTACAAGGTAGTATATCTATTCTTTCCCTGATATCTTAATTTCGTAATCTATCGAACCTGTGACCCCGGCGACTTTCCTCAAGCATTTCATCTCTCATGTCACATGCTCTGGGATGTAGATGCTATAACAGAAATCCCTGCAAAGTTTGTTTACAATAAACTGTTATCGTTACGTAATATATCGCGTAGCATATCCTTTTACCTAGATAACCGTGGATGAGAACGTGTATGCAGGCAGAAGCCAGAACTGTCCTCCGATGGTACGATACTGCTATTCTGCTATGTGTAATTATTTCTTGTTATTCAGACCCATAAGCATTTACATTTTGGTGGTCATACTTAAAAAGTAGCTCTTGGTATTCCGTTCTTCGGCTTCTTGTACCATGCTAAATCTTGCAGGTGACAAGTTAACTTCGTTCATACAAAGTATATGTAAAGAGCATTCTGAGTCTCCAGCCATATTATTGTCCTGGTCACCACTATCATTTCCATCGTCATATTACTAATGGCTGTGCTGAAACACTTCTTTTCTCCCAAACACTTTCATCCGCACTGAGCTGTGGATATCAAGCACTCCGCACGATTCTAATCACGGACCCATAAGTATTGACAGTAATACCCTCATCTGAATAAATCTCACTGAACAGAACTTGAAATTCTGAATCTATACGAACTGTAATCGCATTGTTCTATTTTCTTGTAAATGTTAGCATTTGAAAGGAAGTTTAAAATTTAACGTGCTTGCTTGCCCAATTTCCTTGATACTCTCTATCTCCTAAACGCCCTCACGTTTATAATCTCTCTGACATGCCAAGGTATAGCTGTCCCCAATTTAGTATGTTTCATCTGATCCTCCCAATATCAGTATGTAATGAATTACTCCTGTCTGCACAGATATGAAGGAGCACAGCCTATCTCCGTTCTTCATTCAACTAGGATAATCCAGCTTGAAGAGCATTATTTGTGTATCTCTGCGACATTCAAGAATGATACGCTAAGCCTCATTTTGGTTCTTATCTAGCTATCAATCTATATTTAGTTAATGGTCAAAATGGGCACTCTAATGTTGACAGGATAAGCTCTTGATATGGCGGTACCAGGAGCCAATGTTCACAAAAACAGCAGCTACCACTCTCAACGCTGTCAATCCCTTTTCAGCTTTAAGTATTGTGTAATTTGCAATGAATGATAACACACGTCAATTACAAAAATAAATAAGCAGGACAGTGGAAAATGAGTACCCTCAGTGATGGAGACCGCTGCAATCTAGAATTACAAACAATTACTAACTACGGGCGTCACAGTAAGTGGCGGATGGCAATAATTATTGGCGGGATCTCCCGTAAACTATTACCAAGACTTCTCCATAATAGTCATGCATTATGATTTCATACACCGTTACTCTTCTTGGCTGATTCGACTGATTATTTATCGCTTTGCATAATCTTTGCGCTGCTAGCCAATGAGAAAATCAGGATAAATTCGAATGTACCGAGATAAGTGGCTCTGCATGAGAACAGTGCGGAAAACTATCCAGGAGAAGGACGTTTACCAGCTATGGGTCTACTATAAAGAATTGATTCAATGCTGGAAATCCGGATGTAAATACGGCAATGTTTATTGACATCCCCTCTCTATGACGTCATTGTTTGACATTGCAGATACCTTTTTTCTTCTTCAGTGTTCTTTCTAAAACTCCGGCTGGTTCTCTCTTGCAGCAGGACAGTGGTCCTACTAGATTTCCAGCAGGATGTAGTCCAGAGAATGGAAGGGCGTTGTATCGCCGTATTATTTGAGTCTATAGCCCGAAACATCCATCTACGACGAAATTACTATATTTAAATGTCCTCGTGTGAACATTTTAACAAACATGACGGAATATTAACCATGTTTTTTTTTATTCATCGTACATTATGTGTGTTCTGATGTAGTTTTCTGGCTATTCGCCCATTTTATTTTGCGTAGTGATGAAGACATTTTAGCCACACAAATTTTTCTGACTTTTATTTTGTTTCCAGTATACTGCTTTAACTATTACTTTACATATTGCTGTTTATACTTCATTTTCAAACGCATGCGGTTGCGTCTGTAGCTCTCACCAATAGCCAACTAGACAAACCACCACCGCAACAGAAAACCTAAATAGACGACATATTGCTATATTAAGCTTTTTTATGGAAGCTTTGTAGCATGTCATCTATACAATTATATGCCCCCCATTGAGTAGAGAAGGTTCCTTCAATGGGCATTGTACTAAGACAAAAGCTGAAGTCCTCTGGGTAAGAAAGAAAGCTCAGAAAATGCACCACACTGCATACAGGAAGTAAGAGCTATTCGCTCGTAATTCCTGGAGATCTCACACAAACAGTGCTGCATTTTCCAGCTCAGACCAATATTACACTGATCGGCACCTAAACTAACATTTCGCAGGTTTTTAACATCACACTAACATTGCAATGATATGGGTTGGTTATGCAATCTCATATCAACATTGCACTGGTTTGATAACTCAAATATTGTACTGATTTCGGAATCTCAAACTAAATGGTTTGTTTAACATCGCACAATGATTTTCATCATTTTTACTAGTTCTTGTTCTCTACACATCAGACAATATTAGAGGTAGCATAGATGGAAGTCGGTATCACGCATATCTATTTCATTTCAGACATCTAACTTGTTGATTAGCTCTCTCGTTACCACGAGTCGCACAGTGTGACATTACATTTGTTTGTTTTACCAAGGTCATAATTTTCAGATATGATTCATAGTTTGCTTTGTAAAAAAAAATATTACTAAATTTCTCACAACCAAGTTCATGTTTTTATAATCATTATTAATGCACTATACCAGATCTGCCAGATTTAGACCGATGTGTATACACATACCTTCAAACAGATTTACACACACCTTCAAATTGTACACATGCCTTCGGACAGATTGTCTACATAGCTTCAAAAAGATTGTACACCCACGTATAACAGATGTGTGCACACATCTTTAAACAGATTGTACGAACACCTTCAGATTGAACACATATTTTAAGACAGCTTTGTACGCACACCTCTAGACAGATTGTAAGCAAACCTTCAGATTTTACACACACATTAGGACAGATCTGTGAACACAACTCAGTCAGATTTGTGCTCACACCTTCAGACAGAAAATAATATCAACATTTAATTCATCCAATGTGTTTTTAATTAGTAGGGAATGTGTTAAAAGTGCTAGCAAAAGTTTGAAACGTCTTAGCACATCGTTGTTTAAATTTGAATGAAGTTAACTTAAGAAAGAGAACTGGATGGAGTATTTCTTCCCAGAAACCAAAGTGGTTGTTGGCGGGAAGTACTGCTATCTTCCAGTCGACTACGATACAGATCAATACAAAATAGAGATATCTGTAGAAATCTATAAACGTTTACGTGAAAAATCCTAGATAACGTGATATAGCTACTCAGGGAAATTGAATGTTGAATCTGTCGAACCATTTCTGGTTAGTCTGGTATAAGTGTGGCTTTCATTAACTCTCTGACACAAGTCAATGTTTTCACTATCTGACTTCTGGTAATTCAGCTCAGGGTAAGGGGTGAGTAAGGAGAGGGGGTGGGGACATTTCAAATCCCTTTAAAAATTAGTTTATAACTACAGTCTTTTTTTTCAATTCTCTACTAACGGCAAAAAAAATCTTTAATTTTAGCAATGGTATTCGTGTAATGACGTGATCTGTCATCGAATTTCTTTTCAGTTGAATCTGCTTGATTAAACTTACTCAAATCTAATGATTTGGAAAATTGTGTGGCCTAGTCGATTCTAAAGCTGAGATATAGTCGATTCTGTCTAAAAGATGCAACGTGGACGACTCTTTCCATGTGATACGATTTAGTCGATTCTGTCATTTAAATGTGTTATATAGTTAATTCTAGATATACGATAGAGGCTATTTTAGCTAAATAATGAAATTCGGTCAACCGCTTATTATCGGAGGACACGAAATCCTAGAAATTAGGTAAGCAGATGCCACCTCACTAATATCTAGGAGCCCCACATGTTTAGAACACATGATTATTGTAGTCAGTCAAACATCATAGCGAGACCTCGAATATTTTCATCGATGCAAAAAAGACAGAACTAATGCATATCAGCAGAGTTGAACTCACACCTACCATAATCATTGACAAAGAACAACTAGAAAATGTCAGCAACTTTGAATATTTCAAGTCAACTATCGACAGCACATGAGATTGCTCTGCAGAGATCAGAAACAGATTGGTAATGATCCTACAAAAAACATAAAAGAGGAAAAAATTTGGAAAGGAGTAAACAGAAAAACAAAGTTACAACTATTAGGAAGCTATATCTTTCCTGTTGCAACAGGTGGTTGTGAGACATGGGCAATGAATGACATATGCAATGGAAAGGAAAATATGTCTTCGAAAAAAATGTTATATATAACTTGTGTCCAATTAGTGCCTACCGATGTTTACAAATATCATAGTTTTTAAATAACTGTCCGCATGCATTTTTAAAATACTTTATGTCAAAATGGCTGCCGTATCAATGTTAAATGTCGTAACTTCGGATACAGAACTAGCTATTTGCGCGTAGTTCACTGGCCGTCAAGCCCCTTCCGCTCCCTTTCCCACTCATTGCGTAGCCCGCATATCCAGAATCAGGGGCTCTTATCATGTAATGTTATCCCTAACTCCAACCCCTTGTAAACTCTAGGATGATACTGCCTACTACTATTCTACTGCATTACATCGTGATATAACTGAACCTACTCTAACATTAGCCATTTTTTACATTTCTAGCAACATGATCTATACATGACGTAATATCATTGACAGTGCAAAATCTTTGCGCACCGTAACGCACTTGCAATACACTTGTTGAACTCGTTCTTGATACCTAAATTCATACACATTCCGCTTCTAGACGAAATGTAAGGTAGGCACTAATTGGACATAAGTTCCTGTTATTGAAAGGTCCTAAGAATATAATGGACAAAAAACGGACCATCACAGATGGCCGCAAACATCTGAACATAGATAAAGAATGGTTTCTCTATCCCCAAAAAAACTATCCCCAAAAAACCCACAACATTACACATTTCGGGAAGAAACGCAATGGTTTAGAAAGATTCATTATGGAGGACAAAGTTCTCGGAAAGAGAACAACAGGTAGACCAAGACTACTATGGACACACTTCATGAAGACCTTCTGAACATGACACTGAAAGAAGCTGGAAAGCTTGCAAGGAACTGAGAGACTTACACAGTGACAGTGGGGACAACGTTCTGTAAAGGACACGTGGTATAGAAAGGTATGTTGTGAAGGGTGTGATGCAGTCAATTCTATTTAAATTATATAATTTATGTAAAATGTAAAATAGAGCTTACCTATTATGTGATAAACCTTATAACTTCCCATCAGATGTGAGTGTTATAACCCACTGTTCCTTTGGAATTTGGAAGGTGGATTCTTGATTCTTGATTAGAAACTGGCCTCACAGCACGTGAGACATTCCCATAAGTGCTCCACCCTCTGTTCCAGCAGCCATCCGGCTTGGTGTTTCTAGTCTAATGCCACCGAAACAGGCGTCGACATCAGGGCACAGCTCTGGCCCTTGCGACAGGTTTCTTTGTTGTTCCGCCCACCCACTTCGTGCCCGAAACTAGTTCAAGTACAACATCGGCCTGTCGGAACAACATGGTAACTGTTATCGAAGGTTACGACTACGGGATTGTATAGATGACGTGCCATATGAAGCTTTTATAAGAAAACAACCTCAATATAAAGGCATGTCATCTACTAAGGTTTTCTTTTGCATGGTTGGTTTGTCTAGTGAGCCATTGGTGAGACTCACAGAGTTGGAAACGATAGACAGTGACCTGGAATTGAATCGGTTACATTTATCTTGTACTAGATGTTGCACCGTCAGAGGTCTGTTCTGGTGTAATTTTACAGTCTACATCACAATGCTTCAGGATAACCAAAGTTATCATATAGGTCATCTAGATCTGAGGAACCATATATTTGTTGTCTTAGTGATCCGGTATAAGATATAGTCAACTATGGAATTGGTTTACAGCTTAGCTATGATAACTACAATTTTCGACCAGACACATTTTACTTCAGCGGGATATTTAGGGTACTGGCTCCAGTTTCAGAGCTCCTCTCGAACATCCAAATACAAGGTTCATTTCCACCGCTGGAAATTGTTAAATCGGATGGTTCAGAAATCCCTGGCAACTTACTAAACATAAATAATGCCTTGAAAATTCCTACAGAAAAATATTTATCGCTATATCCTGAATAGGGTACGCGACTAACTTTATGCAGATTTTGTAAACTCTAAAAACCTTTAAAATGTACATAACTAACATCAGTGTAATGTATTAGCTGATTTCACCCGAAGCAACTCGTATGAGATGGAAACTGATATGTCTTCGAACAAAGTAACTCATATGTTCCTTACCATTGTTTGCTAATTTCATCATTTTCGGTATTTATATCAACATAATGATAGTTATGATTGAAATTGTAATGTATCCACATTACTTCTGTCATAATTTTGATGTTTTATGATATCAATTTCGTACGTTATTAATATACCACATGTGTGGTATGTGACTCCATATTCCCTTATATTTTCTATATATATATATATATTTTTAGAGCGCACATGTTTCGTAAAAGTATAACTATTTTATTTACTTTAGTAACATTAATTATTGAAATTCAACCTGGCAATTATTGATAACATAACTAAGCCATCTTTTAACAGATTTTCGCCATTTTGTAAGAAAAACCTGAAACATAAATATCTATTGAAGTTATGAAGTTGTAGATCTATCAATATTAACATGACATCGCAAGAGCACCGGCTCTTAATTTTTTTAAATAACAAACACTATTGAAGCACTACGCCTCTATAACTATATATTTTTGTGTTCCTAATTGGATTATCTACAAAACTTATACAGTTTCAGTGAAAGTTATTGATTCGGAAGTTTGGTAAATTTACATTTCATGTCCGAACTGTATGCCTAAGGTAATTTTTTAATTTATACATTATATTTTATTTTTTAAATTATTTTTTTAAATAACAAGAGTAATGTTGATTTTTTTTCAAATTGAACTTGTGATAACCACATTCTTTGCCCATTTATGTTTCTAAATATATATATGTTTCATTATAATTTAAATATATTTAGAAGTACTATTTCTTGTTCAAATCTTTGGCAAGCTACCAGCCCAACTATGTATGATCAGAACATGTGTACTTCAAGTGGTAATATATGGTTTTTAGGCATGGACATTACATAAAACAATATCAAAAAGAATCGCTGCTTTCAAAATGAGATGCTACAGAAGAAATTTACATATACCACTGACAGCTAAAAAGACAAATCAATGAGTGTTAAAATTAATAAATGTCGAGGAGAGCTGGATTTTTAACAACATCATAACAAGAAATCTAAGAATGTTTTCTTTTGCTTATATAACATCATGAAAAGATTATAGCTGAAGCCAGAGATAACGGCAAAAGAGGAAGAGGGCATTGAAGACGACGATGATGCAGTGAGTATCAGATTGTTTAAACATGTCTCTAGCTGCGGCAGGTCAGCTCGCACAGAAATGCGGAGTGTTAAGAGAATCCATAAGGAAGTCTACGCTCTGAAAAGAATATTTTACATGATGATGATGTCTTATTTCCATGATGGATGTGCGACAGAAAAAAATCTAAAATAAACTATTTCCTTCCAAACACTGAAAATACTCTGTGCCAAATCAGTTTTAACTCTGAAAGGATCAAAAGATATACATTATCTACGTCATTGCGCTGTGGTAACTTTAACATGCTCAAAATGTATACCTAATTAATTTCATTGTACTGAAGTCTCTCCCTAAGTATTCTCAACAGTATTATTAACATGCCCACAAGACGTCACTGTCAAGTATTGAAAATGCGAATTCATGAACCTATGGCAAACATCTTAACCATTACGTCAACACATCCCCATGGCCTAAATGTGGCTTTTCAACAGCAAAAGGCCTCAGAAATCTATCAATGTGTATTATTGCAAGAGATATTCCGAGATTTCTATTTATCTTTTTCCCTATATGTTGTGTCCCCAGCAAATGAAAAGTACTAAGTAGCCTCTCACAGTGACGTGAAAGGACACCAGCCTATAAAATAGAGTGTCTCTTTTTTTTTCACCTGCCCATCCTCTTATTGTTATTTCTGATGGCTACCACATTATGAAAAAAAGATGGACAGAATACAGAGAAGAGCGTTATAGAGAAGGAAGACTAGAATTCATAGAAAATACAATAAATTGTGAGAGTTCACCAATACTAGAAGAGGAAATTATAGATGCCATAAAACACATTAAAAATGGGAAAGCAACAGGCCCTGATAATATTTCCGTGGAAGAACTAGAGGCGCTGGTAGACACCGGAATAGAAAATAATAAAATTATTTAATGATGTTTATGACAGTAGTCACTTTATCTGACGACTTTCTAAAATCAACATTTATAGCATTACCAAAGAAACAGGGAGCAATAGAATGTGAAGAATATAGAACAATTCATCTTTCCTGTCACGTAACAACAATTTTGTTACGGATTATTATGAGAAGAACAAGAAAGAAAATTAAAGAGGAAATACCAGATGAACACTTTGAATTTGTCGAAGGTAAAGGAACACAAAACGCCATATATACATTAAGAATTTTAATTGAAAGATCACTAGAAGTTCAGAAGGATATATACGTTTGCTTTATTGATTACACCAAAGCATTCAACAAAGTAAAACACGACCAGAATATCAAAATGCTAAAAGATATTAATATGGATAGTAAAGATCTTAGAATTGTGCGCAATACATACTGGCAACAAGAAGCAGCCATGAAAGTGGATAATATAACTTGGAAGTATGCACAAATAAAACAAGGTGTACGCCAGGGATGTGTATTGTCACAAGATTTATTTTCTCTTTACAGTGAGAATATCTTGAGATCAAATAAGAATATGCCAGGCATTAAAATAGCAGGACACAATATCAATAATCTACGATATGCAGATGATAATGTGTTGATATCAGAAAGGCAATAACATCTCCAAGATCATGTTAAACATGATGGTGATAGAACGTGAACAAAAAGGTCTTAGTTTAAACATAAAAAAGACAAAAACAGTGATAATATCAGGAAATAGTACCCCACCAAATAGTAAAATAGTATTAAATGAGAAAAATTTAAAGCAGGTGAATAGTTTCAAATATTTAGGAACATTAATAACTTCAGATGGTAAATGCAAGTCCGAAATTATAAGCAGAATAGGACAAGCAAAAGCAGCATTCCATAAAATGAAACATATCCTATGAAACAAGTCCATATCGATGGATACTAGAAAACGTGTCCTCAAATGGTACATTGAACCAGTGATACTCAATGGAAGTAAGGCATGGACAATAAATAAGGTACAAAAACCATTGGAGGCAGGGGAAATGTGGTTTTTGTCGAAGAATTTTACGCATTCCTTGGACAGCAAAGATTACTAATGAAGAATGTCTTAGAAGGAAATATGTGAAAAGATGCATTATTGATAATATAAGAAAAAGACAGTCAACATTTAGGGGGCACATAATGAGAAGATGAGGCATTGAGAATATAGTGACCACAGGAAAGATAGAAAGGAAAATATCAAGGGGAAGACCTAAAGAAAAGATATTAGACAGTTTGACTAAATGGCTTCGATTGACGACACAAACAGAGACGATGACATATATGAGAGATCAATATACATGGAGAGATATGATCGCCAACGCCATTCGACACGGCACTTGATGATGATGACTACATGCTCAAACTTTACTGTTCCCAATCACGTGTCTATGAATCTTTACTGTATGCCTCTAGGTTTTGCTTTCATTTGTCTCTTTACTCCAGCTTCTCTCGGGACCTATATATTCGCTTGCTTAGCTGTCTATGATATTTTGACCACCTATAAACACACAAAAATAAATCACGAAAACTTCAAGTTTCCTTTGAATTTTTGATTGATAATTTTCGCATAAATTTCGCTGCTAATACTTCTCAGACAGTCGAGATTATCGAATAAATTGTGTTAGCTGTGAGCTTTATTTTGGATATCAAAGATCTTTTCAATATGATACTAAAAGTGGACAGAACCAAGATGCTTACATATTGGCAGTGAGTTCGATGTTCTTCAAAGGACATATGACTAAGAAGTTAATTATTTTCTACACATAATATTTACGTTAAGTAGGTTGTCATTTCTTTGTGAACGGTCAGAATGTTCAACTGTCTAAAGCTGATGGTGAATCTGGCAAGAAATACAAAAATAGGTAGGTGTGTTACCAAAATAAAACATAAAACAACTTTACAACGAGATACATAGACAGACGACGTTTCGACTATAAAGCCTTCATGAATCTGGTACGAGAGCACGTTTGAGAATTTAAAATCGTGCTTACTAACTCAGCTACAGCGTTAGGCAGTTTCCATGCTATACGTAAACATTCAAGAGAACACGTAATACGAACTAGTACATTAGAGCACCAACACTTTCTCCACTTTATGAAAGAATACATCTTGCCAAGCAACTTTTATAACTCTTGCAACATTCCTCCTAAACACAACAAAACATTGCAAGAAATTTCTATACCTGCAGCAATTATGCACATATTCCATAGACATTTTTTCTCTGGAATTACATGACAAAGATAGCTGCAATAACTTTTCATGTGGAAAAAGTGTCATCTATGATGCGAGTTATCTATGGAAGAATTTGTTCTAGATGGACTTTTGTCATACATGAACTGATTTAATGGGTTTTATTTCGTTCCTGTGTCGTTTCCCAATATTTCGCAAATTAATATTTTTATTTAATTAGCTTTAGCAGTGCTGAATCTGAACTAAACTTCTGTTATGCTTTCCGGTTGAGGAGAGTGAACAGGTTAACTCCTGGAGAACAGCGCAAAATATAACATGGCTTTCGGGCGATACCAAAAAATATGAATCTTGAAATTAGTGAACTAGAGCTAAACTTCCATTTCACGACATTGTGGCATGTCAGGAGTATCGTGCTAGGTCACGTGGATACTTTGTGATAAGCATACATGACTATTCTGAAGAACGACGTGGTGCATATACTGTACAGGAAATCTCGGTAATTAGTACTGTAACAACCGCCCTTTACTTTGACGTATGTGCTGGTATTTCTGGATGTTCGGTTACTGGTTACTTAGAGTACTGATTCGAGCAAGTAAGTGGCTGTCTATAAATTACGTCAACAATTGAGGGGATGGAAATAACAATGTTGAAGTGCTTGAGATAAGTTGATTATGCTTGAGATGTTTTCTCTGGTTAAATGTACAATATTTGTTATGGTTAAATGTACATTTTATTTCTGGTTAAATGTAAAACGTTTTCTGGTTAAATGTACACATTTTTCTAGTTAAATGTACAATTTTTGCCTCTGGTTAAATGTGTAATTTGTGTCTCTTGTTAAATGTATAAATTTTGTCTCTGGTTAAAATGTATACTTTCAAAAATTTCTGCGTTGAAGAAAGTAGGAATGAAAGGTTTACGTTTTCCTCGGTAAAATTAACGTTTTCTCATTGGATTGTGTCCTTGATGATTTGGTTATTTATTGTTATTAGTATTATTCTTATTATGAGAATACTGATGAATGGACTGTTTGATGGATATAATTTAATAATAATGGATGACAAATAATGGTAATAATTGGATGAAAGGATGGTGGTGATGATAAATCATGATAATGATGGTTGATGATTAACGTGTGGTAGCGATGATGTTAGATTATGGGTGATAATGCCTAAGGGGATGATGTGTGTGGTAGTGGTGATAAGGATGATGATACTGATAATAATGATGATGATAATGCTATCGACGACGATTACATGTTTCAATTGTTTGTAATAATGTTTTAAATTTTTTATTGCTAATTCGTTTTAACGTATGCAATATGATTGGATAATACAAAAAGTGAAACAGCAAGCAATTAGAAATTGTAAAGAATTTTGAGAGTTTGACCGTTGAATGTATAATAATCGAAGCTAATTTCCAGATTATTATTCGGGATCATTAAAACGTAAATCAATATACACGAACTGTACTATAAAAATATGCGTCAATTATTGCATGATTGTATTGAAATGTATGTGTATGAAACATGACATTCTGTTCTTACTACCCCTATATGTTTACAATATTTGACCGGGGTATATACATGTGGGGAAGGGGTAGGCGGGGGTGGGGAGGGGATATGATCTGCAGACCAAATCCGATCACCCATGAACTTTGTACTGGTCCACTAGGAAAATACTCACTCAATGTATGTAGCATACCCGGAGTTTACAATCACTGTATGTAATATACCCTGAGTTTACAATCACTGAATGTAGCATACCCAGAGTTTACAATCACTTTATGTAGCATACCCTGAGTTTATAAAATATTAAATCACAATTTATTTCAGCCAATAAACAGTAAAATATGACACAAACAGTGATAATGAGGAAATTATTTTGCCAAACATTTTATATTGCCAGTTGTAAACAGTTCAGAACGAAACTGACTTCAGGAGACAGTTCCTGCAGTGAATGCATACTATTTAACATTTATAAGCGACAAATGTATTTATTTCAAATACATTAAATCTATTGATGTTGTAAAATCATTTCCGATGATTAGCGACAAAAGCAACAACTTCCTTTGAAACTTTGAAATATCTGTTTGTACCCAAATCTCAGACGTACTTGACCAACAAAAAAAATGTCCACCTCTGATGTACACTCTCTTCGTCAAGTATTTGTTTCCACAAATGTTCACTGTGTGTCAATTTTTTGTGAGATATTCAGAATATCATGGGTAACCAATAGTTTTTGGGATTTATCAGCAATAATCCCCCCCCCCTAAAAAATGAAGAAATTAGGAAAAGAGTAGATATAATATCATGTATTGAACATATGGAAAGCCAACAAGTAAAATATTTCGGTCACCTTATGAAAATTAAGCCAAATCAAGTGTCTATAATAACATATAACAAAAGAATATCCTGACATAAAGCCAAAGGTAGGCCAAGTAAACGGTGGATAGAAAACATAAAGATAACCTTGAACAAATATGGGCTCAACGCAAGCAAGACGACACATCTGGCCTTGAAAAAAACAGGCTCCCACCCCTACATTTAACGGCAACTGTGAAAAATATGAACCACAATCTACATGGAGAAAGACAATATACAATAGGCAGTACATTATATATTAGTGGGTGTCCACAAATAACGTCAATAATGTGTAGCCAATATTTTATCCCCCTTCTACCTTTGAAAAACAACTGTCAAGATTTCAGGTACGCATCCTGCTTATTTATGACCAAACAAAACATGAACATCCCCCTCCCTTTCGCTTAAATAAACACATCTCTCCTAAACCATTTTGGAGAAAAAGTAGAAAAACATTACACGATTTCTTTCACATACTTTAATATTTTTGTCAAAATGCACACAATTTAATTGATGTATAATAAACTACAAAATACACAAATTCCAACAACTGAGTTGATGTATAATAAACTACAAAATACACAAATTCACACAATTTAATTGATGTATAGCAAACAGTATTATTGACTTCAAATGTTGTCAACCCCCCCCCCCACCCCACTGTCAACAACTGTCAAATGTGGCCTTGGCCCTGAAATTGTTGATAAATATCCCGTACATTCAGCTTGAATACTATTCATTATAAATACTCGCGGAAACCAGGGCTATTTAATGATAGTAGTACGAATTGCATGATGTCTTCAGTATTTATATGATAACGGCTATGATAGAATCTCACTGGAGTACAAGTTGTCCCGTAATTCATGTATAATAAGAAAAACTTTACTTTCAACTCAAAATTAAGTATATACTAGAATTATTTATTTAGTAAACAAACAATTCTGAAATTGTATAAACGCCAGACGATTGTTTGACTCAATGTGGTTCTAATGTGCACTGTCTCCAGCTGTCTCCTATTCGAATGAGACTTCATTCTTCTCAAAATTTACATGTATACTGCAAATAAAAGTAGCTTTTCCCTTCTAGTAATTTCGAAATATTCTTCAACGGGTTTCATACATGATGATTATGTAGACCATTATCTTATTGATCAGACAAGTCAGATTATATGACGTTTCACGAGAAGATGAAGAAATGGTGTAACTAGTGTGAGATCGTGACTTTCGTTAATAGAAGACCTACCAACAGAATTCAAACAAGACTTTCGGGGAATGCTGTCAATTATACCCGTGCATTTCGATGGACGGTGTTATCAGGTTAGTAAGTTAATTATTCCTCTAGGGCTAAAGACGGCACATAGGGCGGATGTCATAGATTTCCATGCCCCTCGTTTCATTGCAATTTGCTATAGATCTTCATTGTTTCTGATACAGATGGTGACATGTTCCCTTGTAATAGTTCTACGTAAAGTTTCTTTTGGTCTTCCTCGTTTTTTATTGCCCTTTGGGGACCACATCATAATTTGACAGGGGAGTCTTTCAGTATACATTCGTAGCGCGTGTCCGAAGTAATCACAGCGACGCTTTCTAAAATAGTTGGATACATATTCTTGTTTTGATTCTTGTCTGACAACTGTGTTTGAGTTGAAGTCTGACCAACGAATGTTCAGTAGTCTGTCTCACCAATCTTCAGCTTTCGGAACATGTGACTTCTCAGTCTGTTGTGACCAGTTCGTAGTCTGAAAATGATGGTTTGTTCCTTGCGTGACATTTGGTGGTAGGGGTCATTTGGTTCTGCAGTAGGGTGCATTTGCTTTCACTTTTTCTTATTTTAACATGGTCTTACTTTAATAGTACGTATTATCATTTTCTATTTGTTCCAGTGATCCCCCTTTCCTTGCAAGGAGATCAGCTTTTTCATTTCCAGGTATGCCACAGTGACCTGGGATCCACTGCAGTACTGTTTCTTTGGTGGTACTGCTGAGGTGTAGTAAGCAGGCCGTAAGTTCATTCATGCTTTTGTTCTTTGGATCTTTCAATGCCTGCAATACTGATTTTGCATCCATTAGAAATACTACATGTCTGTTGTGACTCGTCAAGCAATTCATGAGCATTTTGGCTGCCTCTATTATGGCTTCCATTTCTGCTTTGAAATTTGTGGAATGTTTGCCTGTGGGTATGGATTTCTCTATTTCTTTTCCATCTGGTGTTACTATATATATTCCTGATCCTCCATCTAATACTGCCTCTTTGTGTGTCCATATATCCTTTGGGTATGCTTTCTGTATGTGATTCTTAGTTGTCTCCTTTAGTACTTGTATAGTAGTTTCTGTTTTCGAAATAATGCTTGGTATATTGTCCATAATTCTTGGGAAGTTTTTCCTGTCCCATGTTGGGTATGTGTTAAAGGTGTTTAGTGGTTTTAGGTTTTGTAGGTCTGTATCTGTGATTTTTGTAGCTGTTTAGCGGAGTGTAGAAAGCTACCTCTTTTGAGTCGCTCTTTTGTAGGTCTGCTTAGTCTGTGGTTCATTTGATGACTCTCCAAACATTTGAACTTTGCATACTGTGTGAGGATTTTTTCATTTCTTCTTTCTTCCATTGATGGCAAACCTGTGCATGTTTCCATTTCTGTGATTGGGGTAGTATTCATACCTCCTGTTATAATTCTGAGATGCAATATTCCCTTAGGTTGCCAATATGTTCGGAAAGGAAACAACCATTAATCGAACACAGTAAATCACAATCATAATCAACAGCCAAAAATCATAATAGATAATACCGAGTTAAGTGTGTGAACAAATTCAAATATTTATGAGTAAATATCGACGGAGCATGTGAATGCCTGTCAGAGATAAGAAAGAGATTGGCAATGGTATATTGTAAAAAAACGGAATTGAAAAACATATGGAAGAACAACAAAATTGAAACGAAATTGCTAATGCTAAGAACATTAATTTTTCCGGTTGCAACATACGGGTGTGAAACATGGACTTTAAGTAAAATAGCGACAAAGAAGATCAACGCCTTTGAGATGAAATGCTACAGAAAAATACTTAGAATATCATGGAAGGAAAAAACAGAGAAACTCAGATATCATAAACACATTGAATGTGTCAAAATGTTGATTACAAAAGACAATCGCAAAAATAAAACTTCACCTGTTTGGACATTTAAAAAGAAACCACTGTTTAGGAAGACAAATTATATAGGGAAGAGCTAGCATTTGGATGGAGGAGAATGGGCAGAAAAATAAGAAGGTGGACTGACGAAATTCAAGATAACATGCATACATCGATGGAAAATACAAGCTACATTGCCCCAAACATATAGAGGTTCAGGGATGTTCATTGGGAAGACAACGTTCTCGATCGAATACGTCACATGACATGAGCTAAAATGCTTAGTTGAATTCTGTTTGAAGGACTTCTACTGGTGCTCCGTCATATCTAGCACCAATGAATTACTAAATAAAGGCAGCCATGTAGTACTTTGGGTATTTCTGTGAGGGAGGGAGAGTTATAAAAATAACAGTGTGAGGAATGTGTGTTTTACCTCTGTTATCACTTTGTTAAAATGACAGAATTATTTTGTTATTCTTCTCCACCAGCAGATGACACCAAATAACACAGTAATAATGGCAGACATTTTCAATTTGACTGTTGATTACAGCGACATCTTCAATGAAACTTCGACTACTAGTAATAGATCTGAGCTGAGGCTCAACGCAGATGGTTCTTCCATTTTCATAGAGGTAAGTACATATTCATAAGTAATCGATATCATCACGATTGAGCCGTTGGCTTTTCTGACTGAGATTGCAATAGGAACCCACTATTCTAAAGTTTAGGGAATGTTCATAAATAATTTTCAACATTGGAGGGGGGTATCTAATAATTGGTTTGACGGCTGTCGGAAAGGATGAGGGGTTGACAAAAGTTGACATCAATAATGCTGTTTTAACACACCATTTAAATTGTTTGAATTTGAAGAAAAAAATTTGACAAATCTGAGAAACATCATTCAGTGTCTTGTAGTTGTTCAGCTTTAAAAAAACATTTTAGCGAGGAGGAGGGGGGAATTTCCGTAATTAAGGAGGGTGGAGGCTGAATTCTTGTTAGTTGTTGACAAGGGAGGTAAAAAATGTAATGCCCGTTAGAACACAGGCCAGATACTACATTATTTGTTTATTTTATCCCTAGTAATTATCAGCGGCGAAATTCTTGTTTCCTTTGATATTTTTTTCTGTATGTGGTCTAGTGTTATGGAGCAGGAGTCCAGCAGAAGTTTCTTTACTAACTATACACTTCAGACTCTAAGGTGTATACAAGAAGGAGCCATGCCGAAGTTTCTTTAATAACTAGACACTTCAGACTCTGAGGTGTATAAGTCATGCAGAAGTTTCTTTAATAACTAGACACTTCAGACTCTGAGGTGTATAAGTCATGCAGAAGTTTCTTTAATAGCTTGACATTTTTAATTCTGAGGTGTATACGAGAAGGAGTCATGCAGAAGTCTCTTTGGGTAACTGTGACCTTCATCCTGTCCTCGTGATTCCATATCGATGCTTGTATCGTACACATCTTCTGTGCAGACATTCATATACCGAATTAGAGGTACGCCTTGAAATATTATTGTTAGAGTATCCTCTTCCGGACGTAGCAATTAACCAAGCATTTCCTGGCTGTAGTGATTTTTAGGCTATTTAAATATGTTCAGTAGTTTGCCACTGTTTTCTGAACGGTCCGGTTGCAAAATTGTCTGTGACTGGGATTGAACTCGGTACTTTGGTCGTCACAGACACACTCTGTACCACTCCGCCACAGAGCTGGACTACTAAAATATTGTACCAAACTTAAATTCCCAACAAAAGAAATGCTTCTGTATTCTGCTATCTTCCATCCTACAAAGTCCAAACCATCTGCGTTTTTGTAAACCGGGCATAGAAAATTAAGTAGCAATACAGTGTTCTTTCCAAATTTCAACTTTGCTGTATAAAAAAAAAAACCCACTTATTTGTGAAAATAGATTACTAGAAAAATAGTAAAATCATGTATTAATGGGTCTCCTCTGTTAAACGGAAATGTCTTCAGGTGACATATTTTTTCAGTCCTGTGATTTCAAGCATATCACTTCTTCTTCTACGATTAATTGTTGAATATACATTCCAATATTTGTCATGTACTGAGCGGATAGTATTAGGTTGCCTTGGGTTTCCAACAACTTGTTTTGCTGAGAAACTCCTGTTGGTCAGATTATCATATTACATGTTCCTGTATTTAAGCGGAAAGTGTCTTACCAGGAAACGACAAATGAGCTTTTGTGCGAAAACACGCGATGCTCAAAATGGGAAAATATCAAAGTATTTCGGGAGACCATAGTAGTCTTCTACAAACACATCCAACAATTCTACACGCGACTGTAGCGAGATACGAAGTCAGGAATGTATGATACCTCTTTGTGACCTAAACTGCGCAATAAAAGGAAATGCAGTTTAGTTTTCCGGAGGAACACGTCAAAAAATGTAAACATCTCAGTGTATTGTTGTTGGCTGTTAACCATTCTGAGGAAGAGCGATCAAACCAGCATTTGTTGCCTGTATGGATTTTACAAGCAATATAAATACGTACGTTATGTTGCCATTGTTTTCTGCATGATTTAAAGTACAAAATATTGGTTGTTTTCTTCTGCTTCTTCTGAGTTCGTTCTCAAACTCCCGCAGATTAGCAGGATGTAGTTCGGAGAACGGAATGTGCTGTCATGGTTTACAGCATTGATGCGATATCTGCGCCTTTCGGACCGACACATCCGACTTCAGCATGGCTGTGGGTCACTGTCCCTATATGGGATTGGACAATCAACTCCATCCCATAACCTCCTTAGTCGCATTTTACGACATGCATGGAAGGTAAAGTGTTGCTATTCTTTGCTCCCCTTTCGGGTCCCGGCAACACACGGGCGATATGTATTTCCCAGTCTCTTGAAGCTCCGCTTAAGACAGGTTTTGCTGTATATGCAGAATACTAATAACAAGGTTGTTTTAATGGCTCTGGCACATCATTGGAAGAAAGTCAGATGACGTCACAATAATTGTGTTGTGTTCAAGAGAACCACGTGGAGAATAAGTATAATTATGCAACCAAATGCTACATGAAGAGGGGGGTGTGTTAGACCAGATATGATTTCCTCTCCAAGGAGTGGCCATTGTCCGAGCAAGGTAGACATAGTTTACTGTTGTTTTCAGGACGCCGAAATGAGCAGCGTCTGTTAAGGAACTATAGTCACAAAAACCAGAAGAAGAAGAAGAATTAATGTATAAATAGAGAGAAAGACTAAATATCGTCTTGGAAAGAAAGATGGAGCCGACAGTGACGCAGATTTATTATCATATGTTGTTTTTATGAAAGCACCACACGCGACAACATAATCCTTACGCCTCTTTGATTTCATCTTGAAAGTGGCAACAAAAATTCATCCACGATGAAATGAAGACCTGGGAAAGAGGGGGTAGATGGTTGGATAAAATTTTATATTTTAGAATACTTCAAGGATGCGATTTCTCGCTTGAGTTGATCTCTTTCTACACTCAAACTATTTTGGAACGTTTTAGAGAGTGTTTCAATCGTTCACAATTTAATCAAATTATTTATGTTACCAAAAACATTACAGAACTGTTGGAAGCATAAGATTGACTGCTACTAATGTCCAGGTCATCAATGTGTAGATCTGAAAACCAATGAAGAATATCAGTTTTGGTGTTTTGATAATATATTTATGAAATAATATTACATAATATCAGCTATTGTTATCGTTGCTAAGTGGTAGCAAGTGGTCGAATGTTAGAATTCCGTTATCATAATCGTGACGGCTGGCGTGGAAAATCACAGTGAGGACTGGATTTTTATATCATGAAGTAGCACTTCTTCTTCTTCTTCTTTCGTTCATTTGAAACATGTCTATATCTGTAATTATGTCTCCTAAATAAAACTCACTGTCTTTTGTAGTTCATACAGTGTCCCATAGAGTTTTGATTCCAGTGTTGTTTCCTCTGGCCAATATGTCTGCCTCAGCATTTCATGCTCAGAACACTCTTGAAGTATATGTTTGGCACTCTGTGCTGCATGTCCACATGTACACATGGCCGTGTTGCCAATCTTGAACTTTGTATACATGTGAATGCGGAGTCGGTTGTGTCCTGTTCTGAGACGTAGAATTATAACTTGTTCTGGTCTGTTCATAATGTGATAGTCATCTTGTGTTGGTGTTTGTGGCTTTCTTATTGACTTGATCATCTGTTTTTTCTGATGGTAGGTGATTGGTATATCTGGTTGGTCTTCGGCAGCACCTTCCTTAGCCAGTTGGTCTGCTTTTTCATTTCCTGGTATTCCACAGTGAGAGGGTATCCACTGCATGGTTACCGTATACTGGTAAGACAATTCGCTAAGTAGTGTTTTCAAGTCTGTTAGTTTTCCAGACTGGAGAGCTTGAAGCACTGACCTTGTCAGGAATACCACAGGCTGTAGGTCAGAGTTGGAGTTCGGCAGTTTTTTAGCTGCCACACTAATTGCCTGATTTCTGCATCATAATTATTGCAGAATTTTCCTGTCGGTGTTCTGATTGTATCTCTAGACTTGTGTGGATATTCTATATATACACCTGCACCTCCATTCCTCACGGCATTCTGTGCTGACCCATCTGTGTATACTCTGACCCATATATCTTGTGGATATTCCTCATCAAAGAAACTGAGGGTGACTTTCCTTCGCTGCACACTGTTCTGTTCGTCCTCGCTTAGTATTCCGTTCACATGGATCTGAATGTATATTGGCATTCCATGTCTTTCACTCCACGGGGTTTATTGTGGTACAGGCCTTAAGGGGCTGTCAACTTCAGGTAGGTCTGTAAGTTGTCTGCGGAGTAGTTTAGCTTGATGGATAAAGCTGCTTCTTTTCAGTCGTCCCTTTGCTAGATTTTGGAATCTTTCCTTCATTGGATGACTTGGCATACACTGAAACTTTTCTGCCTGAATTAGTACTTTTGTGTCTCTGCGTTCGCCAAGTGTTTGCATTCTTCCCATTTTCTGCATCTCTGCTATGGGTGTTGATTTCATTGCTCCCAACATTATTCTAAGTGCCTGGTTTTGCACTTTATCTAGATCTTGTAATGTGGTGTTTGATGCAGAACACCACGCAGCTGATCCATATTCCAGGTGTGGTCTTATGCCTTGTTGGTAAACTTTACTGAGTATATTCCCACTGGCTCCCCATGTGGTTCCACTTAGTTTTCTCAGGATAGCTAATTTCCTCCTGGCTTTTGTTGTTGCTTTGTTTATGTGCTGCTTCCATGTCAGTTTATCATCAAAAGTAACTCCGAGGTATGTGGGTTGTTTGTCTTCTTTCAAGAGCTCTCCGTCTATCTTGATATGACCAGTTTTTTGTTTTGGTGAGAGGGTAAAGAGTGTAGTGCTGCACTTATCTGTGTTAATGCTGACGCACCATCTATTAGCCAATAAGGTTAGGGCATCGATAGCTCTTTGTATTTGTATTTGTTTAGTGGCCATTGTCGCATGTTCTTCCGTGCACCAGATCACCAGGTCGTCAGCATATATTGCCACTTTGATCCCATGTGGTAGTTCAGCAACTAGGTCATTGATGTAAACCAAGAAAAGTGTGGGTGACAGGACTCCTCCATGGGAGACTCCATGACGCAGTAGAACTTTCTTGCTCTTGCGACCATCTAATTGTACCCTGGCTCTTCTATTATGCAGGTATGCTTTTGCCCATTTGTACATTCTTGAGATAACCCTGCAATTTCGCAATTTCTTTAGGAGCCCTTCTTTCAAGACCTTATCAAATGCTTTTCTGAGGTCTATCCATGCTGCTAGTACCAGTTTCTTATCTTGGAAGGCATCCTCAATCTCTTGGGAGAGGTAGGTTGCCTGATCTTCAGTAGAGTAGCACTGTCTGAAACCTGCTTGCTGTGATACCAGAAGGTTTTCACTTTCAAGGTACCACTGCATCCTAAGATTGAAAATGCGTTCCATTGTTTTGCATAAACAGCTTGTGAGGCTGATGGGCCTGTAGTTGGAGACTGTGTTGCCATCTTTTCCTGATTTGAGGAGTGGTATCATTATTGCTTCTCTCCACGCCTGTGGTACATTACTCATGGACCAGCTTGTGTTAAAGATCTGCAGTAGCTTTGCTCTTGCTGCAATTCCCAGGTTTCTAATCATTTCATTGGACACTCCATCAGCTCCAGGGGACTTTTTCATTTTCAATTTGGATATTGCATGCTCCAGTTCTCTCATTGTGATTGGTGCCTCCATGATTTCAGGTATAGGTTCGTCTTGTCCAATGTTTTGCTGGTTCGCTCGAACCTCCTGTTGTTTGTATGGGCTGACTTTGATGTTATTGTCTTCTGCAAAGAAATCTGCAAAGTAATCAGCTGCATGTTTACCTGTTAAAATGTTTCTATCTTTATAAAGTGTGATCCTGGTATTTCTCCCTGTACCTTCATCATTTAGTTGTTTTACAAGTTTCCATAATTTCCTAGTCTCTCTTTCTAGGTTCAGCGACTGTTTTTTTCTTTCCAGCTGCTCCGTCTGGCTTGTAACTTGGCTCTTTGAAATTTAACCTTTGTTTGCTGATATTTGTTATGATGTTCTTGACTAGGTCTGTTCTCAGCCTGCTGTCTAGATGTTTCCATCTCATTTTGCAGCTTTTCCAGTTCATCATTCCAGTAGGGTTTGTAGTTTTTGCGTGCCCACCTGGGTAAGGTTTTACTAGCAGCATGTAGTATACATCTATTAAATTCACTCACTGCTCTATTGATGTCTTTGTCCAAGTTCATGTCCTTAGTTGGAATACTGGTTAAATGCTGGTACATTTTCCAGTCTGCCCTCTTATAGTTCCACCTAGTGAGCGTGCTGCTGTTCTTGGTAAATTCATTGTGGATTTCCAGAAATACTGGTCTGTGGTCACTACCCCCAAGCTGCTTTCCAACGACACGTGTGATGTTCCATTCCAGGCCTGATGAGTGGAATGTCAGATCTGGTGTAGAGGTGGTGTGCCATGCTCTCGAGTAGAAGGTTGGTGAGTCTGCTGGCTGGTTAATAAGGATGAGATTATTTTCATCCTGCCAGCTCTCAAGTTCCTCACCTCTCTTGTCGATATGATCGTAGCCCCAGCTCTGAGAGTGGCTGTTGGAGTCACCACACACCATAAGTCTCTCTTTATGTGGAATTGTGTCTAGTGCCAATGGTTTATCATTTGGGCAGTAGTAGTTCAGGAGATGGAATTCTGCACTGTCTGTTTTTAGGTGGAGCATCTGGTATTCTGCCCCTTCCATATATACTTCCAGCTGACATGCGCTGATATTGTTTTTAACAAGTGTCAGAATTCCATCCTTTCGCCTGTCCTTTCGGTCAGATCGGTAGCACTGGTAGCCTCTGATTTTGAAGGCTGTGTCGCTGCTGAGGTGTGTTTCTTGAATACAGCATATATTAACTTGTTCTTCACTGAGGACATTTTCAAGTTCCAATTTGTTGCTGTATCCATCTCTTGTACTGTTGACACTCTCAGCATTCCAGTGCAATATTTTTATTGGTCGTTTAAAGTTTGTTTGGCCAGTAGCTCTATTCCCTTGCCTCCTGGCTCCTCGAGGCAATTGAGAAGGAATTTCAGTAACTGAGGTTGGGCCCTTTCGAGGTATAGGGCCCGGCACCGTCCCTGCCTGAACGTCCACCACAGGGCAGGCACCATAACTTTTTATAGATACAGACATGTTTCCATTGTGTTTTGTGCGTGGCATCCTGATTATCTGTGCGCCTTTTGGCTGGATGCCTCCGTCTTCAGCACTCTGCTTACTTGGGCAGGACTATGTTCCTGCTCGAATGGGACTGCCCGACCAGTCTTAGTTTCCAGCCCCTGATTGCTGAACTAAGCCCCATCACCTCTGCACGGTGCTGATCTCGATGGGGAGGTAACACTTAAAATCACATGTCGTGACGACATATATCTGATTTAAAATCACATGTCGTTGCGGCATATATTCAAAATCACATGTAGTGACGGCATATATGATTTAAAATCACATGTCGTGGCGGCATATATCTGATTTAAAATCACATGTCGTGACAGCATAAATCTGATTTAAAATCTCATGTCCTGACGGCATATATCTGATTTAAAATCTCATGTCCTGACGGCATATATCTGATTTAAAATCACATGTCGTGGCGGCATATATCTGATTTAAAATCACATGTCGTGGCGGCATATATGATTTAAAAACACATGTCGTGGCGGCATATATCTGATTTAAAATCACATGTTGTGACAGCATAAATCTGATTTAAAATCACATGTCCTGACGGCATATATCTGATTTAAAATCACATGTCGTGACGGCATATATCTGATTTAAAATCACATGTCGTGACGGCATATATCTGATTTAAAATCACATGTCGTAGCGGCATATATGATTTAAAATCACATGTCGTGACGACATATATCTGATTTAAAATCACATGTCGTGACGGCATATATCCGATTTAAAATCACATGTCGTGGCGGCATATATTTGATTTAAAATCATATGTTATGGCGGCAGCTGTGGCAAAACCGTCTATATTGTCACAGCATATATCCTTGAAATTCTGTTCATGTTAGATTACAGTAATTAAAGATAATCTATTGTGATTATTTTTGTTCTTGTTACCAGTGTTACTTGATATGTTCTTGTTACCGCTGTTGTTGCTATTGCTGTTGTTGTTATTTTTCTTGATGCGTCTGTTTTTTATAACTGTTGCTGCTACAGCCAACGCCGGAATTGTTAGTGTTATTGTTGCTGTTGATCTTGTTGTTCTTGCAGTTGTTCTTGCAATTCCTGTTGCTACTGATGCTGTTAACGTTACCGCAGTATTCGATGCTGTTATTGTTGTTGTTGTTGTTGTTGCAGCTGATATTGCTGCTGCAGTTGTTGTTTTTGTATCCAAATCCGAAGAAAGTAAGAATGTACCACCTGTGTTCTTTATTCAATACGGTTGAGTCTTGTTTACAACTCGGTATTTGTGAATCTTATGAAGTTATTTTTTTCATTGGAAGGACCCAGGTGAAGGCTATCTTTAGAACTTGTGCAAGTCTCATAAGAACACTTGACTCAATATATATGTATCTAAGGTGTAATTCAATTAACTGAACATTCTTCTAATCTGAGAATATTAAGTAGACTTATTGCAATATCGAGACATATTGCAGATAGAACAAACTAGAAACATACTGTAGATAGAACAATCTAAGGACATACACGCGGATAGAACAAACTAGAAACACACTGTAGATAGAACAATCTCAGGACATACACGCGGATTGAACAAACTAGAAACATACTGTAGATAGAACAATCTCAGGACATACACGAGGATTTAACAAACTGGAAACATACTGTAGTTAGAACGAACTAGAGAACTAGACACACTGCAGATATAAGGAGGGAATCAACCCTCCCAGTGAGGTTCATCACAGAGCAGATCGTGTTGATCTTTTCTTTATTATCCAGAGCACAATGTTCATGGAATTTACATAGGGGAAAGGAATCACAGGTTTGGTCAGTATTATTGCTGACCATAACTAGTAATACGTCATATACACTCGTCTCTACATTTCAAGATCACAAGGAAACTTAATAAATGGATATACAAAATCAAAGATATTCAACAATAACACTGTATCATAAATACGTAATGTAATTAACGATTAATCATTAAATTCATCAGTGCTCTTTGCCTATGGTGCTCGGGAATGTGTTGTATCTAAGATACGAACCAATCTTCCTCCTCAGTAACGGTGGCCACTCTTGGTCTATTTCTAAAGAACAAGCTAAGAGTAGACTAAGCACAGCAGTTAAAATAAGCCGATGTAAATCTGTAGTAACACCTATTATTTTGAATGGATATCATAGTTAGACAATTACAGATGAAATGGAGAAGAGAATACTGGCTTTTGAAAACAAATGTTTCAGACAAATATTGCGCATCATTTTACAAAACAAAAAACCAACTTATACGTGAAAAACAAAATACATCCTCTTGTAGGTCAGCATGAACATCTCATGGAAAAGATGAAACGTGGAATACTAGTGTGGTTTAGACACGTGATATATATTAAGATTTATCTACCTCCAGGGTGCACTGCATGAAGGTGCCTTGGGATCTATGTTAGTCAATGTACATGATGTTCCAATTATGGTATTCACACAAGAGCACTGTACGCAGTTTTTCATCCCGAGTTACGATTTATACCACAATTCTTGTTCATTGAGATAACATATTCTTTCCAGAAATAAATCCTCTTAGTAAATGCTATGAACTCCATTCCTCACATTGATCGCCACGTTTACCTACATCTGCGAATGGCGTGTTTATACACTGTAATGTCTCTTGTCCACTTTTCGTCTTGGGCGGTTCTTTTCTCTGCTACAAGCAGCTATACCTTCCATTACTATGTTTCCATGCAATTATATCTACGTGACCAGAAATATGATTCAACTATATTAATTTAAAACCTGTGTTTTCTTATCATTTAAAAAAAATTATTTTGTCTTCAGGTGACATATTCTTTCCAGAACCTAGTCTTATTTATGAACTTCTCGCGATTCTGGACGAGTTGATCTGCAACAACAAGGAGCATGTTTAAGCAATATAAAATGTCTCTTACCATCGTCGTCGTGGACGACCCTTACTCCTGATACCTGCCAGCAACCGTGCCTCCATTATTATTTTCTTTCACGTTGCTATGGCCAAAAAATGTATTTCAAATTTCTTATTATTATTACATTCTTTAAAAACCAAGCCTGTACAACGCTTCATGTTGTTCATGTCACTTCTTGACATGTTGTGGGTTTTTTTCTTTTTCGCTCTCCATGGTTTGCAGATTAAATTTATCTTAGGCTGTCCGTGAGAAATACCATCAATCAAAAACCATCAATCAATTTTCTAAACTTGAAAAAAAAAATGTGCAAAAACTTATAGCTGAAAAAATGCAAGCATAGATGACAACACGACTGGCGTTAAGATCTTGATGAAGGAACATAAACTAGAGAAAGTTGATACCTTTAAATCCGCTATACCTTGGAATTGGCAGGATCAAGCCGGGGGACCAATGAGACAACTTTAATGAAGGTACATACAAGTGCCATTAGACCAATACTATAATACGGATCAACAGCATGGACTTAGCAGTCAATCCTCATCTATAAGCTCTGAACAAGGTACAAAATAACGTAAGTCGCCTTATTACAGGTACCTTGAAGACATCTCCCATAAATGGCATGGAAAATTCACAGTCATCCCCCTTTTACGATGCAGGCAGAACACTAAGATCACTATTCATGCAGAAAAGCACAGGAGCATGCCAGCACACCCAACATAAAACCAGCATATACGTGAGAAACTAAAGTTAATACTCTTGCTGGTCAACAAGATAATTTCATGGCAGTGGTGAAACGTCGTAAACTTGTGTGGTTTGGTCACGTAATGAGGCTGGATTCCCTTTCCAAATCTATCCTCTATGAAACAGTCGAGGGTAGAAGAAGAATACGGGGTAAAAAGAAACTAAGATCCCAGAATTAAGAACACGGGATTAAGATTTTTCACACATAAGAAACTGAGAACAGAGACGCACGGAAGAATTTTTGTATTGATGTTTTCATGGCATTCCTACGATCCTGAAGGGTTGTGGGTTTGATGATGATGTTCTCAGTATTTTACAGTATCATCTAATTTCAAAAGCAGCTATTCTCTTTGCCAATGGTTTATTAAGTGTCCATGTTTCACAGCCATAAATTGCTTCTGGAAATATATTTGCTCTAATCAGATGTAACTTAAACTTTACAGTTTGTGCCTTGCCACATATTTTTATTTGTGCAAGTTTTAAAGTCTCTAATGCAATTCTTCTCGTGATTTGTGTAGTACAATCCCCTGAGCATTTTATATTTGCACAACAGTGATTACAATTAATGACATCTAGTTTTTGCTTCTCTATTTTCTTTATATATTCATCTCTATCTTACGCATATCATATTACTTTACTTGGTTTGTTAAACCAAATAAAGACATGGTGGTCGATATCATAATTTTATTCATGTTGTCTCTCTTTTTCTGGTAAAATTGCCTCTTGGACAGCAGCTATCTCATACCTAAAAAAATGCAATTTAATCATGGAAAAATATAGATTTAGCACATTCCAGTCTGTGAAAACAAATGAGATGATTTGCAGCAAGCTCTCGACAAGAATAGGATTACAATACCGGGAAATCTTTCTTAATGAAAGATTTATAGCAAAGATGTTTTATTTATTTCATTCAGAATGTTGGTAACATTAGAGAGAGCTCTTATTGCATAACAAGTTGGTTGTGGGTATTCTTACTTCTATGTTTCATTCGTTACGTACATTATTGGAGAGAAAATACTAGAGTAATCAAATCAAGATCATTAAGTACTATGTCAGTGGTATCACGTATCATTGATAAAGTAACTATTCTATGCAATGTACTGTGTATCAGTTTCACTGCTGACATTCTATCACGCAAGATGTTCAGTTTTGAGGCTGTCCATTCTTCTTCTTTCGTTCACTTGAAACATGTCTATATCTGTAATTCTGACTCCTTAATAAAACTCACTGTCTGTTGTAGTTCATACAGTGTCCCATAGAGCTTTGATTCTAGTGTTGTTTCCTCTGGCCAATATGTCTGCATTAGCGTTTCATACTCAGAAGAATCTTGAAGTATATATTTGGTACTCTGTGCTGCCTGCCCACATGTACACATGGCCGTGTTGCCAATCTTGAACTTTGTGTACATGTGGCTGCGGAATCGGTTGTATGCCGTTCTGAGGTGTAGAATTACAACTTGTTCTGGTCTATTCATTTTGTGATAGTCATCTTGTGTTAGTGCTTGTGGCTTTCTTATTGACTTGATCATCTGGTTTTTTTTCTGATGGTAGGTGATTGGTATATCTGGTTGGTCTTCGGCAGTACCTTCCTTAGCCAGTTGTTCTGCTTTTTCATTTCCTGGTATTCCACAGTGAGAGGGTATCTACTGCAAGGTTACTCTATACTGGTAAGACATTTCATTAAGTAGTTTTTGCAAGTCTGTTAGTTTTCCAGACTGGAGTGCTTGATGCACTGACATTGCATCTGCCAGAAATACCACAGGCTGTGGGCCATGATTCAAGTTCAGCAGTTTTTCAGTTGCAACCCTAATTTCCTGGATTTCTGCATCATAATTATTGCAGAATTTTCTTGTTGGTGTTCTGATCGTATCTCTAGGCTTGTGTGGATATTCTATATATACACGTGCACCACCATTCCTCATTGCATTCTGTGCTGACCCATCTGTGTATACTCTGAACAATGTGTCGTGTGGATATTCCTCGTCCATGAAACTCAGGGTGGCTGTTCTTCGCTCCACACTGTTCTGTTCCTCCTCGCTTAGTATTCCTTTCACGTCGGTCTAAATGTATATATTGGTTTCCATGCCTTTCACTCCGAGGGGTTTGTTCTGGTACAGACCTTAAGGGGTTGTCAACTTCAGGTAGGTCTGTAAGTTGTCTATGGAGTCGCTTAGCTTGGTGGATATTGCTGCTTCTTTTCAGTCGCCCCATTGCTAAATTAAGGAATCTTTCCTTCATTGAATGACTTGGCATACACTGAAACAATTCTGCTTGTATTCGCACCTTTGTGTCTGGTCAAGTGTTTGCATTCTTCCCATTTTCTTCAGCTCTACTATGGGTGTTGATTTCATTGCTCCCAGCATTATCCTAAGCGCCTGTTTTTGCACTTCATCTAAATTCTTGTAATGTGGTGTTTGATGCAGGACACCACGCAGCTAAACCATATTCCAGATGATGCCTTATGCCTTGCTGTTACACTTTACGGAATATATTCCCACTGGCCTCCCATGTGGTTCCACTTAGTTTTCTCCGGATAGCTAACTTCCTCCTGGCTGTTTTTGTTGCTTTGTTTATGTGTTGCTTCCATGTCAGCTTATTATCAAAAGTAATTCCGAGGTATATGGGTTGTTTGTCTTCTTTCAAAAGCTCTCCATCTATCTTGATAACACCGGCTTTTTGTTTTGGTCAGAGGGTAAAGAGTGTAGTGCTGCACTTATCTGTGTTAATGCTGACGCACCATCTATTTGTTCATAAAGTTAAAGGATAAATAGCTCTTTGCATTTGTTTAGTGGCCCAAGATCACCAGGTCGTCAGCATACATTGTCACTTTGGCCCCATGTCGTAGTTGGGCAACTAGGTCATTGATATAAACGAAGAAAGTGTCGGTGACAGGACTCCTCCCTGATGTACTCCATGACACATTAGAACTTTCGTGTTCTTGCGACCATCCAATTGTACCCTGGCTCTTCTATTATGCAGGTATGCTTTTACCAATTTGTACATTCTTGAATTTACCCTGCAATTTTGCAATTTCTTTAAGAGTCCTTCTTTCCAAACCTTGTCAAATGATTTCCTGAGGCCTATCCGTGCTTCTAGTACTAGTTTATTATCTTAGTAGGCATTCTCAATCTCTTGGGAGAGATAAATTGTCTGATCTTCGGTAAAGTAGCACTGTCTGAAGCCTGCTTCCTGCGATATCAGAAGATTTTCACTTTCAAGGTACCACTGCATCCTAATATTGATAATGAATTCCATTGTTTTGCCTAAACAGCTTGGGAGGCTGATGGGCCTGTAGTTGGAGACTGTTGCCATCTTTTCCTTATTTGAATTGAAGAGTGGTAGCATTATTGCTTCCATCCATGCATGTGGAACATTACCTGTGGTCCAGGTTGTATCGAAGATCGGCAGTAACTTTGCTCTTGCTGTAGCTCCCAGGTTTATAATCATTTCATTGCACACTCTATCAGCTCCTGGGGACTTTTTCATTTTCAATTTGGATATTGCATGCTCCAGTTCTTTCATTGTGATTGGTGCCTCCATGACTTCCGGTATAGGTTCGCCTTGTCTAATGTGTTGCTGGTTCTCTCGAACCTCCTAATGTTTGTCTGGGCTAACTTTGAGTTATTATCTTTTGCAAAGGAATCTGCAAAGTAGTCAGCTGCATGTTTACCTGTTAAAATGTTTCTATCTTTGTAAAGTGTGATCCCTGTATTTCTTCCTGTACCTTCATGGTTTAGCTGTTTCACCAGTTTCCATAATTTCCTAGTCTCTTTTAAGGTTCAAAGACTGTTTTTTTCTTTCCATCTGCTCCGTCTGGCTTGTAACTTGGTACTTTGAAATTTAGCCTTCGTTTGCTAATATTTGTTGTGCTGTTCTTGGCTAGGTCTGTTCTCTGCCTGCTGTCTAGATGTTTCCATCTCATTTTGCAACTTCTCCAGTTAATCATTCCAGTAGGGTTTATAGTTTTTTGCGTCCCCCCCCCCCGGGTATGGTTTTACTAGCAGCATATATATTAAATTCACCCACTGCTCTATTGATGTCTTTGTCCATGTTCATGTCCTTAGCTAGAACACTGTTTAAATGCTGGTACATTTTCCAGTCTGTCCTCTTATAGTTCCACCTAGTTAATGTGCTGCTGTTCTTAATAAATTCATTGTGGATTTCCAAAAATACTGGTCTGTGGTCATTACCTCCAAGCTGCTTTCCAACGACAAGTGGTATGTTCTATTCAAGGCCTGATGAGTGGAATGACAGGTCTGGTGTAGAGGTGGTGTGCCGTGCTCTCGAGTAGAAGGTTAGTCAGTCTGCTGGCTGGTTAATAAGTATGATATTATTTTCATCTTGCCAGCTCTCAAGTTCCTCACCTCTCTTGTCCATGTGATCACAGATATAACAAAAGTTGACGTCAACAATACTATTCTTTATACACAGTTAAATTGTTTGGATTGAAAATGTTTTAGAAAAATCTGAAGAAAGTCATCTATTTTTCCCCACTTTTTCAACAATTTTATTGGGGGGGGGAATATATTTTATCACAATTAAGCAGAGGGATTGGAATTCTGATTTTTGAACTGTTACTGACACTAGGAAGTCAGTCGAAAATTAGCTAAACTGCGTTACCTATGTACACCGTTTATATAAAATAATCTCTCTTTAGCGCGCCCTCTATCTCTTTTCCTCTCAATTTTGCATGTTACATTATATTCCGCCCTCCTCTTTTCATGATGTGGCTATTAAACGTGGATTGTTTTTCTGGTGTTGACAAGTAACTTTCTTTAGGTGTTTTGTCACCTCAAGCTGGACGTAAATCCTAGCTTATCCTGAAATATGCGTGTGTGATTAAAAAAAGTAACCAATACTAATATTACTAAATGGTCGCAGGCCTTCCTGTGATTGGATGTATATCTGCATACGATACGTTCGAACAGGCCAACTGATACGTGCAGACATAGACCCTCTCTACAAATGAGACATTGCCTCAACGCATTGAAAACCGCTGATTAAGTCTTCTGGATATAAAAGAAAGCTACCGAGAAACATCCTCACTGCAAATAGCAAGCAAGATATGTATCGCTCGCAATTCCTGGTGGTTAAGGTTATAGTCTTGCAAAAACTAAGTGATGGGGAGGGGAGTTCAACAGAACTAAAATATCACTATATACACATATCAACGATTAGGAGCTTTGTGCTGCATAGTCATTTATTTTATAGAAGTAATGATGTAAAATCGTAGACAGAGAAACCGTTCAATGATGAATGCATCGTAGACAGAGAAATCGTGCAATGATGAATGCATCGTAGACAGAGAAATCGTGCAATGATGAATGCATCGTAGACAGAGAAATCGTGCTATGATGAGAACATCGTAGACAGAGAAATCGTGCTATGATGAAAGAGAGCGTCGTGGACAGAAAAACCGTGCAATGGTGAGAACATCGTAGACAGAAAACCCGTGCAATGATATAAGAGAGCATCATGAAACAGAGAAACCGTGCAATGATGAAAGAGAGCATCATGGACAGAGAAACCGTGCAATGATGAAAGAGAGCATCGTGGACAGAGAAACCGTACAATGATGAGGACACATTATGAACAGAGAAACAGATAAGTTATGAGAGCAGTTTATGAACAGACAAAAAGTTGAATAATGAGAGTGGCATAGACATATAAATAGAGCAGTAATGAAAGCAAAATTAACAAACAAATATAGCAATGATGAAAGCATAATGGACAGAAAGTGCAATGATGAGAGCTTATAATGGACACAGATATATATCAATGATGAGGACATCATGGATAGACAAGTGAAACATTGATGAGAGAACCATGAGTTAGAGCTGTGAGTTAGAGCTGTGAGTTAGAGCTGTGAGTTAGAGCTGTGAGTTAGAGCTGTGAGTTAGAGCTGTGAGTTAGAGCTGTGAGTTAGAGCTGTGAGTTAGAGAAAACGTAGTGGACAGACAATTAGAGAAATGATGAAAGCATATCATAAACAGACGCACAGAACAATGATGAGACTATTATGGACAAATAGAAAAAATGCAATGAAGATAACGTGAAATAGTTAACTCTAAAGGGGAAATGCTCAATCGCATCAGAAAAAGACAGTCCACATTCTTTAGACAAATCTTCAGAAGAGGAAATGTACGTGTCAACATATATAACGAATAACACGAGTGAATATGCTAACCAGCTTGGCACTGTGATATGAGAACTTTGGCATTGAAAGTAACTGTCAGATGTGCACGAGAAAAGATGTGCTCTCTCTCTCTCTCTCTCTCTCTACGGTGTCCCATTAGTGGCTGTTCCTTCCCGAAAGTAATGGCAACCTACGAGTATAATGTGCCTAGAAATTTCCAATGAATTAATAAATTTAGATATTATAAATACATTGAAGAAGCTAGAATGTTAGTTACTAAACACAAAAGCAAAACGAAAATCACATCGTTTTGGTCATGTAAAGAGGCACAACTGTTTAGAAAGACAAATAATGGAGGGCAGAGCATCTGGGAGACGGCGAACGGGTAGACCAAGCAGACGATGGACTGACGGCATTAAATATAACATGAATACGTCGTTGGAAAATGCAAGCGACATGGTCCAATACAGAGAGGAATTCAAGGAGTTCATAGAGAAGACAACGTCCTGGAGAGAATACATCACATGACATCACACTAGAAAACGACTGCTCAGACAGGATAACAAATTCCACATGAAATGGACTACAAGAAAAGCGAAACACTGATCGCTGTATTGTACATTGCAATGAGGCCTTCTGGTGAGTTATGCCTGTGTGCCTATGAGGGAGTGAACATTTTTATCTAAGTATTGTTGATATCACAAGTAAGTCACTGCAGATTATCCTCCGTAATAATGACCGTGAATGTGATGATGTTGATGATGATAATGGTGATGATGGGTGATGATTGTGTTGGTTGTGGAGGATGGATAATGGCTGGATGATGAAGTAGAAATCCTCTTACTTTTGAGCAGATAGATTTTGACAGTCCATAGCTTTTCTGACACATGCACTGATCCTCTTCAGTTCAGTAATCGAGGTGACACCCGAACTCGTATAAGGTTTCTGTTTCAAAGGCAAAATTATGTTAGCGGAAGGGAGAGGAGTTATGCATGTATGCATGTTTAGCGCCCAAAGAAAGGCATTCCAGTGTGGCAGTATACTATACTCTGTTCACTTTAAGAATGAAGTGGGCCACTGCTTCTAATTGGTTGTTGGACGCAGAACGCAGTAATCGATTGTTAAGTGTACAATAATATTGTTCTTAAATTTCATTTTTATATATTTTTTTAAATAATTTTTTTAATGTTCTTTAATATTGTTTTTGTTTTTAAATAATATTGTTTTTACATGTCATCAGCTATTTAAAAATCACATGTTGTCGCAGAGTAATGTGGAGGTGTTTTTTTACCCACTTCATTCTTACAGTGAACAAAATTTTGTACCATCACGTACATACATGAGTATTGCATATACTTCTGGGCTAACCATAGTTCGTTTCGAAATTCGAGTCCTGATGAGAAAAAAACATAACACAAAGAATTTTATGGCCCGATTTCAATGCACATTTATTTATGAATGAGATGTTGTGAAAATGTTACAAATGAATTTTTGCAATGCAATCATTTTAGAGAAAGAATAAAAATAGCTTCTGCCTCTCAAATTTATATATATTTTCCGAGGTGATCGATGGCCATAAATTGAGAAAATGTACCCTAAAAATTGTCATATTTCATATTTTTTGACAATTTCAATGCGCATCTGTTCAGGATAAGGGAGAAAGATCAACGCTGTAATAGTTAGAATATTTATGGCAATAATTTGTAGTTTGCATATACGTCTTTGGAACTTTCATTTTTGTACATAAAATAACAATTTTGAAGCTTTGTTGAGACTAATGACAAAGACGTTTATCCGTCTAGAATACTCAATCCAATAATTGGATTGCAGACCAACATAAATTACACTTTGAGCTGCTGCAAATAAAATTCTCAGAGTCTGAAGTGCAAATTAATTACTATGCAAAAAATGAAATAATGTTGTACAGACATTTCTGCATGGAAGCGAAGAGAGGTTATCTAATTCATGGACATGTCTGCATGGAAACAAAGAGAGGTTCATTTCATAGACATGTCTGCATGGATTGCGAAGAGATATTGTGGGTTCCATGATATCATTCCAATAAGAGAAGTAAGTATGCTTTTGATGTAAACACGAAATCCTTTTCCCTTTAGTTAAAACAGATTGTGAGTCAATAAATAGTATAGATAAACAAGGAAGAAAAAGAAACGTCGAGGATTTCGATTGAGATATGATTAGACGTGAGATCCTTGAAAATATTTGCAGAAAATCAACTTGTAACGCTTCGCAAACTTTACCTTCGTCGACAATCAGAATGTGCTATTGAAGTATCCACATCAATTATGTGGAAATTTATATGGTGTTGGTTGGTTTCACGTTTATAAAAACTACAGGGGGTTGGACAAATTGTCTGTGCAAAGTAGCACCTGATTGCAGCTTTGGAGCAAATGGGGCAGATACGCCTTTGACAGATAGAAGGCTACGATATCGTATATTTGAACGAATGATGAGTAAATGATCACCATACAAATGAAAAAAAGCAATAATTTGACAGAATGGAAAGCAGGAAAATTCCAAACAGTGTACGACAGATCATTATTCTATTGCATGTTGGCAATAAAGTGAGTGGACTTTTCACAGACGCAGAACTTCTTTTATCAGTCAGTCAGCCGACAGTAGGGATTACCACGTTAAATTAAATGGACACATTTTCAAAGAATAGATAGTAAACATAGCTCCCCCTACATTGAATATACATCCATGTTTCGTGATGGATAATTTTTCCTACTGGAATATTGTAACTCAGAATTCCGAAATGCATCAAATACAATGGATAAAATCAGGTGATGGCCTGCAAATGAAAATACCCCTTTTGGCAACGCTTATTTGAAACCAGAACTACTGCAGCTTATAAGGAAGACAAATAAGATAAGGGACTATCAGATTGACTAACCAAATGAAGAGCATGGCCATACATCTCTTCAAGTGCCACCTTACCATTCGCATTGTAGCCCAATAGATCTTTCATGGACTAGAATCAAAGGACAAGCTGCTGCACAAAATACCACTTTTAAAATGTCTATCAAAATCTTAACACATGATGTTCTATCAATGAAATACAATGTGTACTGTAATAAACAACATGAAAAACATATATACTGGAAGAAGAAGAGTATGTCACAATGATTTAATTGTACTTTATTCAGCCAAGAATCATATGAAATCATATGATTCAGATTGAGAAGCACTTCACCTAAAGGATATTGACGAATATCAGAACCAACTGAAATTGTAATTGTATACAAATCTTATTATTGTCGTGCTCTTTCCTTTTGAGGTCCTGCTAAACCCAATAACATTGTTGACGAAAAATACAAATACGCGATCTAGTACAAAGAATGGTTATATGACTACTTTAAATCAAGCTGCAAAATATAAAATACTATGTCAATATATCATTTCACAGTATATACATTCTTCACTGAGAGAATTGTCAGCTGAGCAGACCTGGCACAAATCTCATCACCACATTTTAATTTTCTGTACAATTTCTCAAAACTTCCTAATATTTACTTTTCTATAAAAGATGTAATATATTGCTAAGTAAATATTTTACTATTTTCCCCAATAACGATACACTTTCAAATATATGTTGTAAGTAGTTGAGCTGCAATACAGTCACATTTAATATTTGCACAATGTTTCTTGCAAATATTCACAAACTTCAACAGAATTCGCCGACATACGCGATCCAAGGTGCATGTTAACTTATGATCATAATATTTGTAAACGTATATGTAATCTAAGGCTGCTCGCAAAGATTTAAAGAAATACCAGCAATAGTTTTGTAAAAAAAATTGAATTAGATTGAGGGCATGAATTTCAGAATGAATTACAGTTCACCGTGTGTTATGATGTCTGTTTCTAATCAAGAACCAATATGTCTGCTCTGCTTCTTTTATCCACATAGATACAGGGACAATGGGACACGTCTTAGATCTGGTCATAAAAATCAATCACTCTTTCTTTAATTTAACTGGCCTCGTTTCAAGTACTTTTGGATTCAAAAAAGGAAGGGGACCATCCTGGCATTTCATAATATTAAGCCGTTCGATTTGTGCTCATGGGGGTCATAGTTGGAATGTCTCACATCTTGTTTATAAAAAATTGTTTCGGAGATAGATCATCAATGTTACGGAATTTAAGTGCGACCAGTGGGTACTCTCGACAGAAAGGTGTGCCGTATCGTTGAGAGAGTGAACAAATTTTGGGGAAAACCGAGTGCAATGAAGTCACTCTTCTACGCCAGAAGCGTGAATTTTTTTCAACTCCAACAGCCATTTGTAAATTTATAATATTCTATGCCCATACAAAATTATCAACCTAAACGTTAGCCTACAAAATTTGCTCAAATATTTAAGTAATTTACCCATACTGTGATGGCTAGAACTGCTCTTTGTTGTGGCATGTATGTACGGTATTATTATGATTCACTTAATATAACTCTATGGTGCGATATAACAAGAGCATAGATTTCTTGAATATTTAGTCCGACCTTAGGTCAAATCAAATGATCTCACGAGCCATAATTACGCCACGTCCTGAAGCTCCCAACCTCAGCTTTACACCATTAATATTTTCTTTTTGAACTAAATGTGGCTTGCATTCTTGTTTTGACCACCTCAAATGACCTCTCATTGTTTTTAGTTTGCTAGACTATGCTTTGTTTTTGACAAATCGATATCCCGTTTCATTTCCTGGAATATGTCTATGTCCTGTCGAAGGATTAGTAAAATATTTCGAGAATAAATTAGCCTTGTTAGGATCAGGTATTACAACATAATTTTAGAAATATGTGCAGGACAAAGGCTGCACGGTCGCGTTCTTAGTAGGGTACGAGGTTAAACACATGATAATTTTTCTATATATTGTGTTCTACAATGTATTTGTTTACTATAATGTACGTCAGAAATAGTTATTTGTTCTAGCTTTTCCTTCATTTGTGATCAAAGATGGCAGACAGAGTGTGTGGTTCCGTCGTTAGGATTATTGAAGTTTTCCATGTTACTCAATCTCAGTAATGGATCCTAGTGCAATGTCAACCGTGGACATTTTTTTCAGCTTTCAAATATAATGTAATTTGTTGATTGCTTGGTTGACTATCTAGCTAGCTATTTCGCTGTCTGGCTGCCTAGTTTTTACTGTCAGTTAGAAATTAATATTTTTAATTCGTTGAACAGTCGGTCGGTCGATTTTTGTTTGGTTAATTAGTTGACTGTTGTTTTTTTATTTGGTTTGTTTCTTATTGGTTAACTGGTTTGTTTCTCGGACAGTTTGTTATTCTTTTATTGGTTCGGTTTGTTATTGGTGGGTTTGTTGT